>JAECWU010000213.1:517500-875000 GCA_018150985.1 Chymomyza costata | reverse complement strand
GCGCTGGTTCTTGATATTGTTCATCTCATTGTTTTCGGAATTGGTAGCTCCAATAAACATGTTATTAGAGATATTGTCCAAATGACCACGATATTTCAACCAAGGACCGGCAGCAGAGATGTGGTCGGTGGTACACTTGCCCTTTACCTTGATTAGCACAGTCATATCAGTCAGATCCTTGCCATTCCAACTGTCAAAAGGCTCCAAAAGCTGCAGGCGCTGGGACTTGGGATCGACCACTACTTTAATATTGTCGCCACTCTGTAAAGCACAAGGTAAATCGTAAGAGCCCGGTTTCAAACAATTAAGATATATCATTACTTACTGGGGGTGGTGCGGTGTAGGTGTCCTGACCGGGATCAAAACCCTTGGCTGGCAACTCGTCGCCGAAAGGAGCCTTCAGCTTGAATTTTTTGCCGTCAGAGCCAGTCAGCTCATCTTTAAGTGGGTTGAAGTCCAAACGGCCAGCAATTGACAAAGCTGTGACTAATTCAGGGCTGGTAACGAAGCAGTGAGTAGCCGGATTGGCGTCATTGCGTCCGGTGAAGTTTCGGTTGTACGATGTAACAATGGTGTTCTTGTCGCCCTTCTTTACATCCTGGCGATCCCACTGACCAATGCAAGGACCGCAAGCGTTGGCCAAAACAGTACCGCCGAATTTGTCAAGCACTTCGGAAATTCCATCACGCGCAATGGTGGCACGAATCTGCTCCGAGCCAGGGGTGACATTGAATGGAATCTTGGATTTCAGGCCATGGCTCATGGCATCCTTCGCAATGCTGGCGCAACGCCCCATGTCCTCATACGATGAGTTGGTACATGAGCCTATCAAGCCAACCTTGATGTCCATGGGATATCCGTTCTTCTTGGAGTTTTCAGCAAGCTTACTGATGGGATGCGCCAAATCGGGAGTAAAGGGTCCATTGACATGAGGTTCCAGTGTATCCAGATTGATTTCAATCAACTCATCGTATTCGCAGTTGCCATCAGCGGTCAAAACCTTAGATTGATATTTTTGTGCTTCAGCAGCGATGGCAGCGCGACCAGTACTCTTTAGATAATCTGCCATGCGTGTATTGAAGGGGAATAGCGAGGTGGTGGCCCCAATCTCAGCACCCATGTTGCAAATAGTGGCCATGCCAGTACAGGAAATGGAGTCAACACCCTTACCGTGATATTCAATAATTGCGCCGGTGCCGCCTTTGACAGTAAGAATATCGGCAACCTTCAAGATTACATCCTTGGGTGAAGTCCAGCCACAAATCTTGCCAGTTAAGTTAACTCCAATAACCTTAGGACACTTCAGCTCCCAAGGAATATCAGCCATGACATCGACAGCATCAGCACCACCAACACCAATGCACAAGCCACCCAATCCACCGCCATTCGGTGTATGCGAGTCAGTGCCAATCATAAGAAGACCAGGAAAGGCATAGTTCTCTAAAATAATTTGGTGAATAATTCCACTGCCTGGCTTCCAGAAGCCCAGTCCATACTTTGCGCAAGTGCTAGCCAAAAATTCATATACTTCACGATTCAGATCTTTGGCACGGGCCAAATCCTTAGTACCTCCAACTTGTGCCTCAATCAAGTGATCACAGTGCACAGTCGAAGGCACGGCTACTTTTTTAAGACCAGACGAAATAAACTGCAATAAAGCCATTTGAGCGGTTGCATCCTGCATGGCAACACGATCGGGACGCAGACGTAAATACGAAGTGCCACGTTCGATGTCCTGGTTTTTAGGGTCATCCAAATGCGAGTACAGCACTTTTTCGGACAAGGTTAGCGGGCGGTTCAAACGACTACGAACAATCTCCAGGTTTTTGTGGAGTTTGTCATAGGGCAGGAATACGTCCGAATCGAATTTGGACAACGCTACCTTGGAGGCGGCATAGCAAGAAGCATGAAATTGACGCGATACCGGATCCGCGATATGTCTGCCAAGCTTGCAGACCTAAAAGTAAACAACAAATATGTATAATTAAAAGTTTTTTAATTAATAAGTTTTAAGTAATAAAGATTAAAATTTGAGAGAGTTTAAAAGTCATGGAAAGACAAAACAATGATGACGCTCTTATCTAAGACATTGGCAATAAATGTTATCACGTGACAAACAGAACACATCTAGGAAACACCTGGTCTTAGACCCCATTTAATTGGTATAAAGAATATTAAAGGGATAATTCTTTCAGTGATACGTTTATAATTATGCATGCAAGCAATCTTACCAATTAAACATTATTTTCATAAGGTGTGATTTTTGCAAATACATTCACTATCTACATAGTATGCGCAATATATTATGATTAAAACCCTCAGTGATAAGAAGCTAAAGATATTTTTATATGAAACTATGTATGTATGTATTTAAAAAGACAGCGAAAGTCAAGTTAAGTAACTATTCTGGTTACGAAATGGATTTCGAGAAAGCTCTTAACTGAAAAACCAACTATTTTAAGCAAATTGCCATATAGAATAAGAACACAATAGCACACAGATATGTACGTAGTATGTATATGACACTGCCACTGTCACTTGGTTAGGTAACACTCTTGATATCGTTTGAGGTTAGGAAAGCACTTGCTCATAATCAGAAGTTACGTTAGTTATCCTTACAAATAGCACATGAACAAACAATTTTTTGTTTTTGCATTTAAGCACTTTTGGGTGTTTGCAGTTAAGACCTTATCAGCACAAATAAACGCTTTGTTTGTTTAGAACATGCATATGTATAATATGTATGTAGGTATTGCCGCTGGACATACACAAGATATTTATAAATATTCCAGATAACGTTAACACATCATACCTGAGCCTTCATCAATCTCGAAGCCATTTTGAGTTGCTGGCGGTGTGTAATAAATACTTTATTAAGGAATTAGTTTTATTTGAAGCTTAAGTCAAAGACGATTTGCCGAACATTAAAATTTTCAGCCCTCTCAGCTGGAAGATTTTAACTCAGACTGAGCACAAAAAATGCAAATTGTTCGATTGGGAAAATTGACAGAAGTTATCGATAATACGATTTCGATATTTTCGCAATATTTAACACTGTTAATTTGTTTTGTTGGAGTGGGTGGTCAATTGACACTCTGTCATTAGCTACAACTGTTCGCATAATTAATTAGATAAACATTGAACATGTTGTGGAAAAACGCGTATAATTGTGCACAGTATTGTGCTGGTGCCACGCCATGTCAAAGTCGGAAACTCGTGGGCATAATGCCACGGAAAAACCATTACAAATACCCGTGGAATATCATCTAGTGTCCGGTACAACTTGTAATCGGCCCAATTGTGAGGGTTCTCACCGGAATTGGAACTACTTCCGTCACAGTTACATTATACCCGTTTTAATTTTATTAGTCCTAGTGCTGCTCGTGCTATTTTTGCCATGGGAAGCATTTGATCGAAGTGGTGACCTCAGTCAACCCGTTGCAACTTCAAGTCCTTGTCAAATTCAATTGGTAGAAACTATACCTGTTAATTTACACTACCCGCCAGAAAGTCCAATGTTTTTGAGCACCTTTGATGCTTGGCAACTACTTCTAGATAGAGCTAGATTCTCAATCGACATTGTGTCACCTTATTGGAGCTTACGCAATGTAGATACTGACGCACACAATGGTTTCATAAACAAAAGTGGCGCCTGGAAAGGCGAAAAAATATTCCAGCGCTTGCTTTCTAACGCTGATAAGGGGAGCCCGCAATTACGACTACGCATCGCTCTTCACAAAAGTCAGGAAAGTGTTTTACATGCCGATGCGAATATCTTAGCCAACTATGGTGCCGCAGAAGTAGTTACTGTTGCACTTCAAAGCTCTGGTCTGCTAAACACCAATCTATGGATTGTCGATGAAGAGCACTTTTACTTGGGTAGCGCCAGAATGGATTGGCAGGCGCTGTATGAAAATAAAGAATTGGGAATACTAGCGCAGAATTGCGCTCTTTTAACGCATGATTTGTCCAAAATATTCAAGGCCTACTGGAAACTTGGCTTTTATAAGATGGCAATACCAAGCAATTGGCCTTGGGTCTATAAGACCAACTATAATCTGGTCCAGCCGTTGCTTATCAAAAACCAAAACAATAATACTATGCAGGCTTATATTTCAAGTTCGCCACCAAAATTATCAGCCGCTGGGCGCACGCAGGATCTAGATGCAATTTTGAATGTAATTGATACAGCTAAGGATTTTATAAAAATTAGCATCATGGATTATTATCCGCTTGTATTTAATGGCACAAATGCAATATTTTGGCCCTACATAGATAACGCACTGCGAAAGGCAGCAATTGAGCGTCGTGTGAAAATAAGAATGCTCATATCATGGAACGCGCATTCAGATCCGAACATAGAAAACTATCTACGTTCACTTGAAGATCTCTCAGTGCCTTCAAAAAACATTGACATTCAGATTGTGAGTAAAAATTATACGACAGTTAAGGTTTTATTTATTTGTCTGATCTTTTGCAGCGTCGTTTTCTTGTAGCCACAAGAGCCGCATTTATGGTCACTGAAAAAATGTTATACATGAGCACTAATTCGAACTGGAAAGGCGAGTTTTTTTTATATTCTGCGGGCGTTGGACTAGTACTTGCAAACACAAAACTAAGCAATAACACTCTACGAAATAATATTTTAAATATTTTTGAGCGTGATTGGCAAAGTTCTTATGCTTTGTCGTTAAATCACATACAACAAATTTGAACCGTGTCATTTACTACATATACATATTTCACAGCACTGGTCGAGTCAGCTGTTAATGTCATAACAAAAATCAAACTTAACCTAAAATATAGTTGCAAACACAAGTTTATATTCTTTATACTAAACATAAGCTACAAAATAAATTGAAATCATGGCAAATAAGCCCACCCGTGACATTCTTGGTATTATTTGGACCAACTTTTGGAAATCATTAAGACCACGCCAATTTCGTGGCAATTACATTGGTGAGGACTATTTTGGAAACAAATACTACGAAATACCTGCGAATCCAGCAATCGGCAAACGCAAAGCATCCCGTTGGTTTGAACCGTCGGAAAAAGAGGCATTTGACCAAGAACTGACAGCAGAATGGGAGGCTTGGCTACGTGGTCGTCGTGATGAGCCACCTACGCGCGAAGAACTTGTTAAAAATCTGCAAATCATGGATATGAAAAAAAGAAATGCCGCCGAATTGGAGGCGCATTATAGCAAACGAAAGGACGAGAAAGCAATGCCAAAACAAGTGGAGGGCGACACAATTGGCACTTATCCTAAGTATAAGGAATACGAAATTATCCCTGGGAAAGATCCATCGAAAAAGGTCTTTTAAATACGTATTGTTCAATAGTTTTTATTTATAGAATAAATTTACTTTATGCTCATTACCAATCGTTCAAATCTAAATCTTTAACTATGTCCACAGCAGCACCCGATTCGTCATAATCGTCTACAATTGGCTCGAGTTTATCCCTTTTTTTGTCGCGCTTCTTCTTTTCGGGCTTAGCTACCGTTGTCTTCTTTTTCATTGGCGGTTGCTCCTCATTTTCGGAATCTTCTGCTGGCAAGCCTACTGTATCGTCTTCCGAGTCCGAGGGGAACAACTCTACCTCGCCTTGTTCATTTCGTACCGGTACGCCACTATGTTTATTTACGGGACGGTTTATCTTCGGCACATCATAATCTGCATTTATATCATCTATTTGCGCTGCTTGCCGGCGTTTCTTGGTTTCATGTGTTTTCAACCAGCTAGCGTAATAAATCTCCAGGGGCGTGCGTTTATTGCGCACCTGTTCCTCCCAAGCTTGCACTGCCTGAGCATCCTTAAGATCAAAATTAACATTGTTCTTACTGCGTTGCTGTTCAATAAAGCGTCCAGTCTCCTGTATTTTCTCCAACAACTGCTTCAACTTACGAGCATAGTTGGCATTCCGACATTCCTTAAGGTACGCCTTAATCGCCATTACTGTAGGCACCACAAGATCACTAAAAGTCAGTGATACCGACTCGTGAGCCAAGTACTCCAGCAGCTGACCGCATACCTGCTCAATGACCTCATCGCGGAAGCCATTCTCTGCCAGCTGTGCCTTGTTCAAGCGTAGTATGCAAGTAAATTGAACTGGACGCATGGATACTGTCGTATGCTTTTTGTTGAATGTATTGCTGCGCAAAACCTCGACAATCAAAGGCAACACGGGTATATAGATATGAGTTTCCTTAGCCAAAGAGATGAGCGCTTGCAGACAATGAAAACGTAGAGGGAAATATTGCGCCGTCGGTATGAGCCGAATGACTCCAGTAACAATAGTTACCAATGGATAGATAAGCGGCTGCAGCTGTGGTTTATTGGTGGTAGCTCCCAACAAATCTGACCAGAGACGCAGCGAATTGATGTACTGCCAGTTATAAACAGCCTGGAAGCTATCTTTTTTTTTAAGAATCACTGCGTTGCGCAAATGAATTGCTAGTTGCCGAATGTATAAGAAAGCGTGCTGATAGCTAACATTCAGATCTAATGCAAACATTTCCACTAAAGAACGACGCATGAAATTAATGCCTGGCAAAGTATTGGGCGAAACAAATTTGGAGTTGCGCACATAAGCCATGTACATGGCTTTTAGAACGTGGTTTAGCATAGTGGCCTGAAAAAAAAAGAGTTATAAATAGCCAAATATTGGAAAAATACCAAGTAACACACCTGCTGCTTGCGAGTAATCTTAAGGATGCACAGAAACGCCAAGACACGTACAGTTTCATCCCCAGTGGCCCATAGCGTAATTAGACGTTTCAGTATGGTTTTGCCAAGTGCCGTAAAAGGTGCTACCATGCCAGCCATTTGATGCAAATGTTTTAGCAGAACATTTAAAATGTTAGAACTCGATACTTGCTCTACTAGTCGTATTAAATCTGTGAGATAGTAGCGCAAACAACCACGCACCTTAACCCACTTCTTGTACTTGTGCAGTGGCATGCTGCTGTTGGCCTTTACGCCCAGCAGGCGTATTATGGCTGGTTGCAAATGCAGTACACACAACTGTATGACTCCATTAAAGGATGAAGCACCCACCACTTTGAATGGGGCGGTATTGGTATTTTGAGGACCCTCATCCATACCGTCAGCACTAATGCTTGCCAGAGCTGAATTAAAAGCTTGTATGACTTTGCGCACAATGTCTATGGAGACATTGGGTTTCGCTAGCTCCAATTCCCAGTTACGTAGCAAATTAAGAGTAATTTTTTGTGTGCCTCCTGCCTTGGTTTCCTCATCTTCGTTGTCATCATCAAAATCACTTTCATCGCTACCTACGGCCAAATCAGCGCTCGGCTTGTGAAACTTTTCATCATCATCGTCGTCGCTTTCATCTCCTTTTACATTCACAGCAATCTTCTCATCATCCTCCTCTTCGTCATCACTATCAAACATATTAAATTCAAGAAGTTTCTTGTCGTTTTTCTTGAGAAAGTCATAAAACTCGGGGTCAAGGTCCTTGAGACCATCCAAATCCTGCTTATGTGCCTTTTTTACTGTATTTTTTTTTAATTGGGAAGTTCCGTCCTTTTTAAGTTTGTTTTTTTTACAACCGCCTTGTCGCTGCCTCCGTTTAGCGACTGTGTTTCCATTTGCTTGCTCGCTTTTGGCTTTTTTGTATCAGATTCTTGTTGAACTATTTTCTTTTGTTTACTTGGCTTAAGGGGTTTTGAAACTTTTTTAATAACACCATTCTTTTTAATATTTTTTCCAGTGGCATTTTTGCCTAAGCCCTGGGATTTTTTCGACGTTAACTTCATTTTTTCGACAGGAGCAAACGTAAAACTTTATTAAATGCATTCGCCTCGAATCAACACGTGCAAAGCTGGCCACAAAGTTGCCAGATCGTTAATAACAATACTTTATTTGGCATGTCAGCATCGAGTACTTTATTTCTTTTATCTTTTATTTACATACATTAATACTCATTGGTGTTCTGCATTAGTTACAGTTTTTGAGAGTATTGACTGTTCCAGTCGCGCTCGAAAACATATTGCAAGTCACTGCGTAAGGAATAATTAGACTGAGTATCCTTTAACACTAAAGCAACTCCTGCAGTATCCGTGAAATAATCACCGGACCAGTTGGAAGTACCAATATAGGCTACAGAATCGGTCACCATATATTTGTTATGATTAACACGAGCATAGGGTATTTTTGCCTGTGAAGCATTTTGTGGCACAACAAAACGACGCTGCAATTATTTAAAATTAGTTTCAATTCATGATTTTCATGCACTTGGTTTACTTACGATTTGTATATCAATATGTTTTTGAAGCCTGGACAAATCCTCCAGAGAACGCAAATAATTTACCTCGCTGGGATCAGAATGTCGCCACAAAGAAATTAGCATTTTTACAACCACTCTGCGTTCCACGGCGGCCTTACGCAAAGCGTTATCTATAAAGGGCCAATACTTAACTTCTTTTCCATAAATAATCAACGGATAATAATCCATCACAGCAATATAAACAAACTTCTTCGCTGTGTTTATTGTTTCTAAAATAGCATCCAAATCATGGGTACGCCCGTTAGCCGATAATGGTGGAGGCGAACTAGACAGATACGCCTGCATAATGGAGTTTTTGTTAACATTTAGATTCATTGGCTGTTGCACGTTATAAACTGTATCGTAATCATGTGGCCAAACGTCTGGAATGGGCGCGTTTATATTACTGCCCAAGTACCAGTAAGCATTAAATATTTTGGAAAGATCGCTTGCTAATTGGGGACAGTCCTGAGCTAAGATACCTAATTCTTTAACTTGTGTCAGCGAACGCCAGTCATTATTGGCGCTTCCAATGTAAAAATGTTTTCCGTCGGCTATCCACAATTTGGTGTGCAATACACCGCCACCGAGATATTTTGCAAAGTCCACTGAAACTACTTCGGCAGCTCCAGCCTCTGCCAGAAGTTTCGTTTCCCAATCCGGCGAAACATTTGATGGTTGACTTTGTGCTATGCGTATCATAATTTTCGATTTGGCATTGCCATTCGAAAGCAAACGTTGAAATATTTTTTCTCCTGGTCGAGAGCTTGTGTCGTTGACACCGGTGTCCTTGCCTCGTAGTGTCCAATAAAAAGAACCAATATCAAGGTGCTTAGTGCTTTTATCCATAAGCAATTGCCAAGCGTCGAAAGTGCTCATAAATATTGTGGTATTTTTATAATTAAGTCCAATAGGGATCGATTCCACGAGTTGTATGTCGCAGTTGTATATTGTGTCATCGCGTACGTTTAGAAGCACGTCTAAATTTCTTGTCTATGAATATGGATCCGACTAGTAGACATGTCAGAAAAAGCGTTACCAATAGAAGCTTTATTTGAGAATTTAGGTTACATTTTCCTTTTATATCAATCTCTTTACTATTAGAATTCCCAAGCTTTTTGTATGAACGCGAATGCATTGCTGTTGGATACGTTTTCTGTAGTTAAACCTAAATATTATTCTATACATGTGTAAAGCCGGCGCCGCGGAAACAAAGAAGATCGTGTTCGATGCTATTGTCGGCACTTTTTGAGTACAAGTAATTTTATAGACCATTGATACTGTAATTATTGAGCGCCCATTTGGGACTATTTGAATATTTTTTAATGTATATATATGTTTAACTAGTGTTTATTATAGTTTTAAGTAATATTAATTTAAAAAAAAAAAACAAACAAAAAATAATGTAGTTTTTAAAAAATATTACTTGTTATCGATTTTTATCTTATGCAAGAACCGATACTGATTCTGTTTTGAATTGCGTCGTGCCGACAGCTGTTTTGATTAATTCTATTTGGCAAAAAATGTTGCAAAATTCAAAGACTATAAGCAGGTAAAAAGTATTCGATTTAATGTGCTATACAATAAGGTGCATGAAACATGCATTCATACATGAAATATGCATTGCAGGAAATTAATCCAAGGCTGGGTGAAAGCTAATGCCAATGTAATAGTGCGCCATATTCAACAAACTTCTGAAACTGAACGGGAAGTTAAGCACCATGAGAAATTAGCCAATGGTTGGTGGAACCAAGATGGATCAATGGCTGCGCTTCACGCCTTAAACGAAATCAGGTATAATATGCTGATCTCATGGTGTAGCCAAACTTATCGCTAACATTTTCAGGGTGCCCTTTATACGTGACGGGCTTATTGCGCGTGGAAATGTGGATTCACGTTATATAAATACTACAAAAGTGCTATGCAATCAAAGAATACTTGAAGTAGGTTGTGGGGGTGGTTTACTGGCTGAACAGCTAGCACGTTTGGGGGCCCACATGACAGGAATCGACCTGGGCGAACAACTTATTTTGACAGCAAAACGTCATTTGCAAGAACAAAGTCCAGAATTATCTTTAAAATTGGAGTACAAAGTAGAGCCAATCGAGTTACATTCTAAGTCAAATCTTGAATGCTATGATGCCGTCATACTTTCCGAGGTATTGGAGCATATTCAGGATAAAGTACCGGTGCTAGAAGCTTGTGTGCGCACGCTTAAGCCTGGAGGATCAATATTTATAACAACAATTAACAAAACTGTAACCATGTGGTTAGGGGGTGTATTAATCAGCGAATATGTACTAAACATTGCTCCCAAAGGCACACATCATTGGGATAAAATGATAACACCTTTGGATGTGCAGCGCATACTAGACACAAGTAAGCAGTCTTCATTTATTTCAACAATAATTCTGTATTTTGTGTTTCTAGTGAATTGCCAAACTGTTGTCGTAAATGGCTCTACCTACGATTTCTGGAGAAACACTTGGCGCTGGACTAATTCAACAAATATGTGTTATGCTTTGCAGGCAATCAAAACGGAAAACATTTAGCTTATTTGCGGTTGTGCACAAACTTATGTGTATAATTTTTAAGTAATTTTTATTCAGACTTAGTCGAGCTATAAATTAATCTTATTATGTACTATGCTGCGTCTTCATCATCGCTCTCTTGAGGTTTCCTAAATTGTGGTTTCTTTTGTATTTTACCATTGCTGTGCCGGGCACCAAATCCCTTATTTAATTTGCGTTTCGAGTTTTCATTTTTTGTGTTAAACTTCTTTTCTATAGTGTTACTAGCACCTTGCGCCTTATTGGCAAAGTACGCCTTGACCATTTCCTGGTCAGACACCTCTTTCGGCTGTTCTGGTGCCCGAATACTCTCTTTTTCCTTCTCCATTAAACGTTCCAGCTCGGGATTCATGCCGCGAAAACTAAGACGTCCATCAATCAGACCCTCACAAATAGAATAACTAGGCTCAATAATAAAATTCGAGTTGCTATTGAGCATTTTCTCGTTGATTTCATTTGAGTAGAGTGCACGGCTTTGCTCATCATCCGCTTCTTTTGCAACTTTTGCTTTAGTGCGTTGCATAAATTTCATGTCCAGCACACCTCGGGATAATTTTGGTTTTGAAGATTTTGCAGGCATTATGTGTTTACTCAATAACTTTTTCCAAAATAAGTTACAATGTTGACAATATTTCTGTGCACGTTGTTGCAATCGCGAAAAAAGAAAGCAAAATAAACTACGCAAAAGAAACAGTGTTGTAACACGCAAAAACTTACTACGCGCCCTTAAAATTTGAACGATTTTTCACACTTACAATAGTTTAACAAATGAGCGCAAGGTACATTTAGTGGCGGTCAATTAAAAATTATTCACTAAGCTTTTATAACTTTTGTTAAAACATAAAAATTTATAATATATCCTAGGAAATGTTTTTTGGTTATAAATTCAATATTATAACTTTATATACAGGTCTTGATTGCCTTTGAAATAACTGTCATATGATTCTTATAATCAAGCTTAAAATAAACTTATTGAGAACTGCAAGTCCAAATAAATTGGTTTGATTGTTAGTTAATTGAAAATGGAACTCAAGAGCTTATTAGAAATCGAACTCAAATTGCAGTGGCACACATAAGGCATTGCAGGAATATAAACATAAGCATTAACATGTTCCATATAGGAAGCATTCCTATAATAAAGTTATAGAGACACATAATTTTTTCTTTGATCTATTTTTCTTTTAAATCTCGAAAAATTAAAACTTGTGCCTACATGCAACAGCTTATCCATGAAGCCGTTTCGATTGTAAGCCATGTCAAACATTAGCTTTCTCGGTATAATTAGAAAAAATTATCACAATTGGCTGAGCTTATTCTCAAGGAGTAATTCCGATCAGGATGAGCAATTATCATTTCAATGTCGTAAAAATGCTTTTAAAATTACAACCAACCGAAGGCCGAAATTGTATTCCCTTCTTGCACAAAAAGACACAGTAATCAAACTTATAGAACTTTATCGTCAAAATGAATGCCTGTGGAATCCGAAATGTCCTGATTATAAGAGTGACGAACATCAGGAAATTGTATGGAAAACTATAGCTCGTTGCATAGGCAGGAATATACCAGTTATACTAGTAAAGCGGAAAGTGCTTGCATTGCGTAAAAAATGGGAACAGGAAACTTTACGTATTCAGGAATTCATAGCTAATGGGGGAAACAAATCTTGTCTACCAAAACTTTTCTATTATTCGAACTTTAAATTTTTGGAGGTATTATGCGAAGATTCTGGATTCGATCAAACCTTAGAACGTATCGACTCTGGTAGTGAACAAATCAAAGGAACAAAGGAACTAAAGGAAAATGTAGAATCTAAATATTATAAAAAAATTCAAGACGACCACGGAGAGGTTGACGTCCCTTCTGAGTCAATGATGATGAATAGAGACTTGCATATTGATAATCTATGCGATGCTATTAGAATCGATTTGCAACACGTAAGCACTGAACTCTTTTTTGAAGCAAAGTGGAAAATACTGGATGTACATACTTCGTGACGTACAGTTGAAAGAAATTCATGAAAAAGCAACAAATACAGATTGTATGAATCATATCACGGTCGGAAAAACTTCCGCACCAACCATGAAGCTTGAGCACGGGAACGAGCTGGAAGCTGACTCAACAACATTATAAATACCATAAATCCTTTCCTTTCCGAAATAATAAAATTAATTAGATTGTTTAGCATATGTAAATTTTGATTTAAGTGTTGCAAATTGATAACAAAAATGCCATTTACTTGGCAGAAGTCGCTTTACAGCACTATGAAAAGTCAGAACAGTGGGAGAATGAAAAAAGTGACATAAATGGCGGAAAATTGTGCTCAAGCGCCAAATTTTTGTATTTAATTGAGATTTATTCTTAAAATAAGTGATTTTTTCATTGTCTATCGAGGCGCAAGAACTGACGTCAACAACTTAAATACATAAAAGATACTTCACAATTAATTCTATTTGAGTGCGCACAATGTTTAAGCGTAAATCTGCGAGTACAATAGGTACCACCAGCGGGGACACCGTGGTAAGTGGCAGCAGCAGTAGTGCAGCACCAGATGAAGCTGAGCACGCGGATACAGCTATATCTGAAGAAACCTATCAGATAGACCATATGGAAAGTGAACACCACGAACAAGAACAACAACGACAAACACATCAAATCCAACAGCGTTCCGTTGGTTCGCTTGTTTTGTTAACACAGAAATTTGTAGAGCTAATGAAAAAGAATGGTGGATCAATTGATTTAAAGGAGGTATGCCAAACTTGAAAGGTGTGTGTTAAAGTTCGAAAAGTCAGTTCCATTTTAATTTATCAGGCTACCAGGATCTTAGATGTACAGAAGCGACGAATCTACGATATAACTAATGTCTTAGAGGGGATCGGATTAATTGACAAAGGCCGACATTGCTCCATTGTGCGTTGGCGGTAAGCATACCACGATACAAATGGTTTTATTAGACTATTATGACTTATTGTATGATCTATGCAGGGGTGGTGGTTTTAACAACAGTAAGGACCGCGAAGTTTACGATGTGGCTTGTGGTCGCACAAAGAACCTAAAAAAGATTGAGAATGAACTGGATATGCAACTGGAATACGCTCAGCGCAACTTACGATATATCATGCAAGATCCCACCAATCGCTCCTTTGCATATATAACTCGTGATGATTTATTAAATATTTATGGAGACAATTCAGTTTTTACCATACCAAATAACGATGAAGAGGTTGAGATTCAGCGCAGTGAAGTACGAATTACCTATTGCCTTCAGTAGCTATCTGTTTTTAAACTGTACAATTTGATTTAGAATGATTTACGCGTCTCATTGGACAACGGCAGCACAATTGATATCCGTTTAGTTACAAATCAGGGCAAATGCACTACGACCCCAGATGAAACTGAGGGTCTGCTCGATTACAGTCGCATAGACACGCTTTCACCAACAACTTCGTCGCGGTCTGGCGAAACAACGCTGTCTGGTTCTGGCAATGTCATCACCGATGAGCACACTTATTCGTGTAACCCCTTGCTGAAAGAGGAAATGAAGGCCTTGGAAAATGAGCTGACGGCCAAGATAATCTTTCAAAATTACTTAACTGGCCATTCGCTACGAAGATTTTATCCCGATGATCCAAATTTAGGTAATTCTATTTTTCTCGTTGTTATAACAAATAAAGTTATTTGTTTTTGTTTCTTTTTTTTAGAGAACCCTCCGCTTGTGCAGCTTAATCCGCCACAGGAGGATTTTAATTTTGTATTGAAAAATGACGAAGGTATCTGCGAACTCTTTGACGTACAATGTTCTTAATTAGTTCGAAAAATATGCTGCTCGCTAATAAATATACGAAAATCATGTAATTGGCCAAGTGCGTTGTGCAAATATTTAAGTTTAGTAAAATTTTGACCTTTTTACTCCTTTTATTGTGTAGAATTTTTTTAAATAGTTAATTTTATGTACTTTTGGCATATACAATAAAATAAATATACATATTAACACATACGTACTTCAGAAAAAAATGAGTATATTATTCTGCAAACATTTAAATTTACTTATCAATGCCGCCTGATGTTCTTTAAAAAAGTATAATTCTGTAGAGTTGCATGTCAAGGTTATCGATTTATATCGCAAAAAATCGTCATACATATGTATATCGGTTTGTTCTTCTATTATTTCGCTTCCGATACTTCGTGGCTTATCTTCGCGGTAACGGTGCTTTGTCGCAAGTGTAATTATTTAAGTATTTGTGGGCGCAGCATCTTTTAAATAAGAATTAATATTTCAGCATCACATTTTCCAACTAACGCAGCGATAAAAATTATTATTATGTATCCTTTGTTAGTTGTACACGCAACGAAAATAAATTAAAAGAACCGATGGCGCTCCTGATGCTTTGACATTTTTTTCGCAATGATGTGCGCGTAAAAAAAAATGCGAAAGGAAACGGGCAAATACGGCACCTAAAATTTCGTGGGTGAATTAATGAAAATTGTGTTCATTAATAATTAATATTATTAATGTATTAACCATAATGAAAAATGGGTGAACTTGATTTACCACGTCTTTGGCACCAAATGATGCAACAAAAACGCGATGTGCATTTAATTCAGAGTGACACTTTAAAAGTTAATTATGAGTCATTCTTGAATTCATGGAAAGCGCCTTTCCTCGAACTGCGCGTTGTGGTAAATAATCAAATCCTAAAAGTAATTAAAATCAGAATATCAATAATTTTTTAATTATAGAAAAAAACCAGGTATTTGTCAAAAATAGACTTTCGCTGTTCTAGCCTGAATAATATAGTTGAAGAAAAAATGCCAATTAGTACATGTGACCTCGTGGCGAATCCGAAAAGTGATGGCAAAAATCGAAAACGTGGGCGTCCTCCAATCGACAATTCGAATGCCAGAAGGAAAGAGACGAACGAAAAAAAAGGGAAGAACAAACCAAAACCCAGGGAAATTATTAAACTATCGGACATTCCAGAAAAAAAGGTCAAGCAAAACTTTACAAATGAAAGCCATACAGCTTCATCTTCTTCAAGGCCACGCTAAGCCTGGCACAGTAATCGTCTTTACCTCTTATGTTGAGTTATTGAAGCCTAACAATATTTTATTGTTGTTACAGATAAACGAAAAGGCTAAGAATGCGCACTCACCACCTGAAGCTTTGAATTTGAAAGCCAACGACATAGAGTCAACTCATCAGGACTACCCAAACACAGAGCTTACGAATATGCTGGACCTGAGTCTTGTGAAGCTGGGGAATAAGAATGATGATTGCTTACCAACATTGCTTTCAACACAAAAAAAAAGTAAAGGTTCTGATAAGAATTTCTATGCTTCGAATATATTAACACAGGGAATGCCCTCACTTGATGGCAGCGAAAATCCTTTAGTGTTGGACAAAGTCCAACAAAATAAAAGCCCGAGAGAGTTTGCTGAAGCTAAGCCCGCTTTGGGGAGCATTGATAGCACAGTAACAAACTGTATAGAAGTTAAACTGGTCGACACTATGCATTTTTCAAACAATTCTCCCGAAGTCGACAAACCTCCGCTAGAGCTGGAAGGTGATTTGAAAGATATTATTAGTTCTGGCGAGCAAGTATCCAATATGCCTTCCGAAGTGGAGAAAACTCCACTAGAGCTAGAAGCTGGCATAAATGATGATCTCAATTATGACGATTACGACGATGTCCTCTCAATGTCTCCGGATACATCATTGGATGAATTTGACGTAGAAAAAAGAGATTGCATGCATTCTCAGCCAACTGAAAAAGCCGACAATATTCTAAGTTTGAAAAGTTATCGTAGCCCGAGAGAGTTTGCTGAAGCTAAGCCCGCTTTGGGGAGCACTGATAACACACTAACAAACTGTATAGAAGTTAAACTGGTCGACACTATGCATTTTTCAAACAATTCTCCCGAAGTCGACAAACCTCCGCTAGAGCTGGAAGGTGATTTGAAAGATAATATTAGTTCTGGCGAGCAAGTATCCAATATGCCTTCCGAAGTGGAGAAAACTCCACTAGAGCTAGAAGCTGGCATGAATGATGATCTCAATTATGACGATTACGACGATGTCCTCTCAATGTCTCCGGATACATCATTGGATGAATTTGACGTAGAAAAAAGAGATTGCATGCATTCTCAGCCAACTGAAAAAGCCGACAATATTCTAAGTTTGAAAAGTTATCGTATACCCAAACATCGCAGTCTCACCGGAAACGCCAGTGTGGTGGTTAAAGGAGATGCCTTAGAGAAAATGCCACAATTTTTACTAAAAAATGAGACACCGCAGAAAACGACAGGACAACATCCACAAAATTTGCCAATTGAAACTAATATTAATGGCCCCAATAATGTAAACAAGACGTACAACCACCAGCAAGTCAACAACTATCAACCCCATTTCCAAAACATCTATAAGCACGACGTTTATCTTTCGGCACCGTCAGTGCAGTCTGTTGACTCAGGTTGGCAAAATACCAATTTTACAATCTCAGGGCCACCTCAAGTAAATCTACCTAAAGAACACGTTTACGGCGAAAAAAATCGAATTGATCAAAATAACAAATCTGTACCGCATTTGAGCAATGAGCTTATTGGGGATGCAGTAGAGAAAAAAACGCTACAATGGTCACATGAAACTGAGAAGCCACAGAAAAGGACAGTACAACACCCAACAAATTTGCCAAATGTAACTAATTTTAATGGCCCCCAATACTTGAGCAAGACTTCCAACCAGCAACAAATCAACAACAACCATCATCACGACCCAAGTATTTGGGTACCGTCAATGCAGCCACTTGACCTAGGTTGGCAAAATGGACTTTTTACAAGCTTTCCGCCAAAGCGCATTTATTCACCGGGTATTCCCTTTATCGCATCTAACAACCAACAACAACTGTACAATAATCCAAATCGGCAGCCAACCCCAGATTTTCAGACACCAATTATTATAGACCAGTGTCACCGTTTCTTTGGTATAAAATGTTTCCGATCTCTTGACAAGGATTGCTCCAATATCGTTTCTTGCAAGCATAATCTTGCTAGTCAGAGCAATGTTCTGAGTGATCTTAGCAGTCTTAATAAATTGAAGCTATGTGCCGTTTATAGGTGTGTGCTGTGCTGTTCTGTTTTGTTTCAAAATTATTTTTTTAATTTTGCAATAATATTTGGAAACCGCAAGATGTCTTATCATCTTGTTCAAATGACTGTGGACTGCCTATTGTACAAAAATCACTGTGCTCCAGTCTTTAAGCATATTCTCAGCGGGCTTAAGCAATGTGGCATGGTACAAGAGGGTGCCATTGCCGTTCTCATGAATAACTTATGGTTGCCCGTCTACGCTGTCAAGTATCCACAAATGACGAATGAATTGTTACATTTTTTGGCCTCAGCTAATTGGCAGGACTATATGCTGGAATTGCTGGACCTATTTAACAATCATCACTATCCTGTCCCCTTTGATTTTATAGTGCCACTAGCATGTAAGGTTATGGAAGACGGCAATGTTGTCGCTATTAAAAATGCTCTTGACTTGTGCCTTCTTTTAAAATTGGAGAACAATAAGCATGCAATTTGCACGGCGCTGGGCATACTACACTCTAACTATACTAAACAATACATTTAAGAAGAAAAGGCCTCTATCGAGGCGCAAGAACTGGCGTCCACAACTTAAATACAAAATAGATACTTCACAATTAATTATATTTGAGTACGCACAACGTTTAAGCGTAAATCTGCGAGTACAATAGGTACCGCTAGCGCGGACACCGTGGTAAGTGACAGCAGCAGCAGTGCAGCACCAGATGAAGCTGAGCTCGCGGATACAGCTATGTATATCTGAAGAAACCTATCAGCTAGACCATATGGAAAGCGAACACAACGAACAAAAACAACAACGACAAACACATCAAATCCACCAGCGCTCCGTTGGTTCGCTTGTTTTGTTGACACAGAAATTTGTAGAGCTAATGAAAAAGAATGGTGGATCAGATCAATTGATTTAAAGGAGATATGCAAACTTGAAAAGTGTGTGTTAAAGCTGGAAAAGTCAATTCCATTTTAATTTATCAGGCTACCAGGATCTTAGATGTACAGAAGCGACGAATCTACGATATAACTAATATCTTAGAGGGGATCGGATTAATTGACAAAGGCCGACATTGCTCCATTGTGCGTTGGCGGTAAGCATACCACGATACAAATGGTTTTATTAGACTATTATGACTTATTGTATGATCTATGCAGGGGTGGTGGTTTTAACAACAGTAAGGACCGCGAAGTTTACGATATGGCTTGTGGTCGCACAAAGAACCTAAAAAGATTGAGAATGAGCAGGAATATGCTCAGCGCAACTTACGATATATCATGCAAGATCCCACCGATCGCTCCTTTGCATATATAACTCGTGATGATTTATTAAATATTTATGGAGACAATTTCAGTTTTTACCATACCAAATAACGATGAAGAGGTTGAGATTCAGCGCAGTGAAGTACGAATTACCTATTGCCTTCAGTAGCTATCTGTTTTTAAACTGTACAATTTGATTTAGAATGATTTACGCGTCTCATTGGACAACGGCAGCACAATTGATATCCGTTTAGTTACAAATCAGGGCAAATGCACTACGACCCCAGACGAAACTGAGGGTTTGCTCGATTACAGTCGCATTGAACGGCGTCACCAACAACTTCGTCACGATCTGTCGAAACAACGCTGTCTGGTTCTGGCAATGTCATCACCGATAAGCACACTTATTCGTGTAACCCCTTGCTGGAAGAGGAAATGAAGGCCTTGGAAAATGAGCTGACGGCCAAGATAATCTTTCAAAATTACTTAATTCCATTCGCTACGAAGATTTTATCCCGACAATCCAAACTTAGGTAATTCTATTTTTCTCGTTATAACAAATAAAGTTATTTGTTTTTGTTTCTTTTTTTTAGAGAACCCTCCGCTTGTTCAGCTTAATCCGCCACAGGAGGATTTTAATTTTGTATTGAAAAATGACGAAGGTATCTGCGAACTCTTTGACGTACAATGTTCTTAATAAGTTCGGAACATATGCTGCTATTTGAGTTAAGTAAAATTTTGACCTTTTTACCCCTTTTATTGTGTAGAATTTTTTTAAATAGTTAATTTTATGTACTTTTGGCATATACAATAAAATAAATATACATATTAACACAAACGTACTTTAGAAAAAATGAGTATATTATTCTGCAAGCATTTAAATTTATTTATCAATGCCGCCTGATCTTTAAAATGGTATTATTCTGTAGAGTTGCATGTCAAGGTTATCGATTTATATCGTAAAAAAACATGCATACATATGTATATCGGTTTGTTCTATTCTTTCGCGTTCGATACTTCGTGGCTTATCTTTCGCGGTAACGGTGCTTTGTCGCAAGTGTAATTATTTAAGCATTTGTGGGCGCAGCAGGTTTTAAATAAGAAATAATATTTCAGCAGTGATAAAACTACTTATTTTGTAGCCTTTGTTAGTTGTACACGCAACGAAAATAAATTAAAAGAACCGACGGCGCTCCTGATGCTTTGGAAACGGGAAAAACGGCGCCTGAAATTTCGTGTGTGAATTAATGAAAATTGTGTTCATTAATAATTGATATTAAAGTGGTTAACATATTATTAATTATTGTGTGAATATATTAATAATAGCAAAAAGGACAATGCGTGAGCGTGATTTACCACGTCTTTGGCACCAAATGATGCAACAAAAACGCGATGTGCATTTAATTCAGAGTGACACTTTAAAAGTTAATTATGAGTCATTCCTGAATTCATGGAAAGCGCCTTTCCTCGAACTGCGCGTTGTGGTAAATAATCAAATCCTAAAAGTAATTAAAATCAGAATATCAATAATTTTTTTAATTATAGAAAAAACCCAGGTATTTGCCAAAAATAGACTTTCGCTGTTCTAGCCTGAATAATATAGTTGAAGAAAAAATGCCAATTAGTACATGTGACCTCGTGGCGAATCCCAAAAGTGATGGCAAAAATCGAAAACGCGGGCGTCCTCCACTCGACAATTCGAATGCCAGAAGGAAAGAGACGAACGAAAAAATAGGGAAGAACAAACCAAAACCAAGGGAAATTATTAAACTATCGGACATTCCAGAAAAAAAGGTCAAGCAAAACTTTACGAATGAAAGCCATATAGCTTCATCTTCTTCAAGGCACGCTAAGCCTGGCACAGTAATCGTCTTTACCTCTTATGTTGAGTTATTGCAGCCTAACAATATTTTTTTGTTGCTACAGATAAACGAAAAGGCTAAGAATGCGCACTCACCACCGGAAGCTTTGAATTTGAAAGCCAACCGCATAGACTCAACTCATCAGGACTACCCAAACACAGAGCTTACGAATATGCTGGACCTGAGTGTTGTGAAGCTGGGGAGTAAGAATGATGATTGCTTACCAACATTGCTTTCAACACAAAAAAAAAGTAAGGGTACTGATAAGAATTTCTATGTTTCCAATATATTAACACAGGGAATGCCCTCACTTGATGGCAGCGAAAATCCTTTAGCAGAGCACGACAAAGCAGTGCATGCAAATCTATTAATAGACAAAGTCCAACAAAATAAAAGTCCGAAAGAGTTTAGTGAAGCTAAGCTTTGTTTGGGGAGCATTGATAACACAGCAACAAACTGTGTAGAAGTTAAACTGGTCGACACTATGCATTTTTCAAACAATTCTACCGAAGTCGGCAAACCTCCGCTAGAGCTTGAAGGTGATTTGAATGATAATATTAGTTCTGGCGGGCAAGTATCCAATATGCCTACCGAAGTGGAGAAAACTCCACTAGAGCTAGAAGCTGGCATGAATGATGATCTCAATTATGACGATTACGACGATGTACTCTCAATGTCTCCTGATATATCATTGGATGAATTTGACGTAGAAAAAAGAGATTGCATGCATTCTCAGCCAACTGAAAAAGCCGACAATATTCTAAGTTTGAAAAGTTATCGTATACCCAAACATCGCAGTCTCACCGGAAACGCCAGTGTGGTGGTTAAAGGAGATGCCTTAGAGAAAATGCCACAATTTTTACTAAAAAATGAGATACCGCAGAAAACGACAGGACAACATCCACAAAATTTGCCAATTGAAATTAAAATTAATGGCCCTCAACATGTAAACAAGATGTACAACCAGCAGCAAGTCAACAACGATCAACCCCATTTCCAAAACATCCATAAGCACGACGTTTATCTTTCGGTACCGTCAGTGCATTCAGTTGACTCAGGTTGGCAAAATACCAATTTTACGATCTCAGGGCCACCTCAAGTAAATCTACCTAAAGAACACGTTTACGGCGAAAAAAATCGAATTGATCAAAATAACAAATTTGTACCGCATTTGAGCAATGAGCTTATTGGAGATGCAGTAGAGAAAAAAACGCTACAATGGTCAAATGAAACTGAGAAGCCACAGAAAAGGACAGTACAACACCCACCAAATTTGCCAAATGTAACTAATTTTAATGGCCCACAATACTTGAGCAAGACTTCCAACCAGCAACAAATCAACAACAACCATCATCACGACCCAAATATTTGGGTACCGTCAGTGCAGCCACTTGACCTAGGTTGGCAAAATGGACCTTTTACAAGCTTTCCGCCAACGCCCAATTATTCACCGGGTATTCCCTTTATCGCATCTAACAACCAACAACAACTGTACAATAATCCAAATCGACAGCCAACCCCAGATTTTCAGGCACCACTTATTATAGACCAGTGTCACCGTTTTTTTGGTATAAAATGTTTCCGATTTCTTGACAAGGATTGCTCCAATATCGTTTCTTGCAAGCATAATCTTGCAAGTCAGAGCAATGTGCTGAGGGATCTTAGCAGGCTTAATACATTAAAGCTATCGGCCGTTTATAGGTGTGTGCTGTGCTGCTCTGTTTTGTTTCAAAATTATTTTTTTAATTTTGCAATAATATTTGGAAATCGTAATATGTCTCATCATCTTGTTCAAATGACTGTAGACTGCCTATTGTACAAAAATCACTGTGCTCCAGTTTTAAAGCATATTCTCAGCGGGCTTAGGCAATGCGGCATGGTACAAGAGGCTGCCATTGCCGTTCTCATGAATAACTTATGGTTGCCCGTCTACGCTGTCAAGTATCCACAAATGACGAATGAATTGTTACATTTTTTGGCCTCAGCTAATTGGCAGGATTATATGGTGGAATTGCTGGACCTATTTAACAATCATCACTATCCTGTCCCCTTTGATTTCATAGTGCCACTAGCACGTAAGGTTATGAAAGACGGCAATGTTGCCGCCATTAAAAATGCTCTTGACTTGTGCCTTTTTTTAAAATTGGAAAACAACGAGCATGCAATTTGCAAGGCACTGGGCATACTACATTCCAAATAAGACATTCAAGAAGGAAAGGCAAAAACAAAGGAGCAGGAAGGATACTACTACTACTAACTATGTACCGTGCACCACGATAACAAAAATATGGTCCGAAACAATGATTTGATTTTGAAAATTTAAACGGAAGGCTATCTTATTACTAGTTTTCATTAAATCCTTATGTAATTGCCACAATGTTTGGACATCGTATTATATTTATAGCCAATAAATTTATATGTAAAAAAAATGTATTTTTGATTCCTACTACACAATATTTTATAAATACAATGAATCATTAATAACTATCATTACTTTCTTCTTTTCCCCTTGTTCCAGTTCTTTTTGCCGGTATTTTTGTTGCTGCCACCCATAGGCTGCATACGCTTGCGTGCCCCTGTAAATTGTTCAGAGTCGTCTTGATTATCACCTGCGTCACGTTTGCGACCTCTGCCCTTGGCCCCTTTGCTTTCTTCCAGGTCTTTCAATTCTAGCTTGGCAGTGCGTTGAGCCTCAGCCACACGTTCCTGCAAAGCCATAACCTCATCTTCTTCACATTTATACAGGGGAAGCTGCTTGCCTAACAAGTGCTCTATTCGCTGGTACAGCTCGATATCATATTGGCTGACAAACGTTATTGCCTTGCCCGAGCGACCTGCTCGTGCTGTGCGACCCACGCGATGTATATAGTCCTTGCTGTGTGTGGGTATGTCAAAGTTAAGAACAACATCAACATGTGGTATATCCAAGCCACGTGACGCAACGTCTGTGGATATTAAAATGGAACGACTTTTTGCCTTGAATTTGTTGAGGGCTGCTAGGCGTTTGTTTTGCGACATTTGGCCGTGCAGAGGTATGGCTGCTAGACCTAGGGCACGCAGCATAAGCGCCGTCTTGACAGTATTATTACATGTGCTGCAAAAAATCATAAAACTGTTTCCAGCTAATTCGTTAAGTATGTGCACAAGGTAAACATCTTTGTATTTGACCGGAATGAAGAGATAATGCTGCTGCAGCTGATCTACAGTTTGGTATTTGTTGGAAACCTCGACCTTGACAGGATCTTTAAGTGAGGCACGTTGTAGTTTCTTGACTTTCTTGGTCATGGTAGCGCTAAACAAGAAAGTGCGACGCTCGCGGGGCAGCACTTTTAAAATCTTATCCAGTTCTACCTCAAAGTCCATGTTGAGTATGCGATCTGCCTCATCCATTACCAGGTACTTTATAGCCTTTAGATTAAAGCCTTTAAGGTTTTCCAAATGATCTACCAGACGCCCAGGTGTGGCTATGATAATGTGTGGTTTTTTAGCCAGTTGCAGACCTTGAGATACCATGTCCATGCCGCCAACCACAACGCAACACTTGATGCCAATTCCGGCGCCTTTAAACAAAGCAAAAGATATTCAATTTAATTGCATGCAGTGAGCTAACGAAGAGGTAGTGACGAATAAATTAGATAAAATTAAAATCTCATACAGGGATTTTAACATCATTGTAATAAACACAGCACTTAAAATAAGTATTTAGAAGACTCACCCAAAGCTTCGAACTGTTCGCCAATTTGAAATGCCAATTCGCGTGTTGGTGTTAGCACAAGAGCAAAATAACGCTGAGGATTTTCTAGAAGTGCGTTTAAGATAGGCAAGGCAAAAGCCCCTGTTTTACCAGAACCTGTTTCAGCTAGACCAATAACGTCTTTGCCCTGTATTGCCACAGGTATTGCTTCCCTTTGTATTTTTGAGGGCAGCTTCCATTTCAGCTCTTCGCAGGCTTGGCATAGCGTATCATTAAGGCCCTATGAAACAAGAATGTAAGCAACACAGCAACACTTTTATAAAATTAAGAAGCATACTAAATCCTTCCATGTTGTCTTTTGGTCGTCATTTATCCCCTTTTCGTCTTGACTGTCACCGCCATTTTCGATCACGGAATCGCTTGCAACGTTCTCGTCCCCATCCTCCTCATTGTCAGATGTCACATCATTGCTCTGGTCGTCCTCGTCAGATATATGCAGCTCCGGTTGTTCGTCTTCTGAAGTTTCCGACATTCTCTTATACTTTTTTTTAATATTATATTCGAATTCGGAGAATTTACCACTCGCTTGCACGTGTTCGGAAAAAAGATAGAAGGTTGGCTGAGATGCGTTGTTAAGCAAAAATAACTTGTTCTTTTAGTGCTCTACTGAACTTTTATTCGTTCGTTCTTTTAGCTGGCTTTCCCAACACTAATAAAAAAAAGAAAACGATATATTCGTTGGAGGGCTTGATAAAGTTTTAAATTTTTACTATGGTAATTTATAGGGTAGATAAAATCTGTTTAAAAAATAATTATCTGTATTATATTAACAAGCCCCAAACAGAGCGCAGAGCGTTTACACTATCGACCACTGAGTTAACATCGATTGTCAACAATTGATAAATTTACCAACAACGTTATTGGTAATTGTGTCGACATATCGATGTTTTCTATTGATTGCAATGAGTGACACTTGCATGAAACGAAAGATATTTTATAGAAAAAATAAATTGTTTACGCACTATAACAGCAAACATTAAGTATTCTAATGAATTGTAAGCATGCTTTTGCTAAACTTGCATAATGTTTATTAACTAGTGCAGAAAAGTGTACAAAGCCGCAAATGGTTTACAAGTAAAAAATCACAATTGCAATGGAATTTATGTGCATTATAAATTCCTACTAATCTAGAAGACTATAAAAACTGAGTTTTCGTTGTATTGCTTAAAGTTAAAGTAGTTATAACGCTTGGATATTGGCATTTCATTTTAGGTAAACTGTAAAAATCCATTGTGGAAAATTGTGGGTGGTGGGGAGCGAAACGGAAACCCAATAGCAATAGTAAAAAAGAGCGTAAAGCGAAACAAGCGAAGAGAGCGCGCAGTTACGAGAAATACACACGCTTCTTTACGCCCCCAGATACCCCGAACAGGAAATTGGGATAGTATATACAAGAAAAAGACTGCGGAAAAAGTAGGATACAAGCACCTAGCGTCACATAGAAAAATCTTTTAAATAATAAGCGAACTGGGTGAAATTTTAAAAGACTTTGAGAAACGCAACTCATAATAAAGCAGCAATATGAATCCAGCCGTGGATCCTTGGGTCGTCACCCAACGCGAGAAACTCAAATACCAGGAGCAATTCAAGTCTTTGCAGCCGCAGGCTGGCTTTGTAACAGGTGCCCAAGCGAAAGGATTCTTTCTTCAATCGCAATTACCGCCTCTGATCTTGGGTCAAATATGGTGAGTCATTCATATGCCAGCTATCACAGTATTTGCAAGGCGTCAACACCAATGAGCTGGCGATAAGCAAAGAATTCGCACATAAAAAGCATACCTAGCAATCGCTTTATATTTTTTTTCCGCTCCCCTTTTAGGGCATTGGCCGATACCGACTCGGACGGCAAAATGAACATAAATGAGTTCAGCATAGCATGCAAGTTGATCAATCTAAAGCTACGCGGCTTGGAGGTGCCCAAAACGCTGCCGCCTTCGCTGTTGACATCACTTACGGTTCCGGGTCAAACGCCCACCATGACTCCACGCGGCTCCACGAGTTCCATGAGCCCACTTGATCCATTGAAAAGTATTGCAGCCGTCGTGGCGCCTGTTCCAGCGGCAATACCTCCTGCAGCAATACCGGTAGCCGTGCCATCTGTTGCCCCTATTGCTGTTGCACCAGCAGTTGTTGCGCCCGCTGCTGTGGTTCCTGCAGCTGTTGTCTCCCCACCTGGCATTGCTGCTGATGTTAAAATACCGGCTGTACCTACACCGCCACAAAGCAATCCACCCAGTCGCCATATGTCTATCTCAGAGCGGGCCCCTTCAATCGAATCTCCGTAAGTTGTATGTGACTACTCGTAGTGCCTGCAATAACATTTTGATTTCCTCCAAACAGCCAAGGCGAATGGGCCGTTCAAGCCGCACAGAAGCGAAAATACACTCAGGTATTTAACGCAAACGACCGTACACGCTCCGGTTACTTAACAGGTGCGCAGGCGCGTAGTGTGCTGGTGCAGAGCAAGTTACCTCAAGTTACTCTAGCGCAAATCTGGACGCTTTCTGATGTGGATGGTGATGGACGTTTAAGCTGCGATGAGTTCATTTTAGCTATGTTTCTGTGCGAAAAGGCCATGGCTGGCGAAAAAATACCAGTTACATTGCCTTTGGATTGGGTACCACCTAATTTGCGCAAAATTAAATCAAGGCCCGGCTCAGTCTCGGGCGTGGTTTCACGCCCAGGCTCGCAGCCGACATCACGTCACGCGTCGGTCTCCTCCCAAGGTGGCATCGTTGATGCAGATCCCATGGCTGGTCTGCCTCAAAGTAAGTTGCAAATTTATGTAAAAAAATTGCGTACGTTACTAATATATATATCGAATTCTAAGCTTCTTTCGAGGACAAGCGCAAGGAAAACTATGAAAAAGGCAAGGTTGAGCTAGATCGTAGACGCAAGCTTATAGAAGATCAGCAGCGCAAAGAACGGGAGGAACGTGAGCGCAAGGAAAGGGAAGAGGTTGAAAAGCGTGAAAAGGCGCGCCTAGATTTAGAGCGCAAGCAGCAAGAGGAATTGGAGCGTCAACGGCAAAGGCAACGCGAAATAGAAACTGAAAAGGAAGAGCAACGCAAGCGTGAACTAGAGGCCAAGGAGGCAGCCAGAAAGTAGGCCCATAATGTTCATAAATAGCCATAGCCATGGTACAGTTTAATTGAAATTACAGGGAACTGGAAAAGCAACGTCAAATGGAGTGGGAACAGGCGCGCATAGATGAAATGAATGCACAAAAGCAGCGGGAGCAAGAGCGTGTTCTCAAGCAGAAGGCACACAATACGCAGCTCAATGTAGAGCTCAGTACACTTAACGAAAAGGTTTGCGACTTTCTAGCCCACTAAGTAAACATTCAAGTTAAGCCTATCTTCATGTAGATCAAGGACCTTTCGCAAAGGATTTGCGATACACGCGCCGGTGTTACTAATGTCAAGTCTGTTATCGATGGCATGCGTACACAGCGCGACACTTCTATGAGCGACATGGCCCAACTTAAAGCCCGTATAAAGGAGCAAAATGCAAAACTTCTCCAATTGACGCAAGAGCGCGCTAAATGGGATGCCAAAACTAAGGCGAGTGGTGGTGTGGCTGGAGATGCTGCACAGCAGGAGCAATTGAACGCAGCCTTTGCCCATAAGCAGGTAAGCATAAAAGAATGCATTGTAAAATCTTCAAACTCATGATTTCTTTCACTCAGCTTTTGATCAAACAAATAAAAGACAAAGTCGACAACATTTGCAAGGAAATTGAGTCTAAAAAAGAGGATATCAACTCAAATGATATACAAATGGCTGAGGTCAAAGTGGAACTCTCTGCACTTATAAACAAATGCGAAGAACTATATAAGGAATACGATGTGGAGCGAACCTCAGTTTTGGAATTGAAGTACAATCGGAAAAATGAATCCACAATCAGTTCTGCATGGGATACGAGTGCCAGCACTGCATGGGGCGACACAGCTGCCAATTCTGTTGCAGCTGTTGATACTTATGCTGGCTTATCAAATGATACTAGCGCCATTGCCGCTGCTGCCATTGATGTAAGCGGCCCTGCACCAGAAGGCTTTGTAAAATATCGCGCTGTTTACGAATTTAATGCTCGCAATACGGAAGAAATTACCTTTGTGCCAGGCGACATTATTCTAGTGCCGTTAGAACAAAATGCAGAGCCCGGTTGGTTGGCTGGCGAAATCAACGGACATACTGGCTGGTTTCCAGAATCCTATGTGGAAAAATTGGACGATGAGTTTGTTAGCAGCGGCGATGCGGTAGTCGTGCCGGAAGCAGTAGCGGCAGAGACCGCTGCTATTGCAGCGGATACATACAACGACAATAGCGATGTTGGAGCTACAGTTGCTGGTGACATCGAATATTATATAGCCGCATATCCTTATGACTCTACTGAAGAAGGTGATCTTAGCTTTGGCGCAGGCGAAATGGTCATGGTTATCAAGAAAGAAGGCGAGTGGTGGACAGGTACGATAGGCAATCGCACTGGTATGTTTCCATCAAATTATGTGCAAAAGGCAGACGTAGGTAGCGCTGTAGCAGCCTCCGAGACTGCAGTTTCAGCACCTTACAGTGAACCGGAGGTGAGTTCATATAATTCTAGATACACCTAATCAATCACTGTCCCTAATCAGGCCACTTACATTATGTTTGGCTAACAAGACACTAATCAAAGGCTTTTCATATGCTAATACCTTGTATGTGTTGCCCCCGCTTTGTATATCATTACATGCCACACAGGATGCCACAATAAATGGGAATGCTGCCGCCTACACTGCCTTGCCAGAGACACAGCAGCAGCAACAAGCACAACCTGTCGAGGAGAAGCTACAGCAAAGCACAGAAGAAACACGTACAAATGAAGATCTTGACATCGAAGTATCCCAAATAAATACACAATCTAAGAGCGAGCCAGCTGAGAGTTATAGTCGGCCAATGTCTCGCACCTCTTCCATGACACCCGTAAATAGTTTGCCACTACTTATATTTATTACACATTTTCCTTCGTATTTTTTGATAATACATTTGTTTCAATTCTTTTTTTCCTTTTTTCCAGGGTATGCGGGCTAAGCGATCGGAAATAGCACAAGTTATTGCGCCCTATGAGGCAACTAGCACTGAACAGCTCTCACTTACGCGCGGTCAGCTGATAATGATACGAAAAAAAACTGATTCCGGTTGGTGGGAGGGCGAATTACAGGCCAAGGGCAGGCGTCGACAGATTGGTTGGTTCCCGGCTACGTATGTTAAGGTATTGCAAGGCGGCCGTAACAGTGGACGCAATACGCCAGTTTCCGGTAGTCGCATTGAGATGACCGAGCAAATTCTAGGTAAGCTAACGGCGTGAATATCGTACAGTTTAGAGTGTGGGGAGCAATACGATTTAAACCCGTTTTTTTTTTCTTGGCTTTTTCAGATAAGGTTATAGCTCTATATCCGTACAAAGCACAAAACGATGATGAATTGTCATTTGAAAAGGATGATATAATCAGTGTACTGGGTCGGGATGAGCCGGAATGGTGGCGCGGCGAATTGAATGGTCTGTCTGGGCTGTTTCCAAGCAATTATGTGGGACCTTTTGTGACGTCTGGTAAGACAGCGCACACGAATGGCAAAAAGTAGTGAATCTCAAGGCTCTAGCATCGCTAGCAAAGAACCCCTTTAACAAATGCTCTCTTTCTCTTTTATTGTTTACATTCCATATATTTTTTTGCTGTAAACTGCTTGTAGTTAATTTTGTAAGAATATTTTATTTATATATCTATATATATTTTTTTGTTAAGTTAAAGTTCTTAATTTTTTTTGCCGCCAGCCCAAGCCATTTAATTGAGTAATTAATCGTGTGTTAATTTGTTGCAATATTGTAATTTGTTAATTGTTATTATTTAGCTTTATAGTGCATTATTATTATGAATATAGTTATTATTTAATTTTAAGTTTAAGTTTTCAAAAGTGTTTTTCTATTAACACTAAAACTTATTAGCCAATGTTTTGTCCGTAATTATTTTTCACACAACACAAGCAAATCTACTCAAATTAAAGTTTGTTCTAATAACGTGCAATTCTAATTTCATGTCTTGCAATTTCTGCAACAAAAACTAAACAGGAAACGTATAACGAGCCATCGGTTTTGGCATGTAAGCGGCTTGAGGTGTTCTTATACTAATAATACTACATATTAAACAATTATAATTGGCTTACACTATGTATTTGATAGGGTCTTGCGTACACACGATTTACCTAAACGTAGTAAAGTTTTAGCTGAGCTTAAGCAAAGCGTTTAATAGTTACATATTATATACAAACTACCTAGTACATATAAAGAACTTTCCATTATATTGTAAAATCATAATTGTAACAAGCAGACATGCAGTGTTAAAAATAATGACCTAAAAACTTGTTGCCCTATGAAATGCAACATATCAAGTTTACGTATCCAATCCACTATGGGATTGGATTGCTTTAAATGAGACACAAATGTTCAACTCATACTCACGACATACGTTCAAAGGAACTCATCAATAAAATCAAACTCATGACGTTAATTCAAAATCATAATCAATCAAAGAAACATTTAAAAAAGAAAATTATAAAGAATTCAACTTATATATTACATATACAGAAAGAAAACCCTCTAAAAAGTTAGCAACAACTATTATATAAATTTCAGTTTTGTTGTATTTAGATGTGTTAAAAGTAAAGCAACAATATAGTACATACATAAATATATTGAAAAAGTTTTTTTTTGTGCCCTTTAACTAAATGCAAAGAAACCTAAGAAACCATAGTATATACAATTAATTAGTCGATGAATTTTCTTCGTGTTTTGAAGTAATACGCGCATACTACTATGTATTCCAATCATATACATATAATATATTATTGTATATACCTAAGATTTGCCATCGGCAACAAGTTTAATAAATTATTGTTAACTAAATGTTAAGTCTTATTAATCAACATGACCATTTGCAAAAATCTAGTGCATAAAATATTATACGTTCGAGTGTATTACTAGGTAAAGCTGACAAATTGTGCGACAGTATTGGAAAGTGTTTATATGCACTTATTTAAGCTGCTTGATTCAACATAAAACTATTATTATTATTATCATATGTTAATTTAAGTGCTTAGCTCAACTGCCGTAGCTGTATTAGCCTAATTTTATTTGAAATTATTTGCTATGTATCACTCTCAGAATCGTGTTTGTACAAAGATTATAGAAAAATTCAGGCAAAACATCTAATACATTTCATAGTTATCAATGTTAGCTACCTTTAAAGAATTCCTCTTAACGTATTATATACGATCTATAAATACTCTATGTTGTCTGTTTCGTATTTCGATAACGATGTGTAAAATAACAAATGTTACGATAAACCATATTGTTAAAAGGGCAAATCGGGATTGATATCCGGAACAGACATATACGAGGTTTGTTCAAAAAGTATCGCGAATTTTGAATTTTCGCGAGCTACGGATGTTCGATTTTTGATCTTTTTGTGGCGTTTTGTTGGTACTCATGACTCTCACGTATGTTGACAATCTAGGCCATTTTGAATGTTCAGTCAGTTTTTGATAGCTATTGTGCGTGGACGTGTTTTAAGCTTCTCTTCGATTTCTGTCTATCCTGAAAAATGGATCAAAGATTTTGTATCGAATTTTGTGTGAAAAACAACATAAAAGAAGTTGCTGAGGACCTAATATATCGATTGGCTCGTGTCATTCGATTATCAAACCAAAGTTTGGGCATGAGGCGGTTCGCCGCAAAATTCGTACCAAAATTACTCAATTTCGACCACAGCATCGCATTAACATTGCTCAGGAGCTGTTGGATTATGTGCGTGACGACCCAAATTTGCTGCAGAGTCACGAATCATGGGTCTATGGTTATGACGTATGCGCATGAGCCAAGATAAAAATCGAAGACAAGCTTAAAACAAGTCCACACACAATATCTTTCAAAAACTGACTGAACATTCAAAATGGCCAAGACTGTCAACATAAGTGAGAGTCATGAGTACCAACAAAACGCCACAAAAAGATCGAAAATCGAACATCCGTCGACCGCGAAAATTCAAAATTCGCGATATTTTTTTAACAAACCTCGTATATATCTCTATGCTATTAAAGAATACTTACATATATTTACTTTAATGTAAACACTGAAAAATGCCTTTCGATGAGATGGATAACCATAATCACAGTTACACACATCCACTCAGGACCAGAAACCTTACAAAAAGGCTTATGGTTTAATATGGAATCTTAACTTGTTATTGCATACCCCTACACACACACACAACTATTTATGCGTCTTTCGCTCTATAAGTGTACACAAAATGCAAAAAGTTGAAAACAAACCGTTATGCATGCAAGCAAACATATTTATGTAGCAAATGTTGGGTTGATTATTAACTATATGTATTTATTGATGATTATTAAAAATGATGATAAGTGACTATATAAATATAAACATAATATTATATGTCGTTCGGTATGTGCTGAAATTCTTCAGCAAAAGGCTTACAAACAAAACATATACTATGTACTAAGTAAAAAAGCAAAGGTTTTGAACATACATTTTGCATATGCATTTCTTACATATTTAATCCAGATAGATACCTAATGGTAACATAATATACATATAATCGAATGCACTTGAGATATCTCACTAAATGTCGTTGGACGATTTTTCGCCAGGATACCAGGCAATACTTAGCAAGCAGTTTTTAGATCAAATTTATTCATTTTAAATTTTAACCATTTAACGCAAATAATTGTATTTCTGTTAACATGGTATACTTTTAGTTTCATATGTGTTTTAAACGTAACTGTAAGCCGTATGTTGTTATATTCTAAAACTGCTTGCCGTTACGTTATTTTACATATATGCAACTAAAAGTAGGCTACATTTTTAGCTGGAATTAACTTCCAATAACACTTAGATATAATGCTATGTTTACACTGTGACATTTGTCTGTACTTGCGCAAAAACGTTGTGAAGGCCAAATTGAACGAATGTGGTATGTATATGGGACATCTAAGTTTTGTGCTTCTGCGATGCAGTGCAAACGCAGCTTAAGTCAAAACACTTCTAGATCGCTGGAAAATTTAAAAGTTAATTTTTAATCGATAACTTTATCGATTTAACTTAGATTTGAAAGTAGTCTACACCTTTTGTATACATTGCAAATGAAGCAGTTTTTAAGTTAAACGTTGTTACGACATTTAGTGAGGTGTACGTGTATTTGCTCATAATTTACAACTAAATAAATTGTTATTAACTTAATTGGTGTAAACAAAAGAATCACAACATAACATAAATTCTAACTATATATGGAACAAAATTCAGCACACTTTTAATATGCGAAATGATGACCATCGATATATTTAACTAAATGCAATATATAAATATACAGTTACAGTTATAACAATATATATAAATATATATATATATGTATACATACATAAATACATCATATACAAATAGCTGCTATGCAGATATATACTATGCATCTTTAAAAGAAATTCAGGCCATATGTATTTTAATTTGCATACAAATTCATCATACCAAATGAAAACATTTTACATATTTAATTATTCTATCAGTTTCAAAAGTACGTGCATTATGACATCAAAGTATATACAAAAAAAAAAAAAAAAGTTATAAAAATAATAATTATTTGGTGCAATAAATGTATAAACGGAATTTCAAACAAAACCTTAAAATACAAAATAAACGTGTGTTTTATTATTTTTCTATGCTTAGATAAATACATGCATTCAAGAGGGAGGTCTTTTTATATATCATCCGTTGCACTGTGGGCCCAGATTTTCATATTTTGGCCAAGACCCTGTCATTTTCATAATAATTTTTTTAGAGTGACAAAATTTTACATGTGTGTTCCTAAATGATTGAACTATTTTTCTGGGAAGTTTGAGCCCCCTCCGATTTTTTTGAGATATAGCTAATCCAGAAAAAAATTGGAAAAAATTTAAAAAAAACCAAACAATTTTTTTAACTTAAATAAAAAAAACAAACGGTTAATTGGAATTGGACCAAATTTCACACAGAGGTAAATCCTCATACATTGGAAAAAAAAGCATATACCCAAAATATTGAATGGTTTTGGAGTTATAGCCCCAAATAGTTTCAGCTTTACAAGCAAATTACAGAAAGACGACATCACCAATCCATCTGGTTTTAAACTGTTATAATTTTTTTTTTGAGGCTTTTTTATTTAAGAAAAAAAAAAATTTAAAATCTATATTTCATTTATTGTTACATTGTACATTTCTTGTACATTTTAGTACAACCTTTGAACAATCGTTATTGAAGCATACTTTAGGCAGCTAAAATTTCCTGGGTGCCAATTTTTAAAATTCAACTTTTAGATACAAAATTCAATTTCCGAAAATCGGGAAGGAATTACATTTTGTTGTAAAATATGTGAAGAAATTTATAAAAATATTTTCGATCAAATATAGATTGGTAGTCGGAGTTACCCTTAAAGCAAAGCAGCCAAATGATACAAAAACCAAAAAAATCTTTTTAACTACTCGAATATATTAAAAACCAAAAAGTTGTTAAGCTCAATTTTATTTTTTCTCTGTAGTAATATTTATACATAATAAAGTGAATGAAGATTTCGTAGCTACATGTATCATGGTAAATGCAGGTTTTTTTTTTCTGAATATGTTCGCGAAAGCTCATAAAATACAAAATGTCGACTTTGATTGCCAATAACTTAAAAACCACTAATTCTAATTTAAAATTTTTTCTGCACAGGATACCTTAATATGTGTAAAATAATATAAAATTGTCATTTTGTCCAAATTTTGATTTCCATCAAGAGGGCTTTTGGCCAAATTCCGACCACTCGGGCCCATTGTGCGTTGGTCGCTTTTTTGGCTTTTTTGATTAGCACCTACAATTAGTAGTATTTTTCCCGATCATGCACAAGAAAAGGTAAGCATATATTTTATGTAAACTTGTTTTTTTTTTTTATTAATATTTTAGTATTGTTTTTTAATAAAATTTTTTGCTTACATATATGTTTAATGTTTAAAATCAGTTTAACAATATACAATTTTTTTTTTATAATATTCTGTTGCTAATAATTTTTTATAATCTCTTTCTTTAATTTTCCAAACACGTCCGCTATCCATTTAGGTTTTTTTTTATGAATCAATTTTATGTCTATGAAAAAATGCTAAAGTCATTTATAGTATAGTTTAATTGTTATTTAGTTTCGCTTTTAATTACACTTTTTTTGAAATTTATATTTAACTTTTTTTGCTTAAAAGCAAATAAATCATATGAGCTGCGATTTTTATATAAAATTTTTATGCCACAATTACAAACATGTTAAACAAACAAATGGCTGTAGGAGCATAACTTAAATTTATATAAAAAAATTAGCTCATACTTAACACAGCTCTGATTTTTTATTATTTTATATAAATATTGAAAAGACAGTGGCAAAAACAAACGTTTATTGTCATCTGAGGTAAAATAAATAACAAATAGCTGCAAAGAATCAAGAAAGAATCGTAAAGGTCTTGCTAATACATTATTTATAAATCTAAATAGTTTAGATTTTATGCAGCAGTGCGGCAAGACTATTTGCAGATGAGTTCCAGTTCAGGATAAGTAGTTAGGTGTGAAAGCCTAGCTGTAGTAAAGTAAAAGATCTGCTATTGCGACTAAAGTACATCTCAAAAATCAGACAACAAGCAATCTTTAGAAATAATACGTTCATACTATTGTACTCTAGTTATTCACATGGTTTGTCGGGGCTTTTATTAGTATTGTAAACCTTTAAAATTTTCTAATCCAACGTTCTAAGCACACACTCTTACAATATCTTTAGCAATCTTATAAATGTTTATAAAAATATTTTATTTAAGGTTGTTCAACTTTTACTATTATTATTTTTTATTTGTATTTAAGTTTTGCATATCAATTACATACTTTTCTTAATTGTGACTACTATTTGACTGTTTACTATAGTTAGAACATTGTATATATAAGTATGTCTATGATTTTACACTGTACAAAAGAACTTAGTAACTTTGTGTTGCATTAATATTTCAAAACTATAATTACAATTGAACTAAGCTTGCCTGCCGATTTCTACTCACTAAATATAGTACACGTTTATATCTAAAGTAGCAACAACATCTCACTAAGTACGAGCATAAGTACCAATTACATACTAATACATACCATACATAATAAATACAAGTTAGTAGAATTTATTTAAAAACGCATAGAAACAAATAAATCAAGTTAAAAAAACGCACTGAATTCATTTGCTTGCTAAACATTTGGAACACATTAGCTGTATCTACTAAATTTACATAACTATTGCCTAGAAGATAGAGTAGTTGCCCACATCATGTGCGCTTGAAACAACTCTCTCATGAACTTCCTTCTCCCAATAGTTAATCATAACTATATATTGCTGCTCTGACGCTACTCATCTCTTCCGTGTTAACTAATTATAATTATACATAGCAATTTGGTATCAAGTTTGTATGCTCTCTTTTTTTCCCAAGTTTTAAATTTATCGTATAATAAAGCTTTTGGTTTAAACCATTATTTAACTAATTTTGCAACTTGTCAACTTTTTTGCTTAAATCTAGAATCTTTTTTTCGAGTAGACATCATATCATACTAGAACTCGTTGCTTGAACTCAATAAAACATTTCGTATTTGAATAGACCCTTGGAACGACCCTTTGCGCCTGGCCAACGTGGCTGCTCATTGGCCGTGTCGGACTCGGCACTCGATTCTCAAATGATGCTTTCGTCATTGTTGCGCGTTAGCCGTATGCTTGTGGTGGTGGTAGTTGCTGTACCAGGTGGCGGCGTTATGCCATTACCTGCTCGATTTCGCGCATTTGTTGCGCCTGCGGCTGGTGTTGTAAAGGTGGTGACCACAATATTTTCATCATCATACAAATCAAAATCTTCATCCTCGTCATCATCTTCATCGTCATCATCGTCGCTATCATCCTCATCATCATCATCGTAGTCCGTGGTGGCTAAAAGTGCGGTGGTTACCTGATTCTTACCACCAGGCACGCCCACTGCAGCACCGCCCACGGCTCCGGCATTCATGCGACGTATTTGGGCGCGTGGAGTTAGGCGTGGCAGCAACGGTTCCCGACCACTATGCATTAGTTTCTCGCTATTGGCGTTGCCGGCGCCCAGCGGAGTTGTGTCCCAGTCGTCGCCAGCCGGCTCACAAAGCGACTTGGAGTGACCATGCTGATAGGATGATTCCTCGGGTATTGTGTCTCTGTTGTGGTTATTGTTGTGTTGCGTTTGCGTTTGTGTATTGGATGGTGGATTTGTCGTTGGGGTTGGTTGGTTGGTGGTGATTTAAGTGGGTGAAGTGAAGAGAATTTGAAAAAAGTTAATGCCAAGTACTGATCAAATTTTGATTTAGACTGAGAGTAACTACATAGTATTACAGTAGGTTATGGATAAGTTGTACTTTATATACGATTAGGCATGTTAATAATGAATAGCACAACTTTAGTTTAGAAACTAAAAATTAATATTTTTTTAAAATTTATTTTGAAGCAAAAACAAGAGAAAATTAAAATAAAATACATGGTAAGTAGAGCATATATACATACACATGCATTCAAAGTATACAACAATACATACATAAAGCGAAGTAAATAATTTGGTAATATATACTAGCAACAGTTACGTTTACTACACAGTGGCTACAGAATCGAAAATAGAAACATGTCAATAATACAATTTCTTATTTAAAAAATATTTTTTCAAAAATAAATCTGTTATAACTAGGGGTAAGCCAAATACGCTTTTAGTATAAGCTTGGGTAACACTGGTCAAAACGACTTTTAACAAATTTTAAATTCTGGTTAAAGGCCCATACGCAGCATGCAAAAATTCCGCACGAAATGTCAAAACTTCATACAAAAAAAAATATCCCAAAAAAGGGAATTTTTTTTTTTATATGTAGTTTTGACATTCCGTGCGGAATATTTGCATGCTGCGTATGGATCTTAAGACTTAAACTTTGATTTTGTGTTCTTCACGAAGAGCTTAACCTTAGGAGGTTTAGTAAAAAAAACGAAAAATTTGTTTAGAAGTCCTCAAAAAAATTTGGCAAATTTTCAAATCAATCGGTTTGATATTTTCAGAGATTGAACTTTGTATAGAGCCCTCTCGCTTAGTTTCTATTGTGTTATCGTGACTTGAGAGACACAATACGTTAAGGTTCTACTGTGTTTGTAAATGGGCTTATAGAAAATCAGTCAAAAAAAATGTCCTGGATGTTTGCAATATCCGAACCAAACTTACACAAATTCCTAAGTGTGTCGGCCACGAGACAGTTGGCCAAAACCAGAATCGAGCTGAATATATGGCTAGTTGCAAACATTATCATTTTAATGGTTGATCTATTTTATATCTATATATCAAAATAAAAAGTGTATAACACTTTTGTAATTATTAAGTTTTTGAGCGCCTTACACATAATTGGATTTTTGGAAGCTGTTATGTTACGTGTATAACACTTTTTAAGTTGTTAGTTTATGAGCACGTTAGATAAACATGTATGATTAAGGCCCATACGCAGCATACAAAAATTCCGCACGAAATGTCAAAGCTTCATATAAACAAAAAAATTCCCTTTTTTGGGATATTTTTTTTTTATATGAAGCTTTGAAATTTCGTGCGGAATTTTTGCATGCTGCGTATGGGCCTTTAGAAAAAAACTAAAAAAATTGAAAAAAAAAAAAAAAACGCACACAAATACCAAATACTTACACAAACTAGTACTTATGTAGTTAGGTTTTTAAAAAAGCCATACGCAAATTATTTAAGGCAAAGAAAGCTCTAGAAGTTTATCACAGATGCTCAGGTGTAAAAAAGTTGTGGTTGTGCATATTTTTAGTGTGTAAGTAAACTTAGTGCGCTCAGTGTTGGCTCAGTGTGCTTTTGTAGCATTTGGTTTTCGTATTTTGTTTTAATTTTTGTTTTTAAAGCTATACGGACTCAATAGAAACGGCGCTAAAAATAAGATTTCCTGATTAATAGTTATTTGCCAAAAAGCGTTGAAATAATTTGTAATTTGTTGGACAAGTTTTAGTTAGTTAATTTTTAAAAACAAAACACAAATGCAGCACAGCAGATATAATACAAACAAACATTCGAATAAGACTTGATTATTACTTTGTATTTGGGTTAGAATATACGAAGAAGATGTTAGTTGTGTCCAATAAATTTAAATTCAGCTTGGTGATATAATTGTGTTAATTCATGCAATAACTTAATAGTTTCAATTCGTAATAGAGAGTTAGTTGTGGGATTTTTTCAAAATTAAGCAAGGAATTAAAATGTTAGAGCGATCAGCAGTTAGAACAGTAACAGATACATATAGAGTATGTACGAGTATGCACTGCTAGAGGCAAACATATAGTATGTACCACAATGCGATAGCTTGCAGAATCTGAGTATAGAGTAGGGAGTCCAACAAGTTCAGGTTCATTTTTTATATATATATACAACAATAGGGTACAAAAAATCGTGAACTCATAATAGTAGTAGCAAAAAGTCCAGGCTAGTTAAGATTTATTGGGCGTCTACAATGAGTTGGATTAATGATTTTTTATCTTTAAACCAGTGGTCGGCACGGTGCTATCTCGCGTATATAGGAATTAACGGCGGCAGCGACGTCGACGTCGACGTCACAGTAAATGGTGACCTGTCGCTGCGGCAAAGAAAATCTCAATATATACGCAAGACAAAAATGTGAGTGTATTTTTAGCCAAATTGAATTATGCAGATGGTATTATAGACGCTTATGTAGACGACTGTTTTGAGTTTGTGAAATGAAGTTAACTCAATTGTCAAAGCTAGCAACCATATAGTACTATATACAACTTGCACTTGAAAGAAATGTGTAACCAATTTGATTTATGGAAATCTTTACTAATACAACCTGAACTTTACTCATTACTAGTAAAGTATCATCAATCTTGAGTTTTTTTTTTCAATAAATGTAAAGAATGTTTTTCGCGCGCTTAGGCCATTTTATGGAACCAATTCGGTGAGCCATTTATTTGACGCTCCGGACCGTTGAATTGGCCACCAAGATCGTGTGAGACTTTAAACGTTAGAGTTCTTCCTTTGGGGCTACGTGAAATATTAAGTGTTTGTGGAGAAGCCAGCTACGATTGAAGCCTCAGTTGCGGCCAGGCCTGATGAGAGGAGAGGGGGAAGGGGGGGATTCTCCCCGGCCCTGAGTTTTCGCAGGGGCCCGGTGTAATTACTGTCGTATTGACTTGATTCAAGCTAAAGGTGTAATAGAGGGGCCGGTCCATTTTTCTCCCGGGCCCGGATTTTCTCTCTACGGTCCCTGGTTTCGGCAAACATTTGAACATTGCAATAATGGTTCTTTCTATTGATAATAAAGATTTTCCGATTCATTTGAAATTTTTGTGTTTTTTTGCATTTAAAAAAAAAAAAACCTCAAGATTGATGACCCCATACTTTGTGGTATAATGATATGCATTGATTTGTAGATAGAGACATGTGTGCGTATATAAGTACTTATATATAATTGACATATGCTCTGAATATGCGTTAGTAGTATTTCAGATGATAAGTATAAGAGGTGTATGCTCTTGTTTTACATATGTATAAGTAAGTATATAGGTTTTGCTTATATAAAGTTGAAATTCGAATATGGCCGGTATTAGTTGCAGTTTTATTGCTTTGCTAGGCATTAGATTACTTTGGATAGTACACGCCACTACTATCAGGCGTATTGGGTGAAGTTGTTGTAGAGCTCGCAGTGGAAGAAGAAGAAGACTTGTTGGAGGATGCGTTAGTAGCAGCTGAGGTTACAGTTGAAACCTTCTTGTTACTGGGTATTGTTGTTGCTGTTGTAGTAGTTGAGGTGTTGTTGGTGATAGTAGTAGTAGTAGTAGTAGTTGTTGTTGTTGTTGGATAAGCTATAAGCCTCGCAGATTCTAGTAAATTAGCTGCTGCTGGACTACATTGTAAAATTCTACTGGGCCTGCGACCTGTGGCAATAAGTCTGGAATTTTTTTTTTTTTCGCAACACAAACAATTGGAACCAGACAGTAGCAGACGGAGTTTAAAGAGCGGATAATTTGTATAGGAGAAATAAAGAAACAAAGAGTCACACACAAAGTAGTACAAGTAAATCAATTATAAATTTTTTGAAAAACGATATATATATTTATTGCTTTGCTCTCAGTGTGTAAACGCAAAAAAAAAACCGTGTCTTTGTGTATATAGAAGTATGTGCTCTTAAAAAGCTTTCTTTTTGCTAAAATAAATTCCTTCAAAAATATTTTACGTAGTAGAATATATATAACAACAACACAAATAAAATCCAAATCTCCGAAACTGAAACATCTTAAAGCATAGAACTATACTAAGATTAAGAAACGTTTTGCGGCTTTAAGCTACTTTTTGTGCTAGAAACAAGCTCTAAACAAATGTGATTGAAAATACGATATTTAAATAACGATAGCGCGCTAGCATAAATAAAATTGTTAATGTTATTGATTAATTTTAAAAATAAAAAAAATAAAGGGGTTAATTGTAATTATGTTTTTTTTCTTTGTTAAGTTAATATGCAACAATGTCCAAAATTAGCAACAAAAAAAATTGCCAAAAGGCACTTCGGTGCGCCGAAGTTTGCATACTCTTCACGCAGAATAGCTTCTTCAATCGTTTAAAATGCATTGACATCTTCTCTGGATTAAAGGCCTATACGCAGTTCGAAAAATTTCGCGCGGAATGACAAAACTTCATATAAAAAAAAAAATCCCAAATGGGATATCCCAAATGAGATTTTTTTTTATATGAAGTTTTGTCATTATCCCAAAAAAGGGAATTTTTTTTTTTTATATGAAGTTTTGACATTTCGTGCGGAATTTTTGCATGCTGCGTATGGGCCTTAAGTTAAAAAAGACATGAAAGCAACTTGATATCAAGTTAAAGTGGTAGCTTTATATTGTGCACAAGATTTGGAGATGAATGCGCTTTACGAGAAGACCAAATGAGAAGAGTAAACTTACAAGGGAAACTTTCTCTTCAAAGTTCTACAGTCAATGCCTACGTGAAGAGTATACTAAGTATGCATTAGTCACCATATTCCATAAGAATTTTTAAGCCATTTTACACAAATACATAATATACATTAACACAAATATAATACACACAAGCTTTGTGTACGTGTTTGTGTGTTTGTTGTGTGTGTGTCGAAAGACATGTACTTACCCACTTAGCTCCAGCATTGAACCACGTCGTATATTGCGCCGATGGCTTGCCGTAACCGCAAATGGGCCAGTATGACCTTCGGGGCCTACAAGGTGTGCGTTCATAGAGCCGGACGATATCGATTGCGAACGTTTGTCTAGGCGCGGATTATGCATTGAGGTCGATGGCGCTGTGCTGCTACCCGGATGCAGCATTTGATTAGTTGTTGAAGGCACGACCATGCTGCCCAGCGCAGCTGCTAAGATTGGATCCGAGCCACGCACAGAGCACATATCGCCGCCTGCATCAACGGCGCTGTTGCTGCCAATACCAATGCTGCCAGCCTTAGAGCTGGAACTTTCACGACGAAAGAGACCTATGACGGACTTGGGCTGTTTAGGCTTATTTATACCACCTTTCGAGTGTTTTGTTTTTTAGATTGAATGTATTTGTTTTTGCGTTTTTTTTTTTGGTGTGTGTTGTTGGGTGGGCGCATTTCATTTGCAAGACATTGGACAGTAATTGAAGTGGTTCATCCGTGGGGTGTGGTTTAGGAGTAGTAGTAGTAGTAGGAGTAACGTTTATCGAAAGGAAAAACCCGCAAAAAGAGAAGAAAAATAAATCAAGTTAAGGAAATTACAGAAACAACAAAATGATAGAACACATAAATTAGGTGTAGTCTTTAATTTGGCTTAGTTGAACTTTTGGGTGCGCTTAAAACAACTTAAATAAACGTACATACATATATGTATAGACTACATACAAAACATATGTACATTTTATATATATATATACGCATATATAAACATTTACAGCCGATAGCAGTTTTGAAGGCCAAATTTCAAAACATTAAAGCATTTAAACTTTAGAAATAAGAAAATAAAGCAAAAAAAATTAAAAAAAAATTCCAAGGCACTGTGATTAACTGTGTAGCACTTTGAAAATAATTCAATTCTACAACTGCCTGACTTTACCTAGAAATGTTGCACTTGGTGAGTTGTAGGCCAAGTATTCTTTGTTCGAAGCCCATGCAGGAAACTCATTTTGTTGCACTGCATCTGTGCTCTCATCACCTTGTCGCTTCCAGGGCAGCTGTGACTCCGTGGCGGTAGGCGTTGCCACGCGTCGCTCGCCATCCGAATCTCGTGATAAATTACGATCCTCCTCTGGTATAGGATGTTCGGCAACTAGTGGAGTACAAAAAAGCAAAGTAAATTTTTTCAAAAGCTGGCGTTTTAAAATCTATCGAAGTTGGCTGGACTACATGCAGGCAGCACACACAGAAAAAAAAAATGAAGATAATTCTGAAATTTTGCGCTTGCATAAGCCAATTCATTTTTTTTTTTAGAATTATTTCGGAAAAGACAAACAAAGTGCGCTTAACTTATGATTGTACATAATAAGAGAAATCAAGCAAATCAAATCGTGGGCTGTAGCCCTTCAAAAACTTTTACAAGTATAGCCGTTTATATTTTGGGAATAATAAGCAAAGACAAAGTTTTATTATTCAAAAATTGTTTTATTTTTTTCCAAATTTTTTTTTATGATGATTTTCATATCGTTATTAATTTGGTGAACAAGTTGCTCTATGACTTAAATTCGCTTTTTAGAAGATACATAACAAGTTTGTAGAGACGTCTTTGAACGCTAAGAACAAGTTGTATAGAAAAATGTTTGTGACCTTTGACCTTTTAATGTCTGAAGTCTAGACACTTTTGGTACATCTTGTATAACTCTAGAATTTACTTTATTTGATTTTTTTAAAAAACCCAAGTTGTTCAAAATTTCCGAAGTATAAACGGCCAAACTCGTATATAGTAAGTCGCTCGCTCGATCGGTGTAAACGCGTCAGAAAACTTAAGAAATTAAAGAAACTTCGTCATGCACAAAAATGCCATGCTGCCTTTTGCTGTTTTTCGTTTCGAATGTGTTTTTGTACGAATAGTTTTTGATATGACTTTCAATTTTATTGGGTTAACAACATGATCATCTACTACTGATAATTGTACATATAGAGATTATGTTTTGGTCGCCATGATTATCTCTACCAATGACATAAGGCCTGGGAACTTGGCTCTAAAAAGCTGCTGCGACACACAATATGAAATGTTTCTTAAAAGTTATAGTACATACTTTTATAACAACTAAGGTTACATTTAATTCAAAATACAAGTTTTAAAAACATAATAGTAATAATAATAGAATTAAGTATGTTACATGTATGTTTAAACCAAATAATACAAAGCACTAAACATAACTCAAGTAGCGGCTTAAACTAAAATATTCAAATTCTCGATATAGCACATAATACTAGATTTAAGGCACTAAATGCGGCTGGCTAAACGGCTTAGGATGCACCTAATGCTTGGACGATCTTATGAATGGAACAATGGAAACCACTTTGGAGCAAACACAGTTTTGGCAAACATGTACAAAAACGTCGTCATGAATATTTTTTGTTGATTGCAATTAACCAAAAACTTTATTATGGTTGAATGCTATAAACGTGCTTGGTGTTAGTAGTGTAGTATGTAAGTATATCTGATGTCAGGGTATGAAAATGTGTATTTGTGTGTGTTTGTGAGGGGTTAAAGTATGTAAAAATATGCCGTTTAGCCGTTTATTTGAGTCTCTTGTTGTGGTTTTTCGATTGTTTACCAATGTTCTGGTATGAACGATCCCGTCGCCAGGGTAAAATCAATTCCGCCGCTGTGGGTCCAACTGGTGGATCTGGCGAGCCTAGTTCTTCTTGTGAACTGCCTTCAAGCTTAGGAGCATAGTGCTGTACAATACGAGCCTTGGATGCATCAAACCCAGGCAGATTTTGTATATGAGCTATCAGAGAATTGTTATTGGCGCGATCCGAGTCAGCTAATAGTTCAGTCATAGTATATTCCCATATCAATTATTGTACGTACGTACAATTCAAAAATAGTTTATGTAAAAAATTGGGTGGCATTAAAAGGGGTAAAAAAATATATAGAAAAATGTAACGTTGTTATAGCTTAATATAAGACGACGCCTTAATTATATGTTGTTGTTTTTTTTTAAAGAAATCTTTTGTTTAATTCAGCAAGAAAATGTATGAAAAATTATATAACTCAGTTATCAAAACAAACGAAATCATCAAAAGGCCTAGCAAAGCTATGGAGTTCAAAAAAGCCAGTTCTAATTTAATGGAGAAACAGAAAAAAGCAATGCTGGAAACAAATCGATACATACTTTTTAAATTATTTTCTTATAGAACTTGAAAATGAAGAAATATAGTTTTGATTTTAAAATCAGTTCACGCGAAGAAGATACGAAATTATGCAGCTCTTGGAATTTTTTTTTTAATAACACTAGTTTACAGCAAAATGTATCCTCAAAATGGCACGCTAAATCCGAAAATTTTTTCATGGAACGAATTTCGAGTTATTATTATTATTAGCATGTTTATTACAATATCGGATTGTACAAACTTTGCCTATTCATATAAATTAATAATAAAGGTTTTCCAATTTGATCTATCTCTCGCTATGTATCTTAATTCACTTATGGACTTCTTCGTTTCGCGTTCTATGGTTCTACGCCATCGTTAAGTGCCATGTTTCGCTTCCGTATAGCAGCACAGACTTGACTGCTGAAACTGGCTCTAGCTTAAATTAATATCGTTGGCCAGATGTTGTCACTCTACTACCAAGATATTCAAATTCGCATACATCCTCGATTGCTGTTTCATTGACGTAGAGCGGTGTTTGTCTTGTTGTCTTAATACGCATACATTTCGTCTTACTTATGTTGATTTTAAGCCCGAAACGTTGCGCCGCACTTGACAACGCACTTAGTTTGTGTTGCATTTCTTCATGGTTGTTGGCAAAAAGTGCGACATCATCCGCGTAAGAGAGCTCGCTTAGCTTATTGAAGAGACGTAAATTTAGTCCACTTGGACGAACATTTATACTCTCCAACACAACATCCAGTGCTGTTATGAACAACAAAGGAGACAATGCGCAGCCTTGCTTCACACCGCTTGAAGAACAGAAAGGCTCACTGAGCCTTCCTTCGTGTATAACTCTGTTTATGCCTTGAGAGTAGCTGCTTTTTATCAGGTAAACTATTTTCAATGGTATACCTCTTGCTTCCAGCGCTTTCCATAAGAATTCACGAATGATGGAGTCAAAAGCCTTTTCAAAATCAACAAATAAGGGCGTGTTAAGCTCCGCAGATTGCTCTATAATTATGCGAAGCGTGTTGATGTGGTCGATGCATGATCTTCCGGGGGTAAAGCCTGCTTGGGTGTTGCTTATAAGTTTGTGCACATGGTCTGCAATTCTGTCAAGCAATATTTGATTGAAAATTTTAGTGACCGACTGCGTAATTGAGATACCGCGCCAGTTGGTAAATCTACGCGGATCTCCCTTTTTTGGAAGTTTGCAAATAATGGATTCTTTCCATTGAGTTGGAAATACTTCCGAATTCCAAATTTGTTAGAATAGTGGGCGCAGCAGTGCTGCTGACACATCTGGGTCTGTTTTAAAGCACTCTGCATGAATTCCATCTGATTCAGCAGCTTTCCCGTTTTTAAGTTTAGTGATCGCGGCTTTGATTTCTTCTTTTGACTTCATTTTCAGATTTAGCTTGACATTTTACTACGGAAATGACTAAAACATGTTGAGGATACCAACATTTTTTTAAATTTGTTAACTAGTGTACTTAATACATTTTAGTATAGTACGCAGAAACAAAGCTAAATCAAATAAATTACACAGACCGACATGGATTAGTTGTTGGAAAGCTACGGATCATTTCCGAAGTAATTTGCTGCGTAGAATCCGAATCCGGGGCCAGAATTGGCCTATCACGTCAGGATCTTGAGATATTTGAGTTTATGCACCCAAAAACGGCATTTTTCCTACTTTTGAGGTTATGTACAGGGTCTAAATAATGTTTGTGGTCTGTCACTCCAGTTACATCATTTACTACCACTCTTACCCTTTAATTTAAAAGGTTAAGCGATCATTTACGATTTTTTTTTGCAAAGTTATGACTATTCAAAGTTATGAAGTATATCGACGTCATAAGCATTTCACAGGTCTACAAATACCGGAGTTATGTCAGTTGTTGAAAAGCTAAGGGTCATTTCCGAAGTAATTTGCATCGTAGAATCCGAAAAAAATCACGAATAAAAATTCTATATATCTTTCCGTTGCCAAATCAATGTCACAAGAAATATAAAAAGAGCTATATATATTTAAAAAGCAGGGCATTATCTCCTACGATACGTAACAAACAACTTCTCTTAGCAATTTAATTCGTATTTACAAACATGATTTAACCTTTTGAGGATTTCTTTGCTTTGAGTTTTTTATTTCACTATTTTACTGCGTCTACGTTTTAATTGATTAAAAACTAAATATTTTGTGTATGATTTAATTTATGGCATTTTTGTGTAGTCGTTTGGTCAACTTCAATTTATAGAAATCAAAAGAAAGTGTAAGTTTAACTTGGCGCAAAAACGAGGTATAAAATCAGATAAGATATTGCTGTCGAATAAAGGTCAAACAAAAAACATAACGTAGACTTTGCACCGGAAGTGAGTACTCCGTACTCCGTCAACAGTTGTCGGTGCAGAAACTACGCTAAGTAGCTTTTTTTACTACAAATACTTACGTGATGATTTAGCTGTAAATGTCAGGCCGTCATCCCAATCGTCACTGGGTCCTATAACGTTGATCTCGTTAGGATTCGGCTGGCACTCTTCGGCTGTTTGGTTAAGTACATCATTAATATAATCTTTAAATGAGATGTTTGTGAGGAATAGAGTTGTATGAAGCAAAGTTATATGCATTAGTGTATAAATGAGAGCGGCAAAAGTTTATCAATTTTGGAGAGTAAAAAAAAAAAACAATTTGCCAATTTCGGGAAAAAGCACAAAAACAAATAAAAGGGAAGAAAGAGAATTTTTTAGGGTATATAATTAGTAACCGATTGAACAGGTATTTGTTTAAAGAATCTCATATAAGTATAAAACGAGTTAGTAAGAGCATGCAAAACTTAGGCGGGTTTTTAACAGGGAATCGAAATGCAACTCAAAGGAAGTGTTCAACGCTATAAACAGATTATCTTAAAAACGATTTTGAATTGAATTTAATGTGCAGCATTGGTTTCCATATTTGTTGTATAAATTATATTTTTAATTTTCTTAGCAAAATAGATTTACATTCAATTTTTGATTCCCTGTTTTATATTTTACAATTAAAAAAATAAATAATAATTTAAAAGCTGCATGATATTGAAAATTATGCTTCGATGTATGGATTAGTAGGCAGGCTACAACAAAATATTTCTATGAATGCAAACAAAGTAGACAGCGTACTAAATAAATTGAAAATAAAAATAATAATATTTATAAACCTGCTGTCTTCTGTTGATGATCTCATTTTTAAAAATATAACTTATATTATTTTTCTCGTTTGTTTGTTATAAAAAAAGTTTGTTGATATTTTTAGCGCCATTTACCTAGGTCTAATCTACGATATTTGTTAAGTGAATTGTGAGTATGTTTTTTTCTGTAAGATTTTTTGCGTGAATGGTCTGAATATGAATTCGTACCATTGGACAGCTGCTTCGTAGTGCCGTTTTGTTGAAATTCGTGAAAGGAGACATGATTATGTTTTACATTTTCCTTGGCATCCTGAAATGTTGCATAAAAAGTTTCAAGATTAAAACAGATATCAAACAAAACCGATTTAATATAAACTAACCTTATTATTGGCGCCACGTTTGCTGCGCTTATGATGTTTGCGATCATTAAACATACGCCGGAAATTCATTTGCATTTTATAATTGACCTGCAAGTTGATAAAATAATATTTTTAATAAATTCAAAACTCTTTAATACTATAAGTGAACATAAATCGAGCAGACTTAACAATGAACTTTAGTGCTAATTTCACGAAAATCTTTGCTCGTACAACACACAGTTTTGAATTCATGATATTAGACAGCAACAACTTCAGAGATTTGCCTAAGCCCTTTTATGAAATGCAGTACTCACCTGTGTGGACAAATCTCTGTCATCTACAGCGTGTCGGCTATAACTAAGGCGACGGTGCTGTAAAAATATTACAAAAGCAATTTAAAAATCTCAAAATCGAAAATAACTATGTGTAGTTTACTCTTTAGTTTAATTTTTTAAAGTTATAGTATTTGCATTTCCAAGTAATACTTTAAAACTAGCATTAACATATTAAGGACTTTTGAAAAAACATATGTACAGCTAAAGACGTGGTCAGACGTGGAGTTCAATGCACTTGTTCCACAACATCTAGAGTTAACTTTGAAATATTACTCCGTAACTTGGAAAAAATTTACATAGCTTACAACTTGACATTTAGGAGCAAACCAAATCTTGCTTATCCGACCACGCCATTATACACAAATTAGTGGGTGTTGTTTATTTTGGATTTATTGTTTACTTTAAGTAAATATTAATTAAGATTAAGTGCAGTTTGCATCTGTATAAGTGCCTAGATAAAAAGGCTTAGTTTATTCAACACAACATTTATATATAAATATACATGGTACATAAGAGTGTTTGTTGTGTTGTGTGTATTTAGTAAATGAACATAAAATAGTAATCAGGCCTGTTCTAGATTTCGATTCGTTTTGAAAAGTCATAACGAGTGCATTCTGACAAATGGTGTTCTAGATTTCGACTGAGTTCGTATCGATTTCGAATCGTTTTCATTTCGAGTGCTATCGATAACCATTTGTATAGAACAGCTATGTGAAAAGATTGTTTATCTTGTTGATTATTTTTAATTCAAATTTTAAATTAAAATATACAATAAAAACTGAAAAATGCCATAAGCCTTTCACAATTATTTAGGTCATGCGGTTAATTATAACATTTTGATGCAAGTAGATGACATCAAAGTAATTTTCCAACATTTGCATTGTGTTGGTGTGAAAAATAATGCTAACGCTTAGCACTTCATTTTGTTTCCCTTTAAAAATTTATTTATTTTTATTTTTTTTTTTTTATTTATTTATTTATTGCGAAAACTCAAAAATTCATATATTTTTATATTTTGCATTTATCTCATGTTGGGTTGTCGCCAATCCAGGGTTGAGCTGGAGTCATCATTGGTAATGCCATAAGGCCACATCAGGCCGTTATATTAAGGATGAGTTAAATTTTTTAGTGATCGTCTTTTAGGTCTTTTAATAGGGTTTTCATTTAGCAAGTTTTTTGCCAGCCTGTTTTTGTGTCTGGCTAAACGCTCATTATATCTGCTAACGTGTTTGTTAATTTGAAGGTCCACGGTATCCAGATTGAGGTCGTGGTGCAAGGTCGAATTCCTTACATACCAATCGCAACCAGTGATAAGGCGCAATGCCTTATTTTGGAACGTCTGAATACGTAAACGATTTGAGCGAGCCGCCATACCCCATATCTGGATAGCGTACCTCCAAGTAGGTGCCACTATTGTGTTATAAAGCGCCCTTTTACACCGTAGAGGAAGAGGACTTTTCTTATTTAGCAGCCAATACATTTTGTTCATTTTAAAGCGACAACTTTTGATCGTTTGGTTAATGTAAAAATAATACAAAAATAATTTTTGTGACATAAGTGCGTTTATTTAACTAAACAAAGCAAAATACTTTTCATTTCGACAGCTGAGAGCCAAACTTTTCAAAACGAGTCGACTCTTGTCGCAATCGAAATCCAGAACACTTTTCATTTCGATTCCGATAGTTTTTGTCGGAATCGAAATCTAGAAGATGCCTGAATAACTTTTTTCGTAGTAAAGTTGGTATTCGTATTCAAAAAGTATTCATAGATTGCTGTATCAATTGAATTCCCCCTAATTTGATTGGATTTTATACGTGAGATCCAGACATTTATTATAAATTTAGAGAGCGGGCTTATTAGAAGTATACAATACTCTATTACAGACTTAGTTATCTTTAATCATTATGGCAGCTTTTATTGGATGACGCTTTATTATACCATCTAGTGCCAGTACTACAAGCTACTAATTCTATTCTCAATTTCGACACTATCCGAGTCCAAGTCGTGCAGTGCTCTAAAATATGCTCAGTTGTGAGGGGGGGAGTGAAGGGTGGCGTACGAAACTTAATATGGATACGGTGTGATAAATGGGTGTCAATGTTGCATATTTATGTATATGCCCAAAACAAGAGTAAACAAGTATTAAAAAAGAAAATTCAAACATTCAAATGCTTGCCATTTAGTTTCGGTTAAGTATTAATATTTAAACATTATAGACACCAATTAATTAATACATTAAATTAGTAGATATTTGATTTTAATAAGAAAACTTTAACATTTAAAGCTACAATAAGTAGTTTATTAGATATTGTAGGCCAAAAAACACTCGACACTTAGAAAATGTGAAACAATCAACAAAGATTTATTTAATTGATTAAAACAAAATTAAGAGTATATTTTTCTTTTTTTAAAATCAAATTAATTAAACAGAATAACAAAACAAGTCAACCAATTTATTCGTACCATCTGTATAGAAGCCTTTTCAAAATGTAAAACATTTTTGATAGATTCGATAATTCAATCGTTTAGAATTTTGAGATATTTGTTTGTTTTTTTTTTTTTGGATTTAACGCGTTTAGTTTTGTTTTTTTTTTTTTCAAGTATTAATACGCGTTGTTGACGACAAGTTGATGTTCAGAGTTCGATTGAATGGAAAAGAAATCAAACAAATGATTAATTACATATATCAGCAGCAGTATAATATAATATATAGCTATATCGAAATAGAGTAATAGAGCTAAAAGCGTGTTTATTTTAAACTTTTTGCCCGTAAAAGAGAATTTTATTTTAGCAAATTCGGTGATATGCAAAAAGTGAACTGGTGAGAGGCAAAAATATATATAGAGAGAGAGAGAGTAGCATCAAAAACTTGGGGGGTATGCGTATATGTTTGATAGTGAACAAAAATGGCTAACTAGCGAAATGCGCTCAAAAGTTTGTATAAATTATATATTTAAAAGTTAAGTTAATTAAGTTACGTACCCTTCTATAAGGCTTCAGTTCTTCGGCTAACAAATGATGTATTTTGGCATCAGTCAGATCCTTCTTGGAGGGATTATAGTCTAGTTCCGCCATATCCAAGTTTCTCGAGCAAGTGTTGTCTAAGTTTGTTAAGCTGGGGCTGTCACATATAAAATAGTTGATTAGTTTATTTGATTATGTTTATGACCATTAACTACTGCCAAAAAAAAAATATATAAAGTAAAAGTAAACGAATTTTCGACAAAGTAATATAGTACTTGGTTGTGTTTTAAATTAAGGTGCACCATTAAGGCTTGTATGTACTGTTCCAGGACTAATCTGTATAGGTATTTGTTGTGTCCTATTGATCAACATGCAATTGAAATAATAGGTATTAATTTGTTTGATTTTGTACACATGCATTGTAAGTACTAAAATACGGGAGCCGGGCATGCGGCCCTATTGAATATTTGAGTTTTGTATCCAAAATTCGTTTACCAGGTGGTGTATATTGTTGGCGGTGCCCACCTGCCACCAATATAGTTATTGGTGTAGTTTCTGAAAAGTGCGCTCATCGATTCCGTGCCCGTCATTTGTCCAATAGTTGATGGATTGCGTCGCATGACCTCCATAGCATCGCGCATAGTAAGTTTTGAGTAGGTTTCAATGATTTTCGGTTCCGCGCCCTATGGATATGTTAAAACGAATTACAAGTGTTACAAAACGTTGAAAAGTTTAAGTTAGTACACCGCTTAACATTAATAGCTATAGTTCTTCATCATCGCTGTCGTAGGTACTGTTACGTCGCCTTTGTCTGAGTAAACCCTGAGGCTCTAAATTTCGATGTTGTGTTACATTATTTGCACGATTTTCATTTCTCTTAAGTCTGTTCAATTGTGTGTGATAATTTTGCATAGGTAATTGATCCAATAAATGCAATTCATTAACCTCCTAAGCATTAGTTTGGAATTTGCATTAACAAGGAGCTTAAGACTATTACGCCAGACTTCAATTCCGATACCGATTTCGATTTAGTTTTGAGCGCTATGCAACCGTCTTGAAAACTGGTTAAGCTGACGCAAAAATATATTGATCTTCTTTTCGGCACATCGACTGCAATCGGTTTCGGCATTGAAAACAAGCTTGTACGGATCGCCTTTACCTTTAGATCTCTGATGAGCAGTGGACGTATGAAGCGATTATCAAATCGTTTGAATTTATCGCGCACATTGTAATTGCCCGTTTTGCCTACAATATCCTCAATACCAGCCATCAAATGGTCCATGAACTGTCAAAAATCATCAATATTTAGTTACACTTTATGGTAGCTTTACAATATTTTGTACACTTACGCGTTCGTGTATGCGCTCATTCATGGTGGGCTTGCGTTTGTTGGCGCGCTTTACATTCAAAATTTTAACCAAGGGCTTAATGGTAATGCCTTGTAAAAATACAGTAAAATAGATCACAGCAATCGTTGTCGTCACAAACATATTCTTATGCTTAACCACATTTTCGTCCACCAGTAAGACCAAAGCAAAGGCCACGGCTCCACGCAGCCCTCCATAGGACATCACAAACTGATCCACACGTGACAATTTGTGCAGACGGAAGCGATTGGCAATAGCCGTCAGAAAAATAACACCTAGGAATACACAAACAGTTTAATAATTGTGCATACATAACCCAGTGTAACTTTGAGAGACTTACCGACAACACGGAACACGGAGCAAAAGGCTATGGTCAAGACAACAAACCAGGTATTCCAAACGTGCTTGTTATTGACCGTGGCCACACCTAGGAACATGAATATAATTGTTTCCGCTGAGCTGGATAACATCTTTAGTGCGTATTTAACGGTTGTGTGCGATTTTTGTGATATATTCGATTCCACATAGTTCTTCATGGTTATGCCGCAAAATGTTATGCTATCAAAATATGTACAGTAGAAACAAGTCTTTTATAGTTCAGCCCAATTTTAAGTTACAAGCATACTTACGATAATATGCCGCTCATGTGAAAAATTTCGGCGTTTAGATAGGCTAAATAGGCCATAACAAATATGAATATCGGCTCAATGACACGCACATGATCGGTGTAACGCGTTACTAATCCGGTTAGGAAGCCCCAAATAATGCCTATTAAAATGGAAACGGAGTTTAATGTGCGTCATAATTAATGAGTTGTTTGGTTATACATACCTATGGCGGTACCACCTAAAGCCACAACAAAAAACGAGCCGACTCCGCTTGCTATATCCTGAGCAATTATGTTTGGTAAACCGATTTCATTGTATACCTCCATCATGTGATACATAACGACCTAATACCAATTCCAAAAATATTTTTAAAAATGTGTCATAAAGATAATATACATCAACATTTTGATTTTGTAAGCATGATTGATAGCTTTGGAAAAAAACAGTAGCCCTGTCAACTATCTCTGGAACGGCTAATAAATGTGCCTTCCTGAGAATTTCCCAAACATTTATTGTTTGGAAATAGTAAGATTTACATAACAGATTTGACTCTTTCTAGAGTAAATGTAAGAAATAGATTACAGAGGTGGTATCCCCAAAAGTAAATAAGATTCAGATTATTTAGGCTACTGTCCACTCAAAGAACGGTTGGATAGAAAGAAGAAGACTCAACTGAAACATCAATCAGCATTTGTTTAAGTGAAAGGGAATTACGAAAGGGGATATAATGTTGTGAGGATTGTGTTTCTGTAGACAGTAGCTTTCTCTACTCTTTATACTTTTCTTTACTCACAGTAACAGCATCGTTTAGCAGAGACTCTCCGAAGACAACGATGTAGAGAATTTCATTGACATGAATTTCTTCAAACACCGCCAGCACGGCCACGGGATCTACAGCGGAAATCAGCGAAGAGAATAGAAATATATCTAAAAGCTTCGGTGTTTCATCACCGTATATGCCGGCAAGGCCGCAGGCATAAAGCGATCCACCTGTAAGAAAAAATGCCAAAAAAAAAGTTTTATACGATTATTGACAAATTCATTTCGAAGAGTTTGCTCTGTAATTGCTCTTAATTGTGCACAAAATTACAAAACAATTTCTTCTTAAAATGCAGCTCTGTATAGCATATATATTTGCATTGACTTGTCCAAATCAATATGTATACATGTATTATATGTTTTTAGATACACATTGTAGATTGCAATTCAAGAGCATTACATAAGCCAGGCTTGCGATACCCAGTTTTCAGCATCATTGTTGAATCAATAAATGTATCTAACAGACACTTAAGCTAATTGATAAGCACGCGCCGCGTAGTAATAAACAATCTCTATCTATATCTACATCTGTATCTTGTATAAATAATGAGCATTCTTAGATTCTTGTGACCCCCCGCTGTTGTCCCATTGCGATATAATCAAATTTTTTAAGCATTGTTGTGCTAGCATTGGCGCCAACCAAGCGTAATTCCAGTTTGGACCCCTCTCTAGCCAGCCAGCAATCTGAGCTTTCGGAACCCAACAGCGACCCCGGCGACCGCACTGTAATTGTCATACATCAATCGCATTTGTTGTGGCATTTATTTTAAACCCAATCCTACATAGTCTCACACATATTGGTCGTTTTTTTTTTTTCACCCCATATACTGATTCCATGGAGTGTTAAAAAAAAAAACCCATTGTCTTTACCACAAAGTTCCCCTCATTATTGGCCAGTACTGACTTTGACTTAGCTTCTGTTTAACGACAGCATGCAATGCGAGAAGCGTTCAAATAGTAACTGAAAAACTGAACTCACGGAGCTCACCACCAAACATACTACGCGATTTGGCTTGGTTAAGCCACTGAACAAATCTCTTGCTACCGTCCCAGCTAAGGTTTAGAACATAATTTATGTTTTTCTGTCTTATTATTATACCAGAGTCGCACTTGACCTCATCATTGATGTGCCAGCACTCATTTTTCGAACAAACCTCGCGCGTCTCAATAGGTGTCAAATTGCGTTAGTTAGCGGGCAGCTACTAATTATAGAGTAATTCCAAATGGAACAATGATTGGCTCTATGTCGGCAGCTGTAGTTAATGTCAACGCTTTGATTGTACACTTAAATGTCGTTAAATGGTTTCTGTACACTATACTTAGCCATAAAATAACAATTAACAACAATTGTGTGCCTCTGAGTTTTGTTGGCTTACCAATTGTGGCTATATTGAAGATGGTGCCCACGACGGCCATTAACAGAATAGTGCCCAGGTTATCAAAGAAGAGTCGATTTGGCATAAAATAACCGGCGTCCAATATAATCGGTGGCAGCATATAGAAGAAGAATGTGTTGGGTGTCAATGGTGAGACGGCAACATCCGTGAGGAAATAGAGCACGACACCAATAAACACGCCCACCACAATCAGTAGACATGATTCTGGAAATATCAGGTGCAGTTTTGGGCGTCATATGGAAACCTGCCAGAATAAAAAAACAAAAAAGAAATAGGAAATATATTACATTATTTAGTAACGTTGAAAGCTGCTGAAAATTACAACGCAATTCCGAGCCCCAAATGAGGATTCGTTTTAACCAGTCACATCATATTATAAGTTATTTACGAAAATATTTCCATTAATTACTCACAAAATGTGTTAGTGTGTATAAAAAAATAAAAACATTTCAACTATGGCATATTTCCATGTGTACTTAAAAGCAACTTGACTGCCTGACACGAGCAGCGCCCCCTTTGTCTGTCTGCCAGTTTTGCCTAGAAAACCCGGCAACCGATTTTGGTTGGGAGCTGTCGTTGGTGGCTGGTAGCCGTGGCATTTGCATTTGGGTCAATGGCAACGGCGCAAAATTCACGCTACATAAACAAAGTACTAAATTTTAGACAAAATAAAGAACAATTTTCGTATAAACTGATAACATCTGGTAGCTATATGTTTTTTTTTTTTCCGATTTTACAATTTAATATTTGTTGGCTCCAGCTTAATCCAGTTGCATCCAGTTACTCAATGTTTATTGCCATTGACCAAAGAAATCACGTCCAGCTGATATTGATTACTTTTCACTGTATGCATCCATTTGTTTTAATTATATTTATCTATTTACGAGATGTTATATAAAGGAAGAATGTTGAGCGTGACGTTATAATAATTGTATAAGCATGAATTTTCTTTTCCGGAAAGATTCTTTCGTCAAGCGTTGATGTTTATCTCCCCTCCACCATTTCCAGGAGGGGTAATTGCTTGATTTTCTAGTTTGCATGGGTAAAAGGGAAGAGTACGATCCGTTGGCCTAGAAACTATTTCCAATCTCTGTATTTCAAGAGATGTAATCACATATAGAACTCTCGCAGTTTATTTACGATAACTGCCAATCGTTATATGACAGCTATATTTTTATCCCGTGATGTCCCCTGTTGCGTTTAGAGATACCTATCCATAAACTGAGTTATATGTATACTACACATAGCATACTCCATGCACGAATGAATATACACTGCGTGTTCAAAAGGCAACTACCCCCAACAGTCTAGGCTGGCAAAATGCCCAACATTCTGTAGTAGGTTTTTGGGGGCCATTTATTTGGTTGTGTTCGTGTGTCCTTGAGATTGAAATGGATTTTCGTGTGAAAGCCAAGGATACGTGCCAACAGCACATACCGAAGGTATATAACTACAGCTAGTTAATATTGTTGAAATATACAAATTTTTTGTTTTTGGTGTTGAAGTTCACGAACTGCCCCTAATTGATTCACCAACAGCCCTCGAAAGTCGACTTATCTAATAAAGCCTTCAGGGAAACAGATACACAAACTGTAGAGAGTTTATGCAATCTCACATTTGTTGCATGCTGTTATGGAGAAAGCAGGGCTTGCAGCGTCACAGAGGACGATACTTAAGTGGCCAGCTTTATTCGCTTGTTGAATATCTGCAGAGGCGGAACTCAGTCAGGCATTGCTCACTTTGGAAGGAAAAGTGTTTATGCAATGGTCGCACATACGCTCTCTGCAGCCATGGCAATGCAGCGTCATGTCCTTCAAAGTTTTTGCTTCAGCAGACAGCCAAACACCCACACACAGATACACGTGGGTCCTGACGTAAATCTACATAAATGTCAGCAGCGTTCGTACGCGCAATTATATAAAACTTATTGATTTTGCTTTGGAACAGCAAGACGCCCACGACCACGCCACGCCTGTTCGCCCCAGGACTCATAAGAATCTTAACTTAGTACTTACCAATTTTTGCAATACTTGCGGAAAGTATCCATATGCCAATTATGAAGGGCGTCTTAACACGTGCAAAGTCCACACCTGACAGCGGATAGCGTTGCGTTTCATTGTGACCCCCTTCCTCCGTATTTTGTTTTAAGTAAGCTGCACGTGGCAGCGACTGCTCCAATGGCGCTACTGCTGGCGGTACACTGGATTGCAACTAAAAAAAAAAATGAAACAAAACACTTAAGTATCTGTTGGGCGTAAGATACTTTTAACTCTATCTAAATACTTTATTTATGTCCCATTTATAGGGTGCAATCATGGCGTTAATGAGCACGCCAATCAAAATTACAATCATTGCACTAACAACTTATGGCCCCGGTATTATGAGGGTGGTCTGTGTACTACGACTAAGAACTGGACAGTGCCGACGACAAAGCATTTTGTCATGGTTCAGCAATTTTATGAATGAAATTAAGGCATTTATAATTTATGACATTGTTGTTGGTAATATTTGTTGCATTAGGTCAGTTCCAGCGTAGAGTGTGACGGGTACAAGGATCAACACTCAATCAGTCCGTGTCAGTCAGCAGTTTTTGGAAAACTTAATTTTAAAAGCTACTAATTGATGTTGACTGCTAGATTTGAACTGCAACTAATGACCAGTACTTAATTTAATTTATGCCGAAAGCTATTTTTGGAAACTGTTGAGACCAAGGACCTTTCAGTTGGAAGATTTTGCTGTTTTTCATAGAGTGTTTACACTGCAGTTGCCAGCGTGTTGTTAGCTTAAAATTAACAGCCGCGATGTAAGGGAAGGAGGAAGGACAACTTAACGTCGATTTTGATGCCTTGTTGAAATTGTTGGGAAGTGGGTCAACGATCGATACCTTTTTGCCTATTCTTTTTGAAATTCCCATCTGATTTTAATAATTGGCGGCATATACTATTCTAGCACAAGGTGTCTCATTTTATAAACTCCGAAATTCTTCTAGCTGAGAGAGGGACAAGACATTAACATGAATCGAGCAACTACATACATTAAATAGGGTTCATCGAAAGAAAAATACGGGCCCGTTGCTGACTAACGTCGAGTGCTCTAGAATTTAAACGGTTGACGCTTTCCTCATATTTACAGGACCACCCACTTGCGTTTCGGTAAAGGGTATAAAAATATTAAAACTTCATATTTATATGTAAAATATTTATGTCGTCGACCATGTACGAAAAATCACGCCTACCGCTGGGTGAAAATTTGTGGAGACCAAGCCGAACGCAAACGAAAAACTTTCGAGTGAAAAAAATTTGTTTTTTTTGAACAAGAATGAAAATTGGAACTTTCGTACATGGTCCCATAGCATCTACATTGCAATGCTCAACCGATTTTGAAGATCTTAGGCTTTAGTAAAATGCAAACTGAAAATTTGTAATTTTTAAAAATGATTGCAAATGCCACCTTTTTCGACTTCGGTTGTTTATAACTTCAATAATTTTTACTCAATCTTCACATATCGTATATCAACGTAAAGGCCACATCAATGTCTTTCGATCTAATCTCATATATTATGCCGGTAAAACATTTTGTTCAGGAGATATTAGAGTACCCAAAAACATGTTTTTCGAAAAATCTCGAAAAGATTAATGTAATTTTTGTGTTTCACGACCCAAAATTACGCTCAAAAACACTTTTATACGAATGTTCATTTTTCGTTTAAACTAGTGTTATCGATCAACTATTGTTATAGTCTCCTCATAAATATAGAAGATATATATGTAAATATTGACTTGAACATCCGCAGTTTTATGTAGCTTGTAAGTTGCTGTCAACTCAACTGTGTTTAATTTAAGATCTTTATTTTGAAATGGCACCTAGAGTCATTTGAGTATTTAGTATTATTGTCGTCAGACGAACTGTAAGTTTTATATATACTTAGCAAGTAATAGACGCTTGATTTATTGTTCATGTCAAGATTACACTAAACGTGTGCATCCGTTTGTTAAACTTCAAATAGTCAAAGGCACCGTCTTTATTGCGTTTTCACAGGTATTTATTAAAGTTGTGGGGTTTCTTCAAATGAGTTTAGCAATTAACAAATTTATAATCTTAAAACAGTGCGAGACCCTTTGGTATTTGAGCTATCAAAAAAATTTCAATCAAAAAAGATACATTGTATATCACACTAAAGTTTGCTGTTGGATTGAAAGTAATTTTTGGCCTATCCCCGGATGGTGTCATTTTAAGTTCAGGAAAAAAGATAGTACATAGTTATAAATTAGTAATAGTGCTGGAGAAAACATCGATGATCGAAGCTTAAAATCTTAAACACCCATGTTGAAAAGAGATTTTTTTCCCCCCTTCTGCACTCATCAAATGAGTGCAGAGAGTGCTGGTGAAACATCTCTGTTGGCCAACATCGATATATAGATATTTTAAACTTCGATCATCGATGTTTTCTCCAGCACTAGTTAGTAAGTAGAGAGATAACTGTTTCGTTTGCTTTGTCATAAACGGTAATAGGTTCTTTAAGGGCCATAAAATTTAATGATTGCGAATACCCCAGTCGGACGCCACACTAGACGACATTTCAAATTTCTGGCTTACGTAGTCAGCTAGTTAGATGGATGACGTTCAAGGTCTCATGGCCGCCTGCACTCCAATGCAATCAACTTAATAGCATTTCGTTCGCGGGGAGGCAGGAACCAATGTATGGTAACCTAAATGAATGACGTTCAAGTTCAAGTGTACAAGCCCAAGTGGACGTCCATGTTTTTTTCTATGATTCTATCAATTATAATTTGCTCGTTTCCTACTTACATTCAGCTGCTGTTGCTGCAAGCCGGCTGCTTCTTTGCCCCCGACTGCATTCGTTGGATTCGTTAAGCTTTGGCCCAGTGTGCTTATGTTGGGACGTGCCTCGATGCAACCAAACAGCATGCAAGCTGCACAGAGGATGACAAGCCTTTTGCACAGCCGTTGCCTAAAGAAGTTGTTTTAGAGCATAGGGAAAAAATGGTTAAATTAGGATTAGGTTAGGAATTGGTAGTATTGTGGTCTGGTGTGCCATGGCGGATCTTCATATTTGGAAGTGCCAATAGTACCAAAAAGTACACCATGACAGGTTGCTGCTTTGCTTATAGTCGAAGCATAGTCAAAAGAGCAGCTGTTTGATTGGTTGCACGTTGAAGACTTCCTTACCTAAAATTTTTGTTTTTGCCGTTGGTAGGATGATGTTCGCTGCTCGGTGGTTCCTTTATACAGCCTATGAGGCTTAGAAAAAACTTTATAATCCACGCCCAGCTGGCGCCATTAATGTGTTTCGATTTTGTTTTTTTATCTGTTCCACTTTCACTTAACATTTGACAATTTTCTATACTAGTTTCATAAACTTGGCTAGTTCTTTCACTATTAGCTAATGTAGCACCATTCAAAACCATTGTGTCTCTATCCGTATTCGCATCCGTTACTGTTTCTGTTTTTTTGATTTCGTGCACTTGTAACTCCCTTGCCGCCGGCCAACAGGCACGTCTAGATAGGTTCATTTGCTGCTGCAGTGCCGGCGTCATGGTGTCGCAATCCTGCTCCGTAACGCTCATTGTTTTTTATTTGTGGGGTTTTTGTTGGGAATATTTGTTGACTGGGCAAATCCTTATTTGCGTTTGTGCTTTCATCAATATATACTATATGCTGCCAATGCTAGCACAAATCCAGCAGTAATACGCAGCAATGGAACCTCTTGTGGTTTGACTGGGCTTAGACTACAGCATTTGTGTGTAACCTCTTAAGGATTTTGGGATATCAAGCTTGATTAAATGCCGCAATTGTGTGCGCCTGCAAAGAGTAAAACAAAAATAAAATGTATTAAAACAGTTGTTGTTGTTGCGCCATGTTTAGCCTAGTTTCTATTTCCAGGCACCGGCATTAAACACGACCGACCTGCCGCAATATCCAACTGAAACTGGTTAAAACCCAGACATTTCATCCAGCATGAAATCTCTTTTTCTTTCTTGTTATCAGACTAACGGCTGCTTTTGCTATTTGTTTGTCAAAACTTCGGGTAAATATTTAACCAAATAATTGTGCGCTCCAAGCAAGCAGATGAGATTTTTTGCCAATTTTCAATGTGCTGAAAATCTGACATCTCACGTGACTTGGTCACAGCGCTTTAAATTCGCTTGAATCAAATTTCAAAAACTCCAAATGTAAAAACTAAATTAACTAGACAATAGCTATTGATTTTTATATCATAACGCTAGTGATAAGTTCTTTTCTAGCACTAAACCCAGTTTTGGTTAATTTCCATTAAAGTCAGTGGTGTAGATATGGGGGCGATTTAGGAGATCAATTGTTTCTGAATAGAATTAAGCGAGGGTTGAAAGAAAACTAAACAGCTGCTTTGTATTTTTAAATATAATGAAAGTTGTAGTTTGAACTGACAAATATTCAAAACTTTTTCTCACAAACACTTTTTTATAACAAAATCAAAGCAAACAGCTGATTGTTGTTGCTCACGTTGCTAGTCTGGCATATTTGCCTTAATGCCTCGTTGCTGCTCACGTCCTTACTCGGGTATTTTAGCCTTTATGGATTTATGTCGACAAAGTGAACCCCCCAATGGTATAAACTGATAATTTATTAAACGTAAATGATCAAGTTTTTCAAAGCTGGCATGTTCAAAAACTTCCAAAACAAAAAACCAACTACACCACTGATTTGGGTTGTTGATTTTTAATGCCTTTTTATAGCCAATCACTTAACTTAAATTTTATTGATTAACGACAAACATAAAATCTGCGATTTTTAGTACTTGTTGCCTTCTATTTACTTAGCAAACTGGATAGATCCAGTGCACTTAGCGCCATGCTAAATTAGCCTGCGTGCTCTAATAGGAGTGTAAGCAAAAACAAAAAAGGGGCCTGAGCCACTCCAGACATCGCTTCATGATTAGATCATGGCACTCCACATCTGCGCTCACGATAAGATTTAGATTTTATTGCGCATGTAATTAATGTAGGCCCACGTACTAAAAACTGTATAGTGTCAATAAGATAAAGACGATGTTATTGTTCACCACCTACCTAGGAAGGCAAATTAGCTCTATTAAACTGATAAGAAAATTATTTTACAAGTACAGATAAGGGCAATTTGAACTGTGCGCAGATATGGTTGAATCCTATCACGGCTATCATTCTGTTGCGAAATATCTTCGATTAAAAATTAAAGTAATAATGTGCATCTTTGACATAGTCTACGCTAATTTGAAAAAAAATTAGGTTCAGTGCTTGAAAACCTTCTAAAAAAAAAACCTCCGAGCGTATAATTTGGTGAAAACATTTTTTATTTTGGTTTTTTTTGATGTGCTATTCGAGGGTCACTATTACGAACGCAACGACCTACTCAACGATTTTTGGTGATCAACCTCTACATTGCGCCTCTGTAAAACGCTAGTTTGGAAAACTCAGTCGCATCCAAAATTTGTCGATAATCGCAAAAAACATCGATGCCGTGCACGAAATTATAAACCAAGATCGTCAAGTGACTTTTTTAAGATCCTTACAGACGATGAATCTTAGATTTATATTCATGTTCCTAAAACTGAACTAAATAGTGTGGGTCTTTAAAGACGAACTACTCCTAATCAATGGTCGCCTATTTCTTCAGAATAACCGGTCATCTTGCTACTGTACTTCTTGAGCAACATAAGACAGTCAATTCGGAATGGTATACAACCAGTGTTGCCAGAAGTGTTCAGTCAAAAAGGGAAAATAAACCGCCGAAGGTGAATCAATCCGAAACGCTTATTAAAAGCGCTTAAGTGTAAGAAAAAGTAAAAGATGGGAAAATGATATATAATAAGTAGTAAAATTTGTCATCTATTTAGTCATTTGTACTTGATGGGTGTAAAATTTCTCAAGTTTTAGACGATACCTAACAAAAATAGTTATGGTTTGAGTTCATGCATATACCCAGTGTTCTTCTAACACAAAAAGCTGCCATCAAAGTTTTTTTTTGAGTGAATTCCTAGCCGATAGTTTATCAGGGTAAGCTTAGGATTGGACTACGGGATCTTTGCTAAACAATTTCGACACCACAATCTACACTGATGGCTCCAAAATGGATTGCGGTGTCGGAGCAGGTATATATTCCGAGAGACTAAACACAAAAAAGTCAGTGCGCCTCCCCAATTTATCCAGCGTCTTCCAGGCGGAAGTATTTGCTATCGGGGAAGCATGTAGGATACTACTAATCGCTGACTACACATTCAAAAACAACATCGCTATTCTGTCGGATAGCCAGGCTGCGATTCAGGCCCTGAATTCAGCTATCACAACCTCCAAAATGGTGGAACAAAGCAGGAAAAGCCTCACCACCGTAAGCGAAAGGCATAACGTTACTCTAATCTGGGGCCCGGGACACAGGAATATAGAGGGAAACGAAAAAGCCGACGAACTGGCAAGAAATGGATCTGCCATGAGTGAAGCTCTTGCAGAACCGGTGTTCACACCACTTAACGTGGTCAAGAGAAACATCAACACAAAATACCTGCAGATAGCGGATCGTAGATGGAATAGTCTTGTAACATGCAGGACTAGTAGATCCCTATGGCCTAAATACAACCTTAAACAAACAACATCACTCATAAACAGGAATAGAAAAGACGCCTCTAGACTGGTGGCGGTCATCACTGGCTTCAGGCCTCTGGGAGAACAGGCGGCCAAAATGAGGCTTCCCCACAATATCCACTGTCACAGTTGCAACCAGCCAGAAGAAAAAGAAACTGTCCTTCATTTTCTCTGTAAATGCCCTGCTCTTTGAAAGCAGAGAATGGACACCCTAGGAAAGCCGCTCTTTAATGGACTAGGAGAGCTGGCGGAAATAAACATTAACGGCCTCCAGAGGTTCCTTAACCGCACGGACTGGATCTAACCGAGCTGTTTACACAAACAACCAACAAACGAGGTGGAAACGAGGATGTGGCAACAAAATGGTGCAAAAGCGCTAGTTGGGCTCATGGACTGAGCCACCACTTCAACCAACCAACCAACCAAGCTTACGCTCATAAAAACTCAGTCATTGCATTATGAGCCCTCTGCCAAATCACCCACGGTGTAAATCTTTTTAAGAAATTAGGAACTTGGGAATCCTGCATAGACCAAACTTAAAACAAAAGTATACATGGTCATAAGTTATTAAATCTTTAGTTTGTTTTCGAAAAATTTGCTACAACTTTTTTTGACCACGTTAGTTAATGTGCAAAGGAAGCAGCCTCAAGGGATAATATATAAATGAGCTTATTGATTTTGTTAAAATTATTAATTTTGCTTTTCCCTCAGTAACTTTCTTATCTTGAAGTGATAAGATACTTTGGCGATTTATTTTCCACATCCTTAGGTCTGATTTTCTTTAAACACAAATCAATTCGCTTTATCAACACAAAGCTGTCCCAATTACACCCACAAAACCGGTTCATTTAATGTTTATGTCTTTTACACAGTGAGACATTTGGCCCGCTGATATTATGATTAAGTCAACTCAATTAGATAAATCCCATTTCGAGTTCAGTGGTTTTTCTTGGCTAACAATCGAAATGAGTTAACAAGATTTTCAAGTGAAACTTAATTGGCTTTAAATCAATTTCAAATGGCATTAGGTCGCACCAACAGTTTGTTTAATTGATTCGAGTTTAACTGGTTCCAAAAATGTTCGTTGACATGCGGATCCGGAAAATACTGGAAACGCTTTTCATTTAGCCGATTAATTGATTTCTTCGCACATTGCTGTCAGTATTGCCAAAATTGTGTTAATATTTAATTTGTGTTTATTTATATATATTTTTTTGTAGTTGGTTGGAAATTGATAGACGACGGCGTTTGTTTATTTTACCCATTGACTGTGTCACTGTGGGAGCTAATCCTCTATTGGTTTTGCGTAAATACTTGGTGGTGTGGTCTGTTGGAACATCGGATGGCTTATGGCGCAAAAGTTTGTTTTACCTACTCAAATATTATGAAGGTCAATCTATAGTAGTTTCTAATCAGAAATAGTCCCCCACAAGTTTGGTCATATTTGTTCTGCTATATAAAATTATTTTTGCCATAATAAGTCGAGAAAAAATTGAAGCGTTTTTTGGCTGTCTACCAACTAAATGTTAGCATATAGAAACAAATACATATATAATATACCCATTTGCGTAGTATATCGATACATTTTCCGCAATCAAATTGTGTAAACAAAATTCAAGCGAAAATGCATTAGAGGAAAATATTTATCTCGCTCGATGGGCATCAAACGGATCTGGACAACAATCGATGTGAATAAACCAGACTAGTGATGCCCTGCAGGAGCCAAAACAATCAAAATATATGGCATGTACACCGAATAGAGAACGTTCGGCCAAAAAAATTAATTATGCATTTTAAGGAGACTCTACAAAATCTTGATCAGTTCTGTTAGCGGGTTCAAACGTTTAAATATACTAATATTTATTAATATTTACGAAATTTGATGATTGTTCAAAAGTTAAGACTTTGAGAAAAGCAAGTCTTCAAAAAGTAAGCAATTTTATAGGGCTCCGTAACAGAATAAACCATTTTTTTTACTCTGCACCCAAAGGGTAAGAGGTATAACAATTATCCATCTAAAACTTCAGTTTTTTTTGAGCTGCTCTGAGTAACCCGTATGGTAGCTATATAAAATAACGCCGATATCAAAAAATACTATCTGTATCAATTTGGGATAAGATATTGACGAATCATGGAATGAAAATAAGCGTAAAAAAGACAGAATTGCTCCCCTGTCAATTTTCAGATCCAGAAAGACAAAATCCGGATATCTAAATAGGCGGGGAAAAATTGATTATAGGCAGCAAATTTAAGTACCTAGGCTCAGTTGTAAATAGCGAAGCTACATGCGATGATGACATCAAACATCGAACCAGTGTTGGGTGGATGAAGTGGCGAGAAAACTCCAGCGTTTTCTGCGACGGAAATTGAAAGGGAAGCTGTACGCGACAGTCGTTAGACCCGCACTCTTGTATGCGTCCGAATGTTGCACGATGTACAAAACGTACGAGAGTAAATTATCTGCGACTGAGATAAAAATGCTAAGGATGACGGCGCGTGTGACCAAGCTTGATCACATTAAGAGCAAACACATCCGAGGCAGCCTGTTTGTAAAAAGCCTATCACTGAGACGCTCAAAGTAGGTCAGATGCGTTGGTATTGCCATGTTCAAAGGCGAACGCCGGAGAACCCCGCTAAGAAGGCAATACTTACCTTTCTTTGGGAGAAGATCAAAGAATACTATTATATCTCTGAGATCTAGGCAGACAAACAGACGGACCTAGGTATATCCACTTGTGTATTTACCCTGGTCATACTTTAGTTAACTTTGGGGAGTCTCCAACGTCCTAAACTTTTTAACCCTGAGTAGTGCATTCCCGTTTCATTTCGTTTGCTAAGAATCACGTTCGAATCGATTTTAAAGCTCCCCATTAAATCCTCATGTCCAGTTGGGCTTCAAATATCTAATCATATAAAAATAACATTGAAAAACATAATAGTGACATAATATCGGGCACTTTGGCGGCCTCATTATATGTGTCATAAGATTAAAGTTTATAAATACGCTATCATTATACAATAAATGCAGACTTCAAGCGGATCTGCTACATTCCATTCCCAAAAATATTCCTTTAAAGTCCACAATCTATGCTTGTTGTTTGCCTCTCTATTTTACTTGCCTTATCGATTTGGAAACCTTTAGCCACAATAAATTTACAAGCGCTCCCAAAAAACAGTCATCTAGCGTTTTGCTTATCACAAATTGGCACCAAAACGAGCCAGAATAAATTGTTGAAACAACATAATAAATAAGAGAAGACTGAAAATCTTTAAATGACATTTTCAATGTCATTCTGACACTTTGTTTGTCACTACTTTTTGGGTAAATGCTGGGATTACACTACATTACTGAATGGTTGCACGTTTGACAGCGACACACTACAATGTCAATAGCCATTAATGTATTGGCAAAGATGAAAAACGTCGAAGGAATAAAATCATATTTTCGGCGTGATCATCAATCAGTATGATCACTTGAATACTCTGAAAGTGCCTGAAACGATGTTTGTCACCAAATTTTTAAACACTTCACCAGTAGTTTTTCAGTTTTGTTTTTATTAGTTTTAGAAACGTAGTTCGATTCCACAAATGCGTAACTACCGCACATTGACATAATGTAATATAGTGTTTACACCAAATTAACAAGCACCGTGTTTTCTAGTTCACAAGTTTCATATTAGAGTTTTGCAACTTTTTGTACCTACTTGCCAATGTGAACATGACGGCATGTGAAAATTTAAGCAGTGTAAACTCAGCATAGCCTTAGTAAAATTTGTCAAAATATTTTGTTTTTGTTGCCTCTTCACATTTGGTAGTCGTCATTTCCTTGTGCGGGGGTATGATGTACATTCTTATTACCCTTTTCATTGCGGTTATATGTAAATCTTGGTTTTATGGCCTTTTTGGCTCAGAAACTGCAAATGTCCCAATACTTTTGTGGCCCGTTACTGCCAAAGACGTTTTTAGTTAACAATGTACGTGCGTTTTTAAACTACTTCCACTCAGTGGCTAATGAGCTCATTGCTCATAAAACTTGCATAACTTTAAATGACATATCGCCGGCCCCCATTAGTGAATCGAAATGTATGTGGCCATATGCGGTATATTGTGTTGTCAAAGCGTGTCCAAACAATGGAGTTCCAATTGAAGCTGTGAGGAAACTATGTATTGTTAACTTTTACAATCAACCTGATAGAATAAATGCATTTATTGTAATTGCAAATATTTAATTTTTGCATTTTATATAGTACAGCGTAAATTGCGTTGTCTATTTCGAAATCAGGTGTACTTAGTTTTTAGCCTGGTTTTGATGCATAATAGACGGGATCCGTTTGGCATAATGCATACTAGATGCAAATAAAGTTCCGCTGAGACCGCTTCAGTTGCTACCGTGTTATCGATTGTTATTGACCCTGGCTGCATAGCAACTAGTAGGTTACCCTAAGGGCCAAAGTTCACTAGTGGTTCTTGGCCTTAATGTCTATTCAATTGGTTATATAATCGTAGTGACTTTGAGTGATTTTGGTACAAAATCTTTAATCGTTGCATCTAATTTTTTTACCTTTCTTATAAAGCTTGGATGGGCCATTTTTTTATTGTAATACCTATTTTTATAAAAACAATCATCAGACTTATAGTATCGAAAAAGTATAGATAAACATTGAAAGTTTTCCGTATGTCAAATATGGTCGGTTTATAGTTAGTAGAATGTATGGCCACCAAATTTCTTGCACATTACAAAAATCAACATCTGGTAATTTGTAATCAACGAGCCTTCGTTAATCAATGAATCATAAAAGATAATAGCATAAATGAGTACTTTTACGATAGTAAAATAATTTGATTGACGATCTAAATCTAATCGTAAATTGGTCTGACAATTCTCGCTGCATAGACTCATAACGTCACTTAATGTTTACACATTTTATACAATTATTTTATTGACATGTGACTTAAAATATTAAATATTCATAAACTTGATGGGTTGAACGTATTTGTTTTCTGACTCATAGTTTGTGTAATTTACAGAGCTCTAAGCATCGTCCGGATGAGCAGCTACATACCAAATAGCTTGAAATCATATTACATTGCTTGTGCGATTTTTTTTCTGAATTTCTTTGGAATTCTAAATTTTTCTGGTAGATAACTTGTAAGAATGCTGCCAAGGTTAAATTAGAAATCTTTTTTTTTTTTTTAAACACAACAAACAAAAAATGAAAATTGCTCCAACCCGTTCGAGAGCTCTTAAATACATGAATTTGTGAACAAGCTCAATAAGATCTTCAGGCTAGCTTTTACAAAAAACGTAAATAGAATGCTACCAATTAGTGCAAAATTGTGTTTTTAATACTATTTTTATAAATATGAGGAAACTTTTGATCAGAAGCTCTATGATTCGCTACCAAGACACGGTCTTTATTAATAGCCAATTCAGCATCGTGTAGTCTAGTAACATAATCCAAAGAACTTCTCCGTAGCGGATTGAGTTAACGCTAACATAGACAGATCTAATTTCTAAAAACAAAGTAGCTCTGAATTTTGGAGCGTAAGACTAATCGAGAGCATACAAAAATAAGTGGAGCACGCTAATTGCCATAACTAATGGCGGGTGGAGCTGCAGAGCTGCTTGGCCAGCATCTTAATGCGGCAAAACATAAAAATAAACCCAAGTGCACATTTGGTTGGAAAAATGTTGTGGCAACAACGTGGAGAAGACAAAAAAAAAATTATTAAACGCAGCTAAAAATACAATAAAGTATAGTATGTATACAAACAAAACATCTCGCCTCTATTGCTCTTTCTGTATATTTTTTCTCTGTTTCTTCTATGTATATAATATATACATGGTATATACTATGTATTAGAAGCACGCTAAACAACAGCTACACAAGTTTTACTCGATTGGAAAATGTTACGGCAATGAGCATAAGTAAATAAATATAGCAAAATAATTTAACAAAATATTCTTGCTGTTTTACGTACGTTTTCAGTTTATGCGAGACTAATGTCGTCTGGCTTTAATTTTCACCGCTTTTCCACACACCAACAACAAATACAACACACAAAACAAGCGGCAGCTGCTCTTTGCGTTTGCCGCTTTTCCAATGTCGTTGATGCTTCTGTTTTGAAAGATTTGTATGCCGCGCCAGAAGCAATTATTTATTTTAAACACTGCGCAAACAACACGATTTACAGACAATATACATAAGCCAAAAACTTGGACAACATTTGAATATTGTGCGAAATAAAAATTACTTAGATTTTAAAGACACTTTAACTTATTTAAACTCTTTATGCTTAATATTATTTTTTGCATTATTTATATGCGTGTAAGTAGTAACGCGCGCCGGCCAGAAAACAGCAAACCGCTGTTCTGTGCAGTTTGCAGCTGACTGAACGAAAATTCCAGCTGTTAACGAGAACTTAACAGCGCTCTGTTACTTAACATTACAGCTGTCCACTGTTTACGCGAGTGCAGTTCCGAGTGCCATCAAATGGGTTTTGTGTATTGTATAATAAACAATGTTTATGTACTTTACAGCTAAAATTTTGTTCAATAAATTAAATGCAAAAAGAAATTCGAAATGGGCCAAAACTTATATTAGTACCTAAATTTGATTTCCAGAGTTCAACAACTTGCCGGAAGCCCTAAAAAAAATTTCTTAAATAAACATACCGAACGACTGCGAAACTCCAAAATCCTGAAAGAATTATCCAAAATATTTTTCAAATATTTCGTGTTTATAAAATAATGATCTTATAAAATTTCACTAAAAAATAATTGTTTTTAAAAAAATGTATTTTACGAAGGCCATTGAAAACAGATACAAAATTAATCAAAACTAAACGAACATGGGTTGGTTAATGAAGCATTAAAAAACATTGAGATATATCCCACTAATTGAATATGGAGTAAGTAATAAAAAGTTAAAATTGTTGTGTATATAAATTTTTTACATATTGACCAAAAAAAGATCATTCTGAAATGAAACACTATCGTACTTTAAAGCTTACTAGAGTTTTCTTTTTGAGTTTAATTGCAACTGTTAAACTCAAGAATATTAATAGGTTTTCATATTTTAAAAAATTAACTACAAGCAAAAGTTTTAAAAGAAAGGGAACAATGTGAAATCAGTTTTAAAGCAATTTTATCGTCAATCATTTAGTTTGTGTTGTCCACTTAAGAACGAAAAAACTTCTCAAATATGACATGAATACAACATTTATGTAAGCTAGAATGAATACCTAAGTGTACCCGGCACTGGCAGTATCCGGAGACAATAGAAACCTTTAATAGAGAGCTGCAGTGAACAGCAAACCGCTTGGCTGCACATTGAAATTGATTTTTCTTTGTGTACAAACGAGTGTTTGCAAGGATAACAACACGTATGTAATTTACTTATAATTACAAAGTACATAGTGCACAAGCTCATGTCTGTGTGCACTCCTCTGGATAGCATTGAAAACATTTCAATATCGCGCAAGGGTTCGTGGCATTTCCATATCGATCTACTGAGGAGAGGCCCAGTACGGGACATGTGGGCGCATTGGCCCGCTTCTACATAACTTATCGACTATATTATAGGGCATTTTTGTTATCCTTGTACTTGAACAACTGATTGTGATGCAGTTGGCTGCGAACCAAGTATACATATACATACGTAATTGAATCCTGCAGACTTTCCAAGTATGTATTATAACTTATATTTACAAGTACATACTATATATCGGGATTTATATACTCAAGCGGCTGTTTTGTTTGTAATGTAATGAAGCTTCACAAGAATTGGGAAACGTTTGATATGAGGGTTGCATTTTATGTTTTAACAACAAAAAAAGGCAGCAATTTTATTTAGATAATTCGTATAACTATTAAAGTTTTTTATCTTGACAAAACAGCATCGATGTAATTGGTTTTGACACCAAATGATTTTCTTTCATTTCCGCGCATTAAAAACGAACTGCGAGTTCATTATCATATGTTTAAAAATTTGTTAAATAAATAAAAAAGCATTCAAAAGTTGAAGTGTTTATTTTTTTAACTATTGACGAAATATAAAAATCAACCTTTGTGGGGGTTGTTTTTTTTTTTTGTAAAGCTAGTCATTCAAAATCCCAACGATGTCAAGCTTCCTTTATCTGTACTTTTATTGCAAAAGTTGGCTCTACCAATGCAATCATATTCGAAAATACACAAACATGCGGCATATTATGTAAACGTAAAATATTTTTCAAGGACACACATATACAGAGGAAAGCAGAAACACGAAACTAAACTTGGTCGTATAAATAAGACACACAATCGTGGCCACTTCAAAGGGGCCTTTGAGCACACACGTACACACACTCACACACACACACAAAAAAAGACAAATTTATTACACTTTTACAATGGCAATATACGAAGCTGAAAAACACGCAGTAAATTAATGGGGCAAATCATACAAATACTCAGCAGAGGCGTGGTGTAGTACATACATCGAACAACTGCTAGAATACATTATAGTATATGTATGGTATACTACATGCCAATAGCATCTTATTGTTGGAGAAGCAAAACAAAAATCATTTACATGGCGATTCCGAGAAAGAAAAAAAAAACAAACAAACATGGCGCCTGCGGTGCTGCCATTTTATATAATGTCGCCCCGACACACATACCCACATACCCACATACCGTTTGGCTACTACACAACAAAATGTAGCATGCTTTTGAGCGCAGAATACTGTTGCCATGCTTGCATGAAAGTGTGTGTGTGCGTGTATGAGTTTATAGTCGCCATTGTTATTGTTATTGTTCCAAGTTGTCATCATCAGCAACGGCAGCGTTAAAAGCTAGCTAGCCGGCAACAGAGGGTGCAAGGGGGTGTATGTTGGTTTGTGACTATGTGACGTAAAAGCGGCGTCTTGTCAACTTGTTTTTGTTTAATGTAGGAACGTTTGCGCGGCGCATGTGGCATGCGCAGTAAACACCACCTGACAAAACAGATGTTTACACCTTATGAAGCAGCAGCAGACGCGGACATGGGCATGCAAGGCAAGTGGGGAACGTAAAAGTTCACGGCAGGCATTCAGATTATCTGCTACTTGCCACACTTTGGCTTTGATTTTGAGAATGCGATAAATGACTTTCATGGATAGCGTACATAGCTATAGCAGTCATAATTAGTATATACTTACATATGTACTATAAAACATGAAGTGGTCTTTTCGATTATATAATTACTTTATGCTGTGTGTAGTTCAATAAAGTTATAGCAACAATCTTATATAATTTTTAAGGCACCTCAAACCTGGATTAGAGTAATTACAAACAAAGAGCAATATAACAAAGTCGATTTAATAGAAATAGCTTATACCGAGTAGAAATCCATCATCAAAGTTTTTCATTAACGAGGTTTTTAAGACTTTTTTCCACTAGTTATCTAAAGGACATACACAAATGTTCATATAAGCAGAGGCAACTTACCATTTGTTTTTGTTTGGTATATACATGCATACGCATGTATATGTACATAATTGTGCAATACGCAGGACACGCCTAATCGTGTTGTTTTGTTTTGATAAGCGTTTCACTTACATACATTAGTTCGCTTCTTAATTCCAATTGCATTTACATTTTTATTAAGTACACAGCATGTACATACACACACATTTTTTCTACCCTACACTCTGATACACTTGTTTTTTTGTGAGGCGACAATTCGAGCAATTGATTTTACAACACAAATTTTTTGATTCATTTATCTGCATTGCACACACACATAAACATCCTTTAACACTTATATATACATATGTAAAAATTAGCAATAAATAATTAAAAGTAATGGCGGCTGCGGACAAACTCGGCGACGTCGGCGTTACTGCCTTGTTTAAAGCGACCGCTTCAGCACGTTGGAGTTTTGCATTAAATTTGCCGTTTTCATATAAACAGCAAACAATTTTATGTGATTTTTATGAAAATTTGTATATTTGCTAAAGTAAAACTGCGCCATTGCCATTGCCAATTTGAAGCGACGAAATGTGCGACGATTATGAAAAAACGAAAGTGTAAAAATTGCAAACGAAGAATATTCATATGAACTGGCTCAAAAAAGTTCAGCCAGTGCTCTAAAACGTCGCCTGCTGTGTTGGAAAATTAACATTTTTTGGCGCTAGTATTTTCAAGAAGACCGTTATCACTACATCTGTTCAATCAACAACAACAACTCGAAAGCAAAACGCAAAACAGAAGTAGCAACTATGCTCATACATACATATATACATATGTGTATATTGTATTGCTCACCCAGTACAATGCAATTCATTGCAGTTTCAGAACCAGACCTTGTTAGGTATAAGCTGGAACCACTTTTTGTGTTACTCCAAATGTTGTCGTTTGTTTCTTACATAAAGTTTAACTGAGTATACTTACGTGCTAATATGGCTGGTACAGCAGCTGTGCTCTTTACGATAACCATTCCTACCCCGGCGGAGGAGCAGCGTTTGAAGTCTGTATACTTGGGCGGCCCAAGCTTCAAGGAGTCGATAGAAGCAATGCCGTCTCCTTCCTCACTGCCGACTATACAAATCGATTTGGCGGAGCGTAACAAATTGGAGTTTATTGATTTACCTATTGATACCGACATGGAGCATGTATTACATGAAATTTTACGAAAATTTCAAGTGAACAATGCTGTATGGCTTTCAAATGGAGATGCTACTATTTGGTATATCTCATTCACTGTGGAGTTTAATGAAGAGTACGAGAATATATATGCGGCGTTGCAAAACTGGGGCATAGGTGATCGTGAGGGCACGACAGTATCGGTTGTAAATTGCATTGCCAACAAGTCACATGCCAACCGTGACGAATGTGAGGAGCAGTCGGACTTTTGCAATGAGTGAGTAAGTAACGGCAGCACCTTAACATAAAGTCATCACAAATTATTCATAGAAAACACAGTGCCTGGACTCGCTTTATGAATACCGTGCAATCCCGTTTAAATGTGGCCAAAGTAGTACGCGATGTGCAACAAGATGCGGCTATAACATTTGACTTTTGTATTTTGCTTGTGTCGGCAGCGTGAGTTAAACTACACAACAATGCCAGTTTTACTCTTAATGTTACCTTTTAGGATACTGGCTTCGTTTGGTCTGGTCGAGAATAGCACCATATTTCTGGCCTCAAGTATGCTAATCTCTCCGTTAATGGGACCCATTATAGCAGCCATTTTTGGCACTGTCATTAAAAAGCGCACGCTGCGCCACTTGGGAATGTGCAACGAGCTGATTGGCATTTTGTTAGCCACTTTAGTGGGCTTTCTTTTTGGTTTGGTTATTTGCACAACTGACAAAAAGTATGGCATTGGCGAGGGACTCACCGAGGAAATGCTTTCGCGTTGCGATCTGCACTCACTTATTGTGGGTGTGTTTACAGCAATTCCATCAGGTGCTGCAGCTGCCATTGGGATTTTAGGCGGGAATGTAGGATCTCTGGTGGGTGTGGCCATATCTGCGTCACTGCTGCCACCAGCTGTCAACTCGGGATTGCTCTGGGCCTTGGCCTGCATTTACAAAGTATTTGAGCAAGACGATTCACGTTACTTATACGTGGTTAAATCCCATATGTATTCTGAGAATCAAGCAACAGAGCTGGCTATACTGGGCAGTATTAGCATGTGCTTGACAATCTCTAATGTGATTTGCGTATATGCAATGGGTATTTTGGTCTTAAAAGTGAAGGAGATAGCACCGGTTATAGCACGCAACAATTGCAGTTTCTGGAAGTATGACATAAAGGTGGCACGTGAAAGGCCACAACATAACATAGTTTCCACTGATGCAGCCATAATGGATGAATTTGCCAACTTACCAAAAGAAGAACAGAAGGCCTTGGGCCTCAATTGTGATTTACTGCGACATCTAGATGAATCAGCATATCTACATACGTGGTCACCGCTCAGTAATCGTCACAGTTTAGAAGCACAACCTCGTCTTGGCAGTTTCTGCACCATAAATCGTCTAGAAAAGTTATACACAACTAGATCGACTCTCTCTGCGCGCAGGTAAGCCCGTTGCTATTCTAGCCGTGCATTATTACATTACATTATTCATTTCAGACATCGCAACAGTGTAACAAGGCAACCTCAATTATTGGACCCTACAATGCATAACTTATCACCTGCATCAGTGACTACACCGCGTCCCAGGTTCGCCACCATGCCATCAAATTTAGGAACCAAAGAAGAGCAGCATACAGTTATCAATATGCCTGGCGAAAATGCCACGAAGAGATTTACTGTTACGCCAACCATTGATAACCAACAGCTTCAGTAAGCTGCTTAACTTTGTACATATGTATATGTAACTTGTATATATATATGTTTATTAACTATGTTTTCCATGTGCAAACACTAAACCTCGAGACCACTTGGCCCTTGACGATCTGCTTTTACTTGGGCCCTTACACGTTTCTGCTGCAAACGTTCACGTGCTGCCTTTTCCTGTCTTCGGCGCAGTTTCTCTATACTTTCTTCGCTGGGAGGTGCAATTTGCACCTCTTGAGCGCGAATCAATGTGCGTAGCTTTTCTAGGGCATCGGCCAAGTTCAAGTGTTGCGAACGGGTCAAGTCACTCTTGATAAAGAAATATCCCTCTTTGGTGATTTTGTTTTTTAGCTGTTAGCATAGCAAAAATTGTACAATAAAAATACTGCCGTTGCGTTTCTTTAAAGTCGTGCTCACCGTTTCCAGCAATTTAGTACGTGTGGTTTCGGGTATCCATTGCGCTTCGGCTAGCTTAAATCTCACATCAACCTTTGTGTTGACCGTGTTTACATGCTGCCCTCCAGGACCTGTGCTGCGACTGTAGGTTATTTCTAACTTATCCATGGGTATATAACCATTGAATTTTTCATTACTGCTAGGAGGCTGTAAGGTGGTAAAAAATAAAAAGAAAATTATATTTTTATTTTTAAAAAACGTACCGGTGAAGGCGTGTACAGCTGTAGTCGTGCGTTGGGGTAAATTTTGTCTAGCGATAAATCGCTTTTGTATGATAGCTGACGACCCAATACAGCACCAGCACTATAAGTGACATTGTTGTGTTGCAAGATTCTTATAAATGCACACGAAATTTTATTCATTTTTTAAATAAAAATCTTGCAAAATGCACGACGAGCTATTATAAAACTACAAACAGCCGAGAGAATTATATTGCCAACCATTTTTATGTAGACGCGTTGCCAATTGCTCGTTGCCAATTGCTCGTTGCTTGCAAAAAAGCGTTGCCATATCATACATTCGCTCTAACAACGTGTTAGTGTAGTTACTGCGCTGGATATGGATTTGGACGAAGAAAAGGTTTGCTAGACAAGCTGTAATTTTCTTACTTTGTAATACATAATTTTTCAACAGCTGCCCGTGAATCCCAACGAAAATGTCATACGTGAACGCAGCGCTGAAATTGTGTCCGGCGGGAATGTTTTTTACAATCCAGTGCAAGAATTCAATCGTGATCTTAGCATAGCTGTTCTGAGTGTTTACTTCCAACGCTTGGTTAGAGAGCGAAATGAAAAATGTCTTAATAAACAACGTAAAGATAAAACAAATTCAGAAAATGCGCTAGCTGAAGTGCAACAGGCGACGTATATGCCTGGTATTCAATACGACAATGGACTACGTATTTTGGAAGCGCTGTCAGCAACAGGCTTACGTAGCATACGGTACGCCAAAGAGATAGCAGGCGTGCATAAAATCATAGCCAATGATTTGTCCAAAGAAGCCGTTGAATCTATCAACACCAATGTTAAACACAATAAGGTGCAGCATTTGATAGAAGCAAGTCATGCGGATGCCATGTTAGTATACTTCAGTAAGTCAAATTATAAGATTTAACTTTCTGATTTATACCCTTAGGACAATTATGTATTTGTCAACAGCACCAGAGAAACGCTTTGATGCCGTAGACCTTGATCCTTACGGCTGTCCAAATCGTTTCCTGGATGGCGCCATCCAGTGCCTTGCCGACGGCGGATTGCTCTTGGTCACTGCAACAGATATGGCTGTACTTGCCGGCAATGTTCCAGAAGCGTGCTATGCTAAATATGGCTCGGTGCCACTTCGCATGAAATGTTGTCATGAGATGGCTCTACGCATACTCCTGCACTGCATTGAAACGCACGCAAATCGCTATGGCAAATATATTGAGCCACTACTAAGTGTATCTGCCGATTTCTATGTGCGTATTTTTGTACGCGTCTTTTCGAGCCAGCAGCAGTGCAAGTATAGCATGAGCAAACAGTCTATGGTCTATCAGTGTACTGGCTGTGACACCTTTACCCTTCAGCCATTAGGAATTTTACGACCCAATCCCACTGCCAACAATCCGCAGCAGGTAAAATTTAGCATACCCACAGGACCGGCAGTAAATACCAATTGCCAGCACTGCAACCACAAACATCACTTAGGTGGTCCTATTTGGTCAGCACCCATACACAACACTAACTTCGTTGGGGATTTACTTGCCGCCGTTCGCACTGAGCCCTTATCCAGTTGCACTACACAACGCCGCATTGTGGGAATGCTTTCAATGGTGCTGGAAGAGCTGCAAGACGTACCGCTCTACTACACGCCCGACAAGCTTTGCTGTGTGCTTAAATTGGAAATTGTTCCAATGCTTAAGCTACGTTCGGCTTTGTTGCATGCAGGTTACCGTGTTAGCTACTCACATGCCAGTAAAAATTCTCTTAAGACAGATGCGCCGGCTGCTACACTTTGGGATATTTTACGTTGCTGGAACAAGCGCCATCCAGTGCGTTTGGAACGTATGATAGTCGGAACTCCGCTGCAAGCCATACTCTCACAACCTTGCAGCAGAGACTATGAGTTCGATGAGCTGCATGAAGAAGCCAATCCCAAAAGTCGTAGACAAGCTCTTTCTCGCTTCCAGGAGAATCCAACACCGCACTGGGGACCAGGCACACGTGCTACCATCATGTAAGACAATGTGACAAATCCAATATTCATCAAATACATATAATATTTGTGTGTTTCAGGATTGGTGACAACAAGATGCCCAAAAGTTTTCGCAACCAGAACAAAAAACAACGTCATAAAATAAAACCAATAGAATCAAACGAGACAGCTACGGAGCTGGAGCTGCCGGAGGCCAAGCAGCCAAAGTTGGAGCAAATTTTATGACTTAGATTTAGCTCGATGCTAGATTAGATTTATTGATTTGTTTAAATAATAACTCGGACGTGTTCACATGAAAAAATGTATGCAATTAATTCTACATTAACGAGTTCCAGGCTTTGTCTAATAGCGAAAAAAGTTACCGTCTGATCTTTGGCGTGAGAAGCCGTTGTTCACCAAAAGGTGCAGCATTTGATAGAAGCAAGTCATGCGGATGCCATGTTAGTATACTTCAGTAAGTCAAATTATAAGATTTAACTTTCTGATTTATACCCTTAGGACAATTGTGTATTTGTCAACAGCACCAGAGAAACGCTTTGATGCCGTAGACCTTGATCCTTACGGCTGTCCAAATCGCTTACTGGATGGCGCCATCCAGTGCATTGCCGACGGCGGTTTGCTCTTGGTGACTGCCACAGATATGGCTGTACTTGCTGGCAATGTTCCAGAAGCGTGCTATGCTAAATACGGCTCGGTACCACTTCGCATGAAATGTTGTCATGAGATGGCCCTACGCATACTCCTGCACTGCATTGAAACGCACGCAAATCGCTATTGCAAATATATTGAGCCATTACTTAGTGTAGCTGCCAGCACTGCAACCACAAACATCACATAGGTGGTTCTATTTGGTCAGCACCCATACACAATACTAACTTCGTTGGGGATTTACTTGCCGCCGTTCGCACTACACAACGCCGCATTGTGGGAATGCTTTCAATGGTGCTGGAAGAGCTGCAAGACGTACCGCTCTACTACACGCCCGACAAGCTTTGCTGTGTGCTTAAATTGGAAATTGTTCCAATGCTTAAGCTACGTTCGGTGCAGGTTACCGTGTTAGCTACTCGCATGCCAGCAAAAATTCTCTCTTTGGAACACATGATAATTTTAGTAGTGCTTGTCGCAACCCTAAATTTTGTTTTTTAGGCCTAAAAGTATGCCCCAAAAGTTTCGGAGCCTAGTTTAGTTTACTTGTTAGTTAATTAGCTGCTAATTAGGGTTACTAAGCTTATAAGAGGTTTTATGTTGGAATAGGTTTTTTTATTGTTATTTTATACAATTTATTTTTTTTAGTTTTGCTGATTTTGCTACTTATATATATAAAAAAAAAAAAAATAAGTAAATAAAATAAGAATAAGTACTACACCCAAATGGTGGGATATTTTGTTTTTATATGAAGTTTTGACATTTCGTGCGGAATTTTTGCATGCTGCGTCTGGGCCTTTAAAAGAAAAGTGTCTTTACTTAAAGGCAAATATCTCTGATTCTACCAAACCGATTTTGACAATTTTAACTTAACTGTAGATAATTGAATTACCTATTCATTATACTTGAAACATATTTTTGAAAAATTTACGGCTTGGACGCTGCATTCATATGAAATTTTTCGTAATTTTTAGCAAATTTTTGAAAAAATTCTTTTTCGAACGTAAATTTAAAAATTAAAAAAAATTGTTCATCCAGTTTTTTTTGGCTCGTTTTGCATCAAACGCGTTATTTTTATGGATCGGTCCTATGGCCGCTATATGAAAAAGTCGCCCGATTTTGATCAAATTTGGTACAGAACTTAAGAACTCCAAAAAACTTTCGAATACCAAATTTGGTTACGATATCTTTATAAACAAACGAATTATCCATCTAAAACTTAAGGTTTCCAGAAAATTGAGTTTTTGTACTTTTTACAAAAATTCCCGTTAATTCCAAAATTTTACTCCGATTTTGATAAACAACCACTCATTTTCTTTGTAATCGATCAAACTTTACGAGCCACAACAAAAACTGCATGCATTTTTTTTTTAAATTTACGTTCGAAATAGAATTTTTTTTTTAAATTTTGTTAAAAGTTACGAAAAATTTCATATGAATGGATTAATAACGACCAAACCGTAAATTTGACAAAAATATGTTCCGCTTTAATAAAAAATAATCAAATTTGGTTTAGTACAGCGAGAGATACTTGCTTTTAAGTAGACACTTTTTATTTAGCTTCGAAAAAAGTTTTATTCAAAATATCTCGAAATCCGTTCCATGAAAAAATTTTTGGACTTCATTTTCGGATTTATGAAACCGTTTCACTACGGCAACGAGTAAAACATGTTAAGGATACATTTTGCTGTAAACTAGTGTAATCAAAAAAAAAAAACCCAGTGAAGCCTTATAAAATATCGTAAAAATTATTCTAAAATTATCTTAAAATCTAAATTAGTGCTAAAATGATTTAATCAACTTGTTTAACTTAATTGCTAATTTGCATTTTTTTTCTCTTATCCATAAGTTCAGTTTTAGTTTAAATTATTTGAAACCTTTTTTTTCCCCCTTTCATGTCTGTTTATTTTATTAGTACTTACTATTAATCTTTAATGTTAATAAATAAATTATGTCTGTTTAAATAATTTTTTTTTGGTTTCCGAGACCAGCAGTTTGAGGTAGAGTCGTAGGTGTTTTGTTTTAGGGATCATTTATAATTTAGTTGGATGCAAGTTGTTTTTTTTTTTATTTCTGTCCATATTTTTTCTCTGTTTGTCGCGAATGCAAATGATTTCTTATTATGTAAAATGAGCAAGTAGCACTGCAAAATTTGCTATTCCTTTAACCCACCCCCAAAGACTGCCGCCCATAGCCGGTGCTCCAGCGCGTGCTTTGCTTTGTACCTACCAATCCATCAACTCATTACACTAGACGTAACATGCTACATAATCGGAACTCCGCTGCAAGCCATACTCTCACAACCTTGCAGCAGAGACTATGAGTTCGATGAGCTGCATGAAGATAACCAATCCCAAAAGTCGTAGACAAGCTCTTTCTCGCTTCCAGGAGAATCCAACACCGCACTGGGGACCAGGCACACGTGCTACCATCATGTAAGACAATGTGACAAATCCAATATTCATCAAATATAATATTTGTGTATTTCAGTATTGGTGACAAGAAGATGCCCAAAAATTTTCGCAACCAGAACAAAAAACAACGTCATAAAATAAAACCAATAGAGGAAAACGAGACAGCTACGGAGCAGGAGCTGCCGGAGGCCAAGCAGCCAAAGTTGGAGCAAATTTCATGGCTTAGATTTAGCTCGTTGCCCTATTAATTTTATTGATTTGTTTGAATAATAACTCGGACGTGTTCACAAAAAAAAATGTATGCAATTAATTCTACATTAACGAATTCCAGGCTTTGTCTAATAGCGGAAAAAGTTACCATCTGATGTTTGGCGTGAGAAGCCGTTGTTCACCAGTTGATTATGCACACCGCTGCAAATGAGCTTAACACTATGTGGATGAATCTTCTCCGTGCAACCACCTGAATAGAACCAATGTTTCTTAAAAAATATATCCATAAGCTTTTGGTCTAACAAACTTACCAACGCGAAGTGGATGGCCCAATACATCATCACCCTTTTGGGTTATGAAGCGAGTATTGCGTAACACACTACTCACTCGGTTCTTGCTGCCTATCTCCTTGCAACCTGGCGCTGACCAACTGGTTACAGCGTTACATGTTGAGCTTTGCAACAATGAATCAACTTTGTCCGGAAATGCCTCACGGCTGTGATCGTAACGCGACTGCAACTGAAAGTCGAGCGAGTCTTTGGGTATATTGGGATTGCCACGGAAACGTTTGCTGTAGCGCACAGAATTCATTGTCTGGTGATAGTAAAGACGTTCATATGGTTTTAGATGACTGTGCCAGTTGGGAGCACCAGCAGGAGCCGCTGGCGGCGCTGGAAATTGGCAAATGTATGTGCCCTCCTCTCGTAAATCCGGCTGATACGAGTCATTGTGAACGCGTATTTGGGTATACTTAATCATTTTGTGAGAATAAGTAAATTGATTTTTCAAGAAATATAGAATGACAAAAATTTTGTAGTTACAATTGGAATATTATCAAGTTATACTCTGTTATGTTGAAAATATAACAAATTTTGAAGCTTAGTTGTGTTGCCCAGGAAATGTTTTGTCAATAAAAGTATAGGTTGTTGTGTGGTCGTGAACTGACATTTAATCCCTTTCCACTACACAAAGTGAAAACGATAATTTATTGCTATTTTTAGATTTTTTATTAAAAGTCTTGATTTATCTTTCTTAAGTTTAAGCTGCAACAGATTTTTAATCTTTAGAAGAAAGTTAACATTTCTGAACTTACCCGTAAAAATCGCCAGTTGGCAACTATTGCGGCACTCAATCCAATCTAAGGGATGGAAAATCATCGCAGATTAACGACTCACTGGCAGGGAACAGCACACAGTTGACACTGTCTCTCGTCCAGCTTAAAGACGGCTGCAAATTTTGTTAAACAAAAGTTTCGCCCACAACAGGAACACTGCAATCAGCTAACCACCAATCTCAGAAATCTTGCCCTCGCAGCCAGCAACAAGTATAACAAGAGAGTGGAGTGGAGTGAAGTACATAACCACCGTCTACGGCGGTACACCAAAATAACAGCATCAAAATGCAGAAGATCGAGCGTAGCTATGCCGAACGGAGCAGCAACAGCAACAACAGCAGCTGGAGCAGCAACAGCGAAGATTGCAGTTGGCAGCAGCAGGATCAAGAGCAGCAGCAGTAGTACCAGCTGGATCTGTATCCCTTTTTTCTGCTTCACAAGATTGAGACGCTCTGCTGGCTCAACGCCTCGATCTTAACTTGTCTGCTTTCCCTCGCTCAAGATTCGACTGGTCAACATTTTTACATATTTTAGCAGCGGCAGCAGCAGCAGGCTCAGGAGCAGCAGCAACAGTAGCACCAACTATCTCCCTTTTCTGCTTCGCAAGTAACAGACGCTTTGCTGGCTCGACGCCTCGATCTTACAATTGGCTGCTCTCCCTCGTTCAAGACTTGACTGGTCAACATAATATTTACAGATTTTAGCTTGAACGACTGCAACAACCGCCACACACTTGCCTGCATATATATAAATATGTAAAATGTTGGAAATCTTGTTAATATTGTTAGACGATAATTTAAACGGGGAACACACAAAAATCATAAGAGTGACCTATGCACAACTCTCAAATCTGTCTGTAATTGTATACTGGATAATTCGAATTTTATTTTGAAATGCTACACAATTTATATTTGGGATTTCATTTTGTTTGTGTTGTATACTACATAGAACCCAATTGCAGAAGTAAATGCTACAGGACCCTAGCATATGAAATTATATGTTAGTCTATTGTTAAAAAATCCCTTTCGTGATGAAGCAGTAAAAATTGCGCAGACTGTATTAGCGCACAAGTTTTAAAGACACAAACATTCGCAGTTTGTGAATTCTCAACTGAACTTAACATTAAGATTATAAAGTATATGTATTATGTATGTGTATTATTCAATGTTTTTTTTTGTTTATACCTGCTGTTCTGGTACAGCATGATGAGCGCTTATGAACAAACCCAAATCAAAATATATCGTTGGGTTTTGTTGCCTTGCAGGTTGTCCGTTGTATTAAATTAGGGCTGTGCATTAGAGAACTACTATTAGTTACGTATGTTTTATGAATAAATCAACTAAATAACTTACCTTATCCTACATAATGGAACGTTTGTGAGTCAACCAACATTTAAGAGCGGCTACGACTGCGTGATCCTCCACCAACACCTACGGCGCCCCCAAGACCATTGCGACTGTCTCCACGCACAGGACTGCGTGAGAATTTATTGCGGCGCACTGGAGAGCGACTCTCCGCTGAGCGTGAACGCGAACGAGGAGAGTACGAACGACGTCGTGGACTACGCGAACGACGACGCACGGGTGAACGAGATCGACGACGTCCACCGCCTCCACCACCACCGGCTCCACCGCGACGTCCACCACCAGAGCTATTGCGTCGAGTAGGAGATGAGGGTCCGGCCATAGCGTGCCATTTGTACGCGCAACTCCCTGCCATCCAACATGCGGCCATCCATGGCCTCTAGTGCGTCCTCAGCATCGCGTTTGTCATAGAATCTATTGGAAGACAAGTGCAAAATATTTTATTATTATGTTAATGTGTTTACAAAAAAAATGCATCTGTAGTTTTCTCTGTATGTTGGCTAGGACAGTTTCGTAGGCAACAGTTGCAATTTGAAAACTATTCTCTCTTGCATTTTTTGCTAAGAAATTTGGCCACAAAAATACGCAGACAAATCTTCTTTAAGAGCAAATAATGCCAATTAATTTCATATTCTGATAAAGTGCATTGTAGTATTCTCTGTATGTTGGCTAGGAAAGTTTCGTAGGCAACAGTTGCAAATTGAAAACAAATTTCTCTGGCATTTTTTGCGGGGAAAATTGACCTCATAGAAATGGAGACTAATCTTTAAGTGCTAAAAATGCAAATTAATTGAATTATTACAATATGTGGCAGATTGTAGGATTCTCTGTATGTTGGCTAGTACAAATTCGTAGGCAACAGTTGCAATTTGAAAACAATTTCTTCTGGCATTGCATTGCCTGGAAAACAATCGCATTTGTTTGCAAATTATTTTCATTTTATGCAAACAATGCCACATCTACATCGTACATAACCTCAATTTTTCCACCATTTATTTGACTACGTACCGCACAAAGGCAAAGCCACGGCTTTCGCGAGTCCAGCGGTCGCGCGGTATGTAAATGTCGCCAACCTCGCCACAACGCTCGAAAACACGACGCAGATCCTCGGGCGTTGTGCGATACGTAAGATTGTCCACCTGTAAAGGCAAATAATAGTTTTTGAATATACAAAAAAAAAAAGTTAGATAACAGCAACAGCCGCTCAATGCGGGCAAGCGATAGCAGCCATTTTGCTTTGTGCCAAAGACACGTTTATGTGTTTTACTGTACTACTTACTTTAAGCGAGACCATGCCGTCTATTCTGGGCGGGGGGCGTGAACCGCCAGCACCTCCACTACCACTACCACCACCAGCACTCATTATTTAAATGTTGCTTAAACGGTTTCAATGAATTTAAAACTTTTGCTTGTGCCTTAAAAAAAAGGCGTCGAAACAATTTTCACTGCTAGTTGTACATTCACTTTTTTAGGGGGTAGATAGACTTGCCAAACAGAAAGCGCTGTCAACTTGTGCATAGTGCGACTCTTTTCAACACTTTTTCTTAGTGCTTCAAGCAGAGTTGCCATACTACAGCAAATGAAAAAAACGTTATACAGCACTGTGGCTTGTTGTTGGTAGTGTTCGTGCTTTGTGTGTGGCGAGACTTGGAAACGTGTAAAATTTAAGAAATTTTTGCAATTTATTCAAAAGTGCACGTGAAATACAAATTCTTAAGCAGTATACATTTGAACGTAAGCAAATAATATTTATTCGCATGTAACGCGCACGCCGGAATTATAACGCAAGTGTTGTCATTGAAGAAGATAGAGAAAGGTGTCATCGCAGTGGCAACGAACCTCTCACACGAAAAACGTGATTTTGGTTAAATGATATTTAAAGCAGGTAGTGCATAAGGAGCATCAAAGTGCATACAACGTCATTTATCTAGGTTGGCAACAGTTCATAAAATACATATATTAAGTGTTAGTGTGCGCTAAGAGCTCTTAACGTATAAGGCGTATAAAAGCCGTGTCACAGTGCGTTTGTCTGGCTGGTTGCTCCCCAGTCCCCCACCAAAGCGTTGTGTGTGTGAGACGCAGCCAAAAGTGTGTCGTCGCGTATAATTTTTTTATAGTACTAGTGAAAAGCGAAATTTTCGACACAAACCCACGTTTTTTTGTTTGTATCATTAGAAACAACAACAGCTAAAATAATGGCCGCACAGGAAAATACGGAAATTTCAACAAAATTCTCAACCCTCAATGTAAACGCAGTGGAATTTGTGCCCAGCTTTAATTATAGTAGTGCTGCCAGCGCGGCGGCTGTTGCTGCAGCCGCTGCACAAGCTACAGTCACAACAGCCGCAGGTCCGCCGCCGACGCTGCCGCCGCAACAATCAAATTCTACAACACAGCAGCTGCCAGCAGAAGAAAACACTTTATCATCGAGCACTGTGCCGGCATCTGGAAGTGGAAGCGCCACACCAGCCACAACACCCGATTCCACGGGTTCAGGAGGCTCAACAAATGCATTGAATGCTGCAGTAGCGGCAGCCGGCACAGGAGCGGCATCAGCAGCGCCTTCATCAGCGGCTCCATCTAGTACAGCATCGCCAGCTCATGGGTCGCCAGTTGCCACACCTTCGATGGCAACAGCAGCGGCGCCCATCGATATTATAAATGCGGTGGAAAAAATTGCAACCAACAGTGGTAAGTGGGAGTAACAGAGAGAGAGAGAGAGTGATAGTTATGGGGGTGGTGGTGGTAGTTGTTGTTGTTAGACGGCGTAAAGAAAACGGGCGCATTGAACTTTTGCGTTGTTCGGTTTTGTTGTTATTGTTCAACAAACTGACGTCATTTATGTGGGTGGCTGAGTTAAATAGGACCTTCAGTTCAGTTGTTCTCCTTTTTACCTGTTTTTACAAAGTGTAAGTGCTAGGTTAACATTCAGCTCTAACCTTAAAATTATATACATCGTGCTGCAGCAAAAACAACTTTGGGTAGAAACTGTGTAGTGCGAACTGCTGTATGTGTGCTATTTTGTATCTTTTGTTAGTTTGGAATTCCCTTGTATGTTGTGATTTCCTACGTTGCCATGAGCTTGTTGCCAGTCCGTCCTGCCTTCAGTCCGACATTCACTCGCTGCACAAGCAGCTGTTCTCTTTTTGCCTTTGACTTAGCCATTTGCGTTTTTACCATTTTGCGTTACCATTTTCCACACGCCGTTCGCTGTTTTATTTTGCCACTTGTCATTGTTTTTTGACACGTTTGCTCTTTTCGCTCGCTTTTATTGCAGCTTTGCTTTCTAAACCCATTCGCTCGCTCGCTCGCTTGAAACGCTATCTACTCGTTAGCTGCTTCTGCTTCTTGTTTGTAAAAATAAAACTACTCTTAAAGCGGTTGCTGCTAGATTTGCAGTATTTTTCTGTTTGTTGTTTACATGCGTGTTGTCGCTTCGGCTGCCTCTATTCGATAGACTAATCGTAAGCGCAAAAAGCAGCACTCCCTCTGCTTCATTTGTGCGTGCGCTTTGTGCAGCTCCTTTGTGGTTTAAACCGCTTTGAACTTGATTTCGGCGATTGGCAGTTGCCAGTTGCCCGTCGCGAAGACAACAACGACGACAACTACAACAACTACGACGAACGACGGAACTGACTCACCAGGTAATGGAACTTTTGTGAAATCTGTTTAGTTGTAGATTTTACTTCTTTGCTTTAAACGCAAAGCTTTTGGCTTGGTTCCGTCCATTTTAATTTGCTAACACTTTCATTTATTTTTTCTGCCTCAATGAAAAATGCATCACGCTGTATTTATTCAAAGAAAGCACCATCAAGGAAAAGTTAGTAACGCACACGTTAATTAAAAAATGGTCTGCGCGCGCAGGCTCAACAGGCAGCAAGAACTCAATACCAATTCTGATACTAGTAGAAAACGTGCCAACTCAACATGCGGCTGAAAACGATCAAATTGCTTTTAATTTAATTTATTTTGATTGTTTGGAGCAAATTCAACAGTGTTTTTTGTTTTGTTTTTAAATATTAATTGTGTTATGGCTAAGAGTAGGTCAAGGCCTGAGGGTCCAAGGCACTTTGTTTTTTACTATCCTTTTAACGATTTTTTACCCGTGTTACAGAAACTGATCCTGCCGATAGCTGGGATGTCGAAGATGATGCCATTATTACGCCTGAAGATGAGGAGGTCGACGAATTCACGGAAGGCGAAGCCACGCCTAAGGTCTCAAAAAAGAAGTTGCCCAAAGTGGAGGAAAATAGAAGCAAGCGCGAACACGTTAATGTCGTGTTCATAGGGCACGTTGGTAAGCTAGTTTGAGCAACTATCCTAATATAAAAATAGATGTAGCTAAGCACATATTCTACCCACAGATGCTGGTAAATCAACAATTGGCGGTCAGATCATGTCCTTGACGGGCATGGTGGATAAGCGTACGCTTGAAAAGTACGAACGGGAAGCCCGCGAAAAGTCCCGTGAAAGTTGGTATCTCTCGTGGGCTCTAGACACAAACCAAGAGGAACGCGACAAAGGCAAAACTGTGGAAGTGGGGCGTGCCTATTTTGAAACTGAACGTAAACATTTTACCATTCTGGACGCTCCTGGTCACAAAAGCTTTGTGCCGAATATGATTGGTGGTGCGGCACAGGCTGATTTAGCTGTACTGGTTATATCTGCACGAAAAGGCGAATTCGAAACGGGCTTTGATCGAGGCGGGCAGACACGTGAACACGCTATGTTGGCAAAAACAGCGGGAGTTAAGCATTTGGTTGTGCTTGTTAACAAAATGGACGACCCAACGGTGAATTGGGATCAGGCACGCTACAACGAATGTAAAGACAAGATATTACCTTACCTCAAGAAGCTGGGCTTTAATCCAGCTAAAGATCTAACCTTTATGCCTTGCTCTGGTCTGAGCGGTTATGGTTTGAAGGATCAATTGCCGGAGACGTTATGTCCTTGGTACAGGGGACCAGCGTTCATACCGTTTATAGACGAACTGCCTTCACTAAATCGTAAATCAGATGGACCATTTATAATGCCAATCGTAGACAAATATAAGGATATGGGCACAGTTGTTATGGGAAAAGTGGAATCCGGCACAGCGCGAAAGGGTCAAAACTTACTGGTTATGCCAAACAGGGTAGGTTTAAGAGGTGTGGATATTAAACATAAAGCATTTTAAAACAACAATTTTCTTTTTTTTAGACGCAAGTTGCTGTGGATCAATTGTTCTCCGATGACTATGAGGTGACATCAGTGGGTCCAGGTGAAAACGTCAAGATCAAGCTGAAAGTATGTATGCGACAATTTACCAAAACAAGAATATTAATTGATTTAACTTACTTAATTTTAACAGGGTATTGAGGAGGAGGATGTTTCACCAGGTTTTGTGCTCTGCGATGCCACAAATCCCATTAAAACAGGAAAAATCTTTGATGCTCAGGTCGTAATATTAGAACACAAATCAATTATCTGTGCGGGCTATTCTGCAGTTATGCACATTCACTGCGCCGCTGAAGAAGTCACAGTAAAGGTGAGAACTTATCAAGACATTTTTTTTATTCGTATTAAAAATGTTTCAATTGGAAACTCTTGCAGGCACTTATTTGCTTGGTCGACAAAAAGACTGGTGAAAAATCAAAAACACGTCCAAGATTTGTTAAACAGGATCAGGTAGCAATAATGCGTATTGAATGTTACGGAATGATATGCCTTGAACAATTTAAACTATTTCCACAAATGGGTCGCTTTACGCTGCGAGACGAGAGTAAGTAACACCTTTAATTTAGATGTACTCTTAAGTAAATGCAAATTTGACGTTTTTCAGACAAAACTATTGCAATTGGCAAAGTTCTGAAGGTGATCGAATAATTTGAGCCAAGCTAAATTCGACCGCCCGCCTTTAAATGCGGCTAAGCAAGAGATCCCGCGCATTTAGAAACGCACGCATACGCAGGACACCAAACGCCACGCTTTCTTCATAAACATTTTCGATAACACGGACAAACAAACTTTAATTTCTTCACCTAAATATAAAAAGAAAGATGGGAGATGATAAAACAAAGATAAAGAAACAAAGCGATTGAATTCGGTAATGAGAATAGTGAGAACGTTATAGAAAGTAAATTAATAGCAAACGAAACGAACGAAATGTAGTGTGCATTACAAGCAAAACGTAAATACGAGAGCAACAGAAATGCATTATTTATAAAGTATATAATATATTATTATTATTATGAGATAACTTAAACAGAAAAGAATCGCAAAAACTGTAATATTTATATACGATCAGGCAGATAAATAATATTTGCAAATACTATATTGACACACCGCATATTAGGTTTTTGTTAGGGCGAGAAATTTTTCAAGCCTATGTACTCAGCAGCGGCCTGTTTATGATTTTTACATAAATAACTAAATAAAGTACATATATTATATACGCCTAACGAGTGTTTGCAAAAGCCAAACGTTTTTTAATGTTAAATTGATGCTAAAGTCCTAATTTTTTCAAATAACTTAAGAAAAATTTAATTTTCAGCAATTTCTATATTTTTTATTTCTATTACGATTCATTATAAGTCGCTTAAATATGCGGGTTTTTACTAAATTAAAAGAATTATCATTCTTTTTTGTAAAGAATTTTTTAATTAGGTTCTAAGTCTAAAGTATTCGTGTTTTTCTTTGCTTATTTTCCCACACGCGCATACTATTATAATCTTAGTTAAATATTTTTCAATTTAAAACTCTTTAAATGTTGCTGCTGCTGCAAAACCAAATTATTTCATTAAAAATTATAGTTTTGTACATTTCACCTTGAATTGAACAAAAAACAACACAATTACAAAATCAAGTTTAAAAAAAATTGTATGTTTACAATTGTTAAAAGAAAAAAACTTTTATAAGCTCCTCTAATTTTGTTAACGTTCGTTTTATGAAGCCGGGAAACATCTTAATAATTGCTTCTTCGCTGTTTCATTAGATTGGAAACACGTTCAGACAAACTTTTTGATTTTAATTGTTAATAGAACACTATTGTATGCTACAGAAACAAATACACAAAATGCAAAAATCACAAGTTTTAAAAATCTTTTTAATTTATCAATAAAATCAAATGTTGTTACAATTTAAAACAAATTAATAAAAAAAAAACAGTCGCCCTTGAGTTAATTAAATTAACTTGAAATAGCATATTTAATTTAGAAACACATAAAATATAACCTGCTTTTTAATGCTTTTTACAGGCGCTCCTATAAAACGAAACAAGTAAAGTAATAATAATAAAAAAAAAAATAAATTGTTAAAATCTTTGAGCAGTTAAACATGAACATATAAAAATGTTTCAAAATACTTACTAAAGGATAAATAAAATAAAAAAAAATGAAACATAGCACTACGCAACTGATAAGCAAAACCATGGAAATAAAAACGATCGAAGTAATACAAATTATATAGACAAAACGGGAATATTTATACAAAAATAAAATGTATTAATTTACAATACATATATACATTAAAAAAAGTATAAACTTGAACATTTTTTATCAATAAAAGCGAAAAATACAAAAACAAAGGAACCAACATAAAATTGCGTTTAAAGAACAATTTTGATATATGTATGTTTTTTTACTTTACACATAACATTTTTTTGTTTATTTCTGTACATCACATAATATAAAAAATTGCAATACATGTTAAATAATATAAAATGTATAATGACATTATTGCACTTGTATTCTTTAAAATACAAGATGTTTGTACGTTTGGCTTTGGATAAGTCGAACTCTCTTCAGCTTTTTAGTAATCCGATTTTTCATTTTTTTTAGCCAACAATGGCGTAATAGGTTGATCGCGTTTTTTGCTTTGCTCCAAACGCTTTGCTTCTTTATAACCGTAAAGATCCAAGTCACGTCCATAATACCATACCAAAAAGTCAAAAAAGACGCCAAAGAAAGTAAGCGCTATAAGAAAAGAAAGTTCGGTAAGTAATAGAATTTCTTCCTAACTGTTGATATTTTTCTACCCTGTACCCACCCATAGGCTATTATTGGATATCAGGTTAAATTTTTCTTTGGTGTAACACCATTTCAAACCCCAAAAATTGTTGTCCAAAAAAATCTCATAGAAAAATATCTCTAACACCCGCAAACTAAACTTTTAACTGCAAAAATGAGTACAGGGTATCACAAAGTTGCGTAACGTCCCGGACTGATTGAAATTTCTTAAACCTACCGCATGCCAAAATATTAACCGAATAGCGGAAACGCGTTTGATCGTATAATTGGCAGTTGCCGTTTCCATTGCAGGTCTTTGTCCAGACCAAACACGAAGCGTCTATAATACGGCCAAAGATAATGGGACCCGGAATAAGCGCAAACATGCTGATCATCATAAGCGCCAGGCCCTGAGCAAAAGACTTGTCTTCGTGCGCAACGGCACGATAGTTTACCAAAACATTGCCAATACGACCCGATGAACCGAACCAGTTCACAATCATCGAGGTTATGGAAAATGCCCAGAAAGCCATGTTGCAGCCTTGCAAACAAACTCCTGGCCGCAATGTCGTGTCATCTACGCTGCGTCTTTTACGTGTTAAAAAGTCATCATCATAATCTGCGTATGATCCAAGCAGCGCAGCCGGGAGTTCGTCATCATCTTTTAGCAAGGTTCCTGCGCTAAAGTCAATATTATCTATCGTTGTCATCATTGCTGCTGTCGTTGCGTATGTTGGTGGTGTCTGCAGCTTCTTCAACAGAGCTGGCCCCGCCGCATCAGTTCTGAGTGTGAACGGTGTAGGAATATCTGTCACGCAGGCGCACTGGTCATATAGTTTAGTCTCCGCATTCCAGCTGCTGCAGCCGGCGTGACACGCAGAGAAATATGTCGTCTCGGTTGCTTCATGACACACGGGCGAATAGGACACTCCGCTGCAGGAGCAATTGGCATTGCATTCTGTTGTGAGGTTAAGTCTAAAAAAGTGTAAAGCTTAATATAGACATATCTTGCTCATAAAGTGGAACTGAGCACACTTACTTGCCAACATGTGCCACCGACACTGAGTCCGGACAGTACATAAATGCATACGACACCTGACCGAGCATGTAGACGCAGCCCACAACTACGTTCCACATAAGGACCTTGCCAACAGAGGGTTTCTTCTTGGATATTACAAGGCCCGAACCAATTAAGCCAACCACCATGCCGAGAATAGAAACTGGACCAACGACAATTGTAGCACTTTGTGCGTTTTTATGAAACTGAACCTCCATGTATTTGGTTAGAAAGGTCATATAACCACCAGCACCCAAAATGTAGAAAACGCCCGAGGTAATGTTGAAAATAAGCAATTTGTTGCGTAGCAGGCGCATAAGAGCACGCGGAAAGTCCTTGAGCTTGGGAAACTCTGAATTGGCACCAGCAGCTATGGTATCCAAAGCAGCATTTGAGGAGAAACCACTGCCTAAGGGCAAGCTTTCTTCAGCCTTGAGTTCTTCATGTCGTAGCACATGCGGCATGTGCGAGTTGTGTTTGGCAGGATCTGCATGCTTTGGCAGCTGTTTGGGAAAGAGCCCGATGAGACCAGAAAACAGACACATTAAAGTGCCTAGGATAACCCAGCCAAGCCACCAGGCGCCCAACCAACGCGGATCCTTGTTGTCAATCAGAGGTGTTTTTCTGGGATCAATGAAAGTGTTCAGCGAAAGGAAGCCAGTGGAATAGGTAAGTTAATCTTTCATTTCTAAAGTAAGTGCTAACTAACTACACACCAAAAAGGAATCCAAAGACAGGTCCAATCATGCGCAAAGACATTGCTATGGCTAACATGAGTGGTGTATTTGTCTTCTTGGTATTGTCATCTAAATAGGTCTGTCCCAGCGAGTAGTACAACGTATTTCCAACACCCAGTACAAATTGTGAGAGAAATATGAGCACTAGTGGCACATAGGTAAACAAACTATCGCATCCCTCGTCTTTCGAGCCCACACCACAAAGTTGTTCCGTTTGTCTTACTGCGCTGGCATTCTGCAAAAGTGGCACAATTCGTTTAGTCTCTCTAGTTAGTTTGATGATTGCTTACCAAGCCAGAAAAACTCGAGTCCGTGACATTGACCAAACTATCCTGATATTCCTTGGTCAACTGTAAGACGTCGTGACCCGCGCCGTAGATAAAATGCGGCAACACTAAAATATAACAGGATAGACCACAGAAGACTATGCCCCAAGCGATCCAACGTGGACGATTGCGCTGTCCACCGATGTAGGACAAGATCAGCGACAACATGATTTGTGATATTTCATTACCACTGAGTATAATGCCTGTAAATAGGTGTTTTCAAATGCTCTCAAGTGACTGTGTTTCCGATCACCTACCTGTAGTTTGACTGGGTATTTTAAAGCGTTTCTCGATTGTGGTTAGGGTCACAATAAAATACATGTAGGACATGGCCTGTGGGGCGGAACGAGAAAATCATGCCATTAAGAAAGTACTATTGATCAGCCATGAAACTACCAACCTGTATAGTGCCCAGTAATCCATAGACGCCCATAAATGTTTTTACTGTGGCATACTTTTGTAGCCAGGCGGGATGCCATTTGCTTATACCACATAGCGCATCCGAAGGTGGGCTTCTACGAACTTCTGTCATATTGTTGTTGTGTTTAACCTTTAATTATTACTTGCTTAATATAATTATTTTGAATTTCTGTGTATGGAATATGCTTAAAAATATGTACTCCACCATTCTCGTTGAAAATGTTCTTTTCTTCTCTTGTAAAACATCAGTCCACCACCCTCAATTAAAATCCCCTGGTAACCATGACATTTGGATTTTCTTGCTCTAACATAAAATATCAATTTGTTTACTGTGAAAACTCAAGGCACTTTATATTGACTGCGTGATAAAGATATATATCGCTTATGGTCTTTGGTTAGCTGTTTAAACAAGATCCCATTGGCACTGGGCACAACGATAAGATAAGCCCATTATAATTTAATTAGGCTCATAAAGTGATCTGCGATTTTGTGTAATATTATTGCACGAATATTGATTGTGCTGACCAACCAACAATCAACAGCGCCAGCTTTACTGACCTATATGTATGTATTGTTGAGCTAAGCCCACACTGACCATTGTTGGCAGAGTTACTATCTAATCTTTTTCATTATCTCCTTAGTGTCGATACAAAAGAAAAGCACAATGTGATTCAAAATATTGGTAAAATTAATGACTAGTTAGAAGTCGATTAAGAATTGTTTAGTGAAAGTAACAATTTGTAGATTTGTTTGGTATTTGAAGAATGTGCCTCGTTATACTGACTATTAGTACTTACACATTTGCATAAGAAATATTAAATAATTAAATAGCTCCGTATGGAATAGCGCCTAGAATAACGCTTGCTAAATAACGTGTTTTTTATATCTTAAATGGAATATTACAAGTAATCTTATCGGCGGCGGCACTCCTGAGCACTTTTGCGATTAATTAAATTACTTCAAGTTTCCTTTTTGTGCAAAAGCAAAGTGGGCAACACTTGACAGCCGTAGACCGTAAACGACTATAAAGATGACGACTACGACGATCTAGAATTAATGCGAACCGTGCAGCGGCATAGCCCGAGTGACACTGACTAACTAAAAATTAAAAAATTGAGTAGCTCGATCCGTCTACATCTACGTCTACGGCGATAATTGAACTCCGATAAAGTGCCCGCTTTATATTATCAGTAATAAATTTTGGTACTGATATCACCATAGTTACTCATACGCCGGGTGGTGCGCGCGCGCACGTGTGCAGATTAATGGTGCTAGTATTAGTTGGATCTTATTCTATAGCAAATTTATTTAACGTGTATTCCTCCAGTAAATAGACTGGACAATAGCAATAGCCACACACACACACACACACGCACACAACATCAGTACAAACAAAAACACAAACACAGTGCATCACATAGAAACGACGACAATGACACTATTATGTTCTATATACCATATATTTTTTTGTATATATGTACATTTATCATATGTTCACATATGTATATACTATCCAAAATGATGCGCCATGGACATGGGATAAAAAGCGCGGCGGTGCACAGTGTCAGAGTTACCGTCGTTGTTGTCATTGTCATCGTCGTCGTCGTTTTGGGCTGCAATGATTAAATTTGTAAGCAAGTGAATTAGAAAAATTTGCGGGCTACTAAACTGCGTGTACGTTGCCCAAGTGGGTTGCTATAAAAATTCTATCTATCTGCCAGTTCTAATAATCAGGTGCTGCGCGTGTGGATCCGGCAATCGCTCTTGTCGACCAATATCCCATATCATGGCTATGCCAATGGCAAATACGCTTAAAACAATGAAAAGTGCCAAGTAAGCCTGCATTAGTTCTGGACTTAGGTACTGTTGACAGGACCAACATGGCTTTGCTACATAGTCCTCATCAAGCGCCGACTGACTTTCTACAATCAAAAAGATTTTGTTAATTGTTGTTCCACATTTTATACCTTCCCAGTAATACAACTCACCATTTATCAATATATCCAATTGAAATTCATAAAACACTAGACGTTCTGCACGTTTGGAAAGCGCGGTCACCACGGGACAGCAAAATGCAAACTTTTTATCAAAGTAATACATATCCTTGAACACAAAGCTGCGATTTCCCATTAATTTAACTTCCGACATGATCCAAGTGTCATGTGCATTTAATAAATTGATTCTCATTGTACCTGCTGATGTTGGAAGTTTAATCTGAAAGCCACATTCTGGGATTTTATCTTCTAGCAGCCTAGTGTTCATTTGCTTCTCTAGTAAAACTAAAATTGTGCGTTTGTAGTACATATTCGAGTCCTGGCGTATCTCTTGGAAGTGTACAATATTCTCGAATGCCAAAGCTGCTAATGGCGTTCTCAATATAGTCTTATTACCTACGGTTTCTGTTAAAATCTTATTCGCAGTTTTTCTCATATAATAAGCTTGTCCTGAAGTCATAAATTCAAATAATTTGCGTTGCAAATTCTTAGCAGGAGAACTATTGAGTGCGCTATACAGTTCTACGATTGAACAGTTGCTCAGTCGCAACTTTTCGGACATGCCATTTATGAAACGATCTGAGTTCTCAATTCGTTAAATATAATCACTTAGTGGACATAATCGATGGTGTGCCCGAAATCTCTCACTCCAATCAGAAAAAACTTTGATTGCTTGTTATTAACGGATTTTACGAGAGATTCGAAGTAGAGATTTCTTGCACACCCTTGCATGTCTACCTACCATGCGACCAGTGATTTCGATATCGCTCCGCAAAGTTATCGCTAAAGTTAAAGGCATATACATGCCCTATCTGGCAGTTCGGAACAGTATTCATCTGCACTTTTAGATCAGCACTTAAATTAACGTTGCGCACAAATAGTACGGGCGTAGCAATCTTCTCCAAGGCTTCAAATGGTTTGTCTACTTTACTGTAAAATGTTCGATAATTTACCCGAGATAAATAGCGATAACAAATTTCGTTATTTTGAGGCAGCACGCAGTTAAAGTCCTTGGCCGTGAGCTAATTTAAGCAACCATAAAGTTCTTAGTAATAAAAAGTTTATACAAAAGGCTTACATTTTTGGCAAAATAAGCTACTATCATATGGTCCCTCAGCAGTTGTTCCATCAATCCGGAAAACTCAAATCTATTGATGGCTTTGAAAACAGTTGGAGCCTTGGGTAGTTGTCTAAGAGTTACTTAGGTTTTAGTAGCCATATATGTCACGCATTCGTTGCACTTACATACGGCTGCCCCAAAAAAGCACGGGAGGTGCAACATAATGCATTGCTAAATTCCATTGCACCAGCACAGCGAAAATAATGATTTTAAACATATTGGACAATTAATAGGATTCCAATTTTTATAACACACTCTGTTTGACTTTTAATTCTCCGCACTGTATTCCAAAAAGCTTCATTTAATGTATTGTTTACCCTATGCTTGAAGCAAAATGACAGATTAGAAGTCATTGAGATAATTTTTGATTTGGGGTTTCATTGTTTTGCTAAAGAGTACAGCTGAATAAGGTACAAAAAAGGAAGAAAAAACTTTTTATTTAATTATGACCAAACTTCTAAATATTTTTGAATCAATTACACTGTACCATCTTTCAATGGAATTTTGTATAATGCTTAAATAGATCTCTGAGATCTAGGACATTAGTATATCGACTTCTTTATTCACCCTGATCATACTGTAAGTAATTTTGGGGAGTGTCCGAAGTCCCCTTCTATATATTATAGTACATAAATATTCGGCTTTATAACTTAAGCTGCAAGGTAATATAAAAATGGAATTTTGTTGAAGTTTACAGTTTGAGATTGGCATTTTATTATATAGCTCCTACCTAAAAAAAACACAAAAGTTTTAGATGCATAATTTGTTTGCTTATGAAGATACCGTACTATGTGGCGTTCTGAAATTTTTCAAAGTTCGCAAATAAAATTAGGCCTCCATAGGACCGATTGGTCAGAAAAACGTTTTCCGGGCATAATTCTTTAGTTTTTTGTTTGGTTAAGAAGATATCATACTAAAAGGCCTTTCTCAAAGATCCCAAGTACTGTAACAAACTTATTAAAATCAATTTACTACATATAGCCCCATAGGATCGATCGGTCAAAAATTGTTTTTAAGATTTTACGTTTGCCTATAATGATATCAAAAACAATTTTTGCGTTGGAAAGCTTTTAGAGTTCTCAAGCACTATACCAAATTTGATAAAAATCCGTATTGTAACCTAATTTTCATATTCTGTTATTGCTTTTGAAGTTCCAGAGGACAATATAACGGAGCACTTTGTTCCTTTACTTGAGCTTTAATAGTTTCTACTTATGTATGTTTGTACATACACTGCTCGTCATCAGCTAAGCACACACCTATAGACAATAGTTTTGGGTCAACTACAGTCAAACCATAAGAGATAATATTTTGAAACAAAAAAGTTTTAGTACATAGTTCTTAAATATTTAAAGAAAAAATTGTAACCATACGGGCTGAGTAAACCGGAGCATTATCATGCTGAAAATGCCATGGCAAATCACCAAATATATTTTTAAAATGAGGAAAAGCTGTTTTAAGTACTCCGTCATGTTTAACGTCAATAACTGCAAATCGTAAGTACCAGATACTTCCCACACCATTGCACCTCCAACTCGACTATGAAGGCGATCCAAAAGGTGTTCCTCTTTTCTTAGATCGTGAAAATAAAGATTATACCCATCTGGGCCTTCCAAATTACATTTTTTTCAACACAACACAGCGCCATCATGATCCAGATCATATACACTCGTGTAAAACTCAATCGGGTTGCCTTGCGATACTTTTTAAGAGGCGGTTTTTTCTTAAGTTTTTGTCTCCTTAAGTGAGGAACATTTTTTACCACTTTGTATATCGTAGATAGGGACATCAATGCCAACATTTGGTCTTAAAATTGCTTTTTTATCCGCATCGGAAGACTTTCTATTATTACCTCCTTTAGCCCTTTTAACGCATTCCGTCTTATTAGGCAAAAATACGAATATAACTTTTCAGCTTCTTCCAATTTTTTTTTGAGATTTCCATTATTGACAACACACAATCCAAATAAGCTTCAATCTTTGATTTTTCTTCCGTAGATAGTGATTTCCCTTTGCTCATTTTAAAGTTAATTGCATATATTTTTATTGTTGAGGGTCGCATGTGCAATGTGCTTGAAAGCTTCTCGAAGCTTTAGCTACATGTTGCTTAAACAATGTTTAGTTCTTGGTTCTCTTGCCGTCACTCACACTGTTCTGATAAGATAAGCTCCTTTTATCGTATCGAACACAACACAATGGGTGTTCAGAATGGAGAGCGTAAAGCGCATTCAGTCTGCCGAAGCCAACGTAATCGAATAGATGTGAGGATCGCGAGTTTATAACATGAAACTCCCGAGAGTTATCACAGAGAAAGAACTTAAACATAGTGATTAAGTGTAACACGACGCATCCAACTTTTAAAGCCAAATCGAATAAGACATTAAGAGTAAATAACAAAATGGCACAAAATACGCGCGACTCGGACTTTGCGCATATAGCTGTCAGTGCCAACAATATACCCGATGGTTGGTGAAATTTTTTGGAGCTGGAACTTAACCCATTAACCTAAACGCTCTCTATCTCTCTCTCCTCTCTTTCTCACGTTCTTCCGCAGACAGTGTCGATTGTGGTATTAAGGGTCTGGGCTGGTGTCGCGGTCCCACCTGCCAGAAATATGCACGCCTGCGGGTATTTGTTGTGGTTCTGGCTGCAGCAGGTCTTCTCCAAGGCGCCTGTGAATCCTATTTTCGCATATCTGCCAAACAGGCAGCTTTTGAATATAATTATAATCCTCTTTTAGTGGGTGAGTAACGCCTGTGACAATGTGATTAATGGGGCGCGGGTGTCTAGTGTAAGGTGTTCAAGTATGTGTTTTATCTCTAGCAGCACCTGGGGAACACAAACAATGGTCGGGCTCGGTCAGAAGTTGGCCTGGTTCTACGTTTACATTTTTTAGTTTATCAGTTTAGCGATATTGTTTACGATTTGGTGTATGTGTGTGTGTGTGTATAAGCCTTCTGGTGTGTGTCATCAAAGTTTTTTTTATGCGTAATCGTAACAGAAATTGGCCAAGTTTACGTCTCTTTGATAACATAACATTTGCTTGAACAGCTACGATTTTCGATTCCCATGAAATTCACTACGTAATCAAAGCCCATATACAGCTGTATTAAAGGAAATGGTAATTTATATACTCAGTGGTGTGCCACAAATCACTTTCAAGTGAATATCAAACTAATGTTGGGATTGTAGATACATATTCCAATTTTCTAACCAACGTCGAAGATGAACCTTTTAACTTTTTTCTCTTGCTCCTTTTGCTAGGTCGCCTATATTTAGGTAAAGAGTTTAGCAATAAGAACGATGGGATTTGAATTTTAAAACATTCTTAATTTTTGAAGATGTACGTTCCGATTTTCCAAGTCCTATCATCCCTATTGTTAAACCCGTCATTTACATATCGAGTCGATGCTGGTCCTTGTGGCCTCCTTCTTTTTGTTGACCATAAGTTGAGGCAAAATAGACTAAAGATTCTGACATTCAACATTACTGATTTTAAATACATACATAAGTAGATATTAGTATTTTAATATTAAGTTAATTAATAACGATAAATAACTTTTTAAAGCATATGTACATCGATATCATGTAATGTTACAATAACAAAAATTACAACATAAATCATTAAGAATGTAATAATACAAGTGTCTTTCACTTACAGATTGGTTGCTAGTCAGCAGCGGTTTGTTCCAAGCAGTGTTCGCTTTGGCCTTTGCCTACTGGGCCGATGTCTATCATTCCATTAAATGGATTGTGGGCACACTTATGCTGCAGGCGGCCACCTGTGTCATAGCCGTAATACCATCCATTATAAACTTGTAAGTAACACGAACCATGTAACTCACTAGTTTTGATAAAAAACAATCTTTATTTTTATAGTGCCGAAGGTGTTAAGCCTAACGACACTTTGCTAGATGCCAATATTTGCACAACATCCCTGGCACAACTGCAACGTTTGACTCTTAGTACACAGCAGAGCAGCACGTTGACGCTGGCCATGCTCTTTGTGCTCCAGCTAGCCTTGGGCATGGGCTTTTTGGCCTATTACACTCTGGGCGTCAGCTACATAGACGACAACTCGCTATCGCAGGATAGTCCAGCTGTGATAGCCGCTGCACTGGCAGCTCGTATTTTTGGACAACAAGTTGGCTCGTTTCTGGCACTTGGCGTGGGATTAACTGACGTGGGCTGGTGGCTTGGATGGATCGTTTTGGCACCACTTATTTTTGTTAGCGCCGTCCTGCTGGGTTTATTCCCAAAGCGTCTACCCAAGACAGTAATTCATCAAGCTGCACAGCGCATAATGGAGCAATCTAACATGAGAACCTTGAGCAGCCAGATGTCCGCATACTTGGACGATACGGACTTTTGGCCCTCCTTGAAACGTCTGTTCAACAACAAATTGCTAATGTTTAACATAATGAGCGTTATGTTTGTCCAAAGCGCTGTGCTAAACTACGCTCTGCAGGAGGAAAACTACATGCAATCCCGCTTCTTTCTACCGTACAATGAGGAGGATGGATTGGCGCAAGAATGGAAGGCTGCATTTGTTTCGTATTTCCTCAAACCTCCTGTCATGGCTGTGGGCATTCTAATAGGCGGTTTGGTCATATCGAAAGCAAAACTCTCTGGTCGCACCATAACAGGCATCAATATAAGTCTTGGGCTACATCTGGTAATAATCTATGTAGGCTTTGTGTTCATGACCTGCGATGTAGGCCCAATAGCAGGCATTGTGGGCGGCAAGTTAACACAACCCTACTGCTCCAGTCAGTGTCTATGTAAGCCCACAGCCTTTATGCCCGTGTGTCCGGAGAACAGCACTGTCACGTATTTCTCGCCCTGCTACGCTGGCTGCAGCAAGAAGGTATCGATCAATAACTACGAACTGTACGAAGGTTGCAGTTGTCGCTCTGACCAAGGCATAAACAGCACAGGAACGGCGCGTGCTACATTAGGAGCATGCAGTGCGGAAAACTGCAGCAATATGATTTTAATATACCAAGTGCTGAGCATTACGGGTGCCTTTATGTTGGGCGCATCCATTATAGGCAAGACGATTATCACGCTACGCGCTGTGTTGCCGCAGGATAAAGCTTTGGCACTGGCTTTTGAGGTTATGTTTGTCTGCCTGTTTGCCTATGTACCAGTTCATCTTAGCTACGACCTGGTGACACGTAAGTTCATACCGGGTACCACTTAAGAGTACGATTATAATTGCTTCTTTTTTAGGCACCACATGCGTTTACTGGGCGCCCAATTACGAAAGATGCCTGTTGCGTGAGACGCCAAAGCATGGCAACATCTTGGACATACTCACTGCTAGTTTAATACTTGTAGGCGTGCTCTTCGACATTCTGGTGTTTATCTATGCCAAGGGTCTGAACATTTACAACTGCAAGGTGACTGATAACAACTACACGCCTTCACTTTATGCAGCTGTGCCACACGAGGAGCCCAGCATCAGCGGCACAGCTCTGCCAACGGCTAGAGGTGGCAGTCCAGTTACCACAACCACTGCGACATCTAATTCACCAATTCAGCGTCGAGATATACAGCACACTGATAAGATACCAGAAGATCCTCATGCAAGCATAAATGTATTTCGAAACCCAAGCTCGCTTACGAGTTCTTCTGGCGGTGAGCCAAGCATTGTTGAACCGAATGGCAGTGGGGTAACCTATGCACAAGTTGTTTTTCCGCCCGACAAACGTAAGCCTGATGACGGCAACACCAGCCCAAAGCGTTTGGCCGTTCCCGCCAATGTGCCACTGCATCATCTTTCGGAGACAGACGTTCGAGCCCAGCTGGGTAGTCTCAAATCTTTTAATATTATTTCGCCAAAGGAACAGGAGAATGAGGGTTACGATATTGCAGACAAAAACGATCACCAAGTTTCAGTTCTTAGCCAACCGCAAGCAGGTTTGCTAAGAGTAACAAACTTGGATGATGCTAGACCACAAAGTCCAGAAACAGACTTTTAATTTGATAAAAAATACCAAAGTGTACTTAAACTATTTCCTTATGATTATGTAATAATTATCAATATGAATTTAGTGTAAAAATAGCCAGTGACCGACAATAAACAAGGTTTTCCAATTCGAGATTTTGTGCTTTTTCCTTTCGGGTAGCATGAATGGGATTAGCCTTAGGAGGAGCACCTATTCTTTATAAATGATATTTTTCAACTGCTTATTAAATTCTGCGCCAGTTTCGCTAAAACTGCCAAACCGAACTGAGCTGTGGTACCAGGCGAACAGAAATAATCAGCAAGCAGATTTTCAATGCAGACAAAAGCTGCTTGCTTTTAAACTAAATAAATTTAGTAACTAAAAGTATGCAATGATTTTTGTCGATTGCAAGAAAACGCTACAAAAAATTGTAGCATACTTTTAGTTACTAAATTTATTTAGTTCAAAAGCAAAAAGCAAGCAGCTTTTGTCCGCAATGAAAATCTGCTTGCTTATTATTTCTGTTCGCCTGGTACTTCAGTTCATTTTGTGTTCGTGTTTTTGCGTAAACTCAAGTCAAATTAAATTGCATGTGATAGTTTTGTTAGTAAAGGTGGCGATTAAATTCTTTCGCTCGGAGTTTTGTAAAGCTTTGCAATTTCTTCTTGGTGTTGTTGTTCAGCTCCAATACTTGGGGTTAAGGTTGAAGAATCGCTCCAAGCGTCCCTTTGAGTCAAGGTTTTGATTCGAATAAAACTACATAGCTACAACAAAAATCTGAAAAACAAGATCTCTCAAGATTTGATAAGAAAACAACATTATTTAAATTTTACAAGGGGTTATTTCCTTTATTTTAGTGTATATATATTTATCCATTTTTTTTTTTAATTTGCACTACAAACTAATTAATAAATTATTTATTACCCTTAAAAAATGAGACTTAAAGTGTAAATTTCAATAAAAGAAAAAAATTATAAAACATGAAAAGGGGGGAACGCATGAATAATGTATATAAAAAATAAAAGTTGTAAACAAATGGACTTTATTAAAATGCTTTAACAGAATTACTAAAAGTTGTTATTGCAAGCGTCAAGCTCTTCCCTCGCTCTCCCAGACTTTTCCAAGCCATCCAGTAGTTTATAAGTTTTGATCATTTAAAGTAGTTTCGTTTTTTCTTTACTTTTTCTCTTCTTTTCATTTTATTGTGCATTTTAACCTTAGACAAATAAAGTCTCTGCAGGTTGCACGACTGGAAAACGTTTTCCATTTTCCATTTAATAATAAACAGCATGTATTTATGTTTGTGACAATCAAAAACTTTTCAACTACTGCAGTGCGCTTTGACTTGCAGAGGCAGGGAGCGGGAGCTGTGCAGCGCTCTGAATTTTCATTTTTCATTTCTCAATATAAATCTTACAACAGATTCACTTTGCTTGCATTGTAATCGGAAATCAAAAATGTTTAAAAAATTATGAACTTAATGAAATTTTTAACAACAGAATAGGACGACTCTTGCAATTGTGTAGCTTGCAGATATTAAATTGTATCTTAAATCTTTTGTTACAGCTTGTGTGGTAGTAAGTGCTTCAATTTTGTTTTTTGTCTTTAGTTAGCTCTAGTTGAATATCTTTTGATACAATATGTATATAAATAATAATTTTATTTTTGTAGCAGTTCACAAATATATACAGTTTCTTGTGTTTGAGAGCGTTGTACCAGTTTTACATTATTTTTAATAAGCCATTTCATAGTTTCTTTCTTTTTTTTTTTCTGTTTCATTGCATAAAATTTAAAAATAGTTATGTTTTTTTATTTTAAATATTATAAAATTACTACATTTCCTACAATTCTTTGTTTGTTTGTTGTTGTGTGGATAGTTGTAATAATTTGGGTTTAAGTTAATAATTTGTTTTGATTTGCATTTTTAATTTCGATTTTTTTTTTTACAATTGAAACAATAGGCGCGCGCAATTACAACAAATGATTTGATAATTTTTAGCTGGCAAAAATAAGAATTATTTTTTTTTTGATTTATGAAATTTTTAAATAGTTATTTATTGCTGCTTTTGCTTTCAAATAGTATCATTTATATGTATGTTTGTATAGCTTTATCCTTTTATCGCTCGTGCTCTTGCGTTTGGCGTGCCCTTTCGCTTATCGCTTTTTACAATTTACATGACTTATCGTCTCTGTCTGCACAATGCAAATTATCACATATTTCTATAGTACCTCCCAATTTTTTCTTCCTTTCTTTATTTTGCTTAACCACTCTCTTCGGTCTACAATTATTATCAACTATTTCATGCTTCGTGTTTTAGTATATTGATTGTTTATTTTATTTGCTTTGTTTTAATTTTTTTTTCAACTATGGCTCAATTTCTACTTCTCACGTTTTAAGTATTATTTTTGAAGCCAATTCTTAATTTTTTTTTTTAATTGTTTTTTACTCATCTCATTTCATTTGCACAGCTTTTAACATTAACATTGTTCTCGGACTTATTGCATTTTTCGAAAAAATATAAACAAATTAAAATGTTAACATCTAAAATGTAAACTGTATGTTACTGTGAGTGTGTTGGTATTATTAAAGTGTGTATGTGGGTGTATGTATGCATGTGTGTGTGTGTGTTGGTGTGTTAAACAAATATCACAATCGAGAAATTAACAAAATGGCGGCTGCAACAGTTGCTACCAAAAAAAATGTTGCTACAGCAGCGCGGCAACAGCGCACATTTTTAGTTATTTTGTTTTTGTTTGTTTTGGGGCGTGGCAGTGGGCTGGTGCCCAGGGGCGAACGATTTAACTCTTTTTTGTTTTTAATACTTTTGTATGCTTTGCGGCTTGGGCAAGTGCCACGCCCCGCAGCCGTTGTTGCTCCTTAATCGCCTACCACTCTGCCACCTCGTACTCCGTCTGCCAGACAAAGTTTATATTGAGTTTTTTTCGTTTCATCCCCCCTGGGGGCAACGTTGTTTTAAAATTACAAAAAATACTAACATCATATGCTTTATGATCTTGGATCTTGCAGCTCCACTGCGCAGAGCTTAGGACATGGGACCATTTGTATTTACAGACGCCGTTGTGGCGCTGACTGCGGCTGGCTGTGCCGCTGCTGTGACTGCCGACTGTGGCGCCGCAATAGCTCCATTTGTGGCTACTGTTGCGGCCTCACCGTTGTTACCGCCGCTATCTGCCACACTGCCATTACTGGCTGGCATAATTGTAGCAGGAGGCGCTGTGGCTGTTGCTGGACTGGTGGCCGCATTGGACGCAGGCGCTACAGCGGCTACGGGTGGCGCTTGTATTGCGGGTGTTGCTGGCGGCGCTGCTACGGCCGCTGGTTGTTGACTGCCTGCAATTTGCATTTGCAACTGTTGCAATGTTTCTGGTGACATATTTGATTTGAGTATGGTATTTTCCACCTCCAGATTGTTAATCTTATCCATTAATTCGGAGATGCGTTCTTTCAAGACTTCGACCTCCTCACGCACGGCGATCATGAGATGCGACTTGACCAGATCCTGCAAAACAAAACGAGTCATGTTAAGTAAAGCTGTTGTTACTATGAGATTTAATAATAATAGCTATGTACTAATAATAAATATTATTGATATGCTCTATTTACTGTAGAAATTAACATCGTTGTGCTAAACAGCAGCTCAACAGAAAAATAAAACACAAGCATTGCTTGCAGACACTGCTTGTCAATGTTAACAACAGCAGAGCTCTGAGCTCTGTTAATCAACAGAGTTGCGTGTCGTTTTTGTCTCTGTGTGGCGGTCGTGAAAATTTAATAAACCAATAAAAGGGAAAACACAGAAAATTGCCATGAAAATTGCTCTGAAATATGCACGCGCGTGCAACACTATGGCATGCAATAAATGCGTCAGATTTTACTAGAAGAAAAAAATGCTACACTTCCTATCCTTTTCTGCTCTGTTCTAAACTATTCTAACTACACTGTTTGTTTGTAACACTTCTCTACCTCTCTCTTTGTCTCTCTTGACAGCTGCTTTTGTTTGTCACTTTTGTCGATTGAGAGTGTGAGGGAGAGTCAGTTGCACGGGTCAGAGGCAGCAGTAGCAGCGACAGCAACGAAAATTTGCATGTGGAAATCTGTTAAATATTTAATATTTTATTGACCATGGGGGCATTCATTTGTTTTAGCAGTTGTTGAATTGCGGTAGTTTTGCAGCCAAACTTGTTAAAAAAATGTTTGAAAAAAAGTTTGCTTAGTTTCCCAAATTCCCAAAGAAGTACAGACTTTCCATTTTATGGAACCACCATTAAAACTATTCCTATTCCTCATTATTTTTCTAAACACCATGACAACAGTCGTCAACTTTGAGGTTTTGGTAATATCGTGTGATTTTAAATAGCCTTCTGTGTAGGCATTATCATGGCCTGATTAAATGCAATAAAATTCTCGGTGATTTTTTTGTGATGTTCTCGGACAGTTGTTAAAAGGGCGCGTTTTTGTCATAAAAATATGGGATATACATAGTATGTATATATCTGTATGAACAAAGATTTTAATTGTGTTGCTATAATTAAATACATCGAGCTATAATTATAGCAAGTACGTCAGAACAACGATTTTCGCTCTGCACAAAGTGCTATCTACACAAACCTAGAAATGTGTACAGCACACGCGTTTTGTACGCGTTTTGCTAGCGTTTTTAGTCATTTCTAGCTGCTATAGCCCGTAGTCTAGTCACTTATTAGTCATTTTTGGAGGCCGTTTGGCAACAGATAGTATCTAAGGAATACACTCGAATCTCGTCGTCGCATGCTGAACAATTTTGGCCATTTGCCAAGCAATATTCAAAATATGAGCGACTATAAATATTTCCAAGTCTTTTGGTGTTTATATTTAAACCAAATACTTTTGTGCTTATGAATTCAATTATTTAACAATTTGTACAAATTTGGTTATCGACTTTATTTTCTATATGCTAATTATTAAGAGCGTACTTTTGTCTACAAATTATGCGATAAAAGTGGCAACTTACAACAACAACACAAACAAACAGCCTAAAAACTGCAGTCAATAATATAATTTAAAATATAAAAGTAATACTCGTTAAAGCGGCAACTGCTTTTAACAAATAAAAACTGGTTAACACTGACTTGACTTATATTTTATTAAACTTGTTGTTGTTGTGCCGTTTTAATTCAAAAACAAAATATGTGCTAACAAAAAGTGAGACAGTGTGAAAAAAAAAAAAATTAATTTTTTGATGAATTTGCAAACGTATCTGTACTTTAACTACAACTTTAAACTCTAAAAAGTAAAAAATAGAGAATGTATAATAGATTTTTATAGCTCTTAAGGTAAAACCCTTTTTACATAAAGTAGCTTAAAAAACGCTGTCTGTACTTCAGTTGCATCTTTTAAGCCTAACCCTAGCTGTACCTGCACCTGTATCTACAGCATCAAAAAGTATCTGAGCTGCGCAGCGGCGTCTGGCTGTGGCTGCAGTTCCTTTTCTTTTTAGTAAACCAAAACCAACCCGTGTTGGGTTTTACTCTTCATCTTCTTTGCTTTTTTGTTTGAAAACTCAAAAAACATGGCGGCAAAGAATTTTCGGCGACGCAATGTCGTCTTTTCCAGTTTTTCTCAAGAGCTGTTGGTGGTCGGTTGCAACGCTCATTAGACAATTTACAAGTGCAGCGCGCACTAAACAAAGGTCTACTCTGGAGCAAAGTGAGTGACTAATGAATGGCATGACAATTTTCGTGCATATTTTTGCCCTTTGACATTTAAAAAAAAAAATCACAAAGAACAGGCAATACATCAAATTGTCATATGAATAATGTTTGGCAGCTACAAAGGCTAGACAAATCTTTGAACACAAAACTATGTGTCTGTCTGTCTGTGTGTATGTGTAGTTAAATAGACGAGTTTTTATAAATTGCTATGCGTTATTTGTATATATACTATAGTAGCATATAGTATTTGTGGGGGTCGACATGACATTGGGTTTACAGATACGAAATCTTTCGAGAGCAGCCAGCCAAACGACCAACGAGAAAAAAATCAATAAAATTGCATGTAGCAGAGTCTGCTTATGTTCTTATGTGTGGTTGGTTGCTGGTACTAAGGTGTGTGAGTATACATATATATGAGGTGTGTGCGGCACGGGGTATACATACTTTTGCATTTGGCACCATGACATAGCAGGGACTGTCATAACCCTTTTGCCAGATCTCGTAGAGCCAGTTCTCGGGCTGGCGCAGTGACATTGTGCCCATCATTTTGGTTGGTTTTTAATTAGTTTTGGGGTTGTATCTGACGAGCAGGGTTGTAGCTTGCACTTTGTTCACGTTTTAGTTTATATACTGTATATAACTTTTTGTATATATGTATTATATAATGAACCCAGTTGTAATTAACTTAGATCACAGTTTCTACTTTTTTGTTTTTCAAGTAATAATTTACTTTAAAATGCGTCTCTTTGGCTTAAAAAAATGTTTGTGGCGCACTATAATAATTAATTGCTGTTTGTTTTTGGCTTGAATTCAAGTTTTTTGTTGCACTGATTTCGGTTGTTGCTTTTTTTTGGTGCGTTTATGACAAAAGTTTAGCAGTAACTGAATTTCTTGAAAGCTTTTTTAAAATTTATGGGACCGGCGCAGAGCTTTTTTATATTGAAATCTTTTGACTTGGTAAAGCTTTTTTGTTTGTTGCTTTTCAGTATTGAGTTTGCATTTAATAAATCATATATTTTGTACTCTTTTTTTTTTTTTTTGTTTCAATTAATTGAAAGTCTCTTTTTGGCTTAACACAGTAAAATTGTTTTTCTTTGATAATTTTCTTTTTTTTTTATATATATCAAGTTGAAGCGTTAGCTGTTGTGTATGTTGAGTGTGTTTAGCGAGCGAGTGGCGACTGAACGTCTGCATGCAATTACAGTCGATTTTATATAAAATGGCTGGCAGCTGGCGGCATATTGAGTGAAAGAGCGCGTTAGGGTGAGTGAGTTGAGTGCGCCAGCGCTCAGAGAGCGCCTTTGACAAAGAGCGCAATGCGGTGCGGCTAGCTATGTATCTGTCAAGATACTTTACTCAAACACAGCTGTGCGCGGCCATATTCGTGTATGTATCTTATAGATACTTTTGCTTTGTATATGGGTATTTAAGTTCTCGTTGCGACTCTCTGTTTGTTTTGGCGCGAGTTTGATTCGTTTTGATTAAACTTGAATCGTCTGTCGGGCTGTCGTTCTGATGCCGACTCAAAGTGTCTGTTCGACTGTATGGCTGTTTTCTGTTTTCAATTCACAAACATTTTTATTTACTTACATGGCTTTTTTCGCATTTGTTTATGTTTATCTCATGAAATAGTATATATTATACTATTCGCTGGTTATTCTGCTTTGTGGGTTGATTGTCAACTTTTTTTTGAGCAGCAACTATGACGACCAAATTACAAGCTAATTAAATTTAATTTTTTTGCGGCCGGCTTTCTTGCTTGTCGTTCGCTTTTTAATTTATTTAAATTAACAAAAACTCACGCCGCAGCACGCCAAATTTTTTTAGTTTTATTTAGTTTTTTTTTTTTGTTTTTATTCTTTTTTTTGTGTTTTCGTATTTAGCTGCGACGCAAAAACTTAACGACACTTTTGTTTATCATGTCTCTCACTTACTCGCTCGTTCGCTCGCTCGCTTTGGTTCGGCATTCTTAAAGATACTTTTGCTGCCACGCGGCTAATGTGTGCTGTTTTATGTACTGACTGACTGACAGGGTGGTTTGCCAAAATCCCAAAGCCGCTATTGTACATACTTATGCTTACACTCAAACTCATGCTCAAGAATCTTTTGCGCATTGCGTTTTTGTTGGAAGTTCTTTTTTTTTTTTTTCGCAGGTGAGGAACATTTTCATGCTCTATATATATGGTCTGACTTTGGTTTTCGCTTTATTGAACCCAGACAATAACAAACAACAAATACCAAATACTTAATGCAATGCATTGCAAATTCAAGGGCTTGAAAATTAGCAAAACTAATTTTGGTTTAAAGCAAAAATTGAGCTCGTATTGAAAGAGCCAGTACATACATCATACATACTAATTACATATATGTATGTACTTTTCTCCTTAAGCATTAACAATAAAAAAAACAGTTTTTTAAAAAACATCCGCATTTTGTGGGGGAAGAAGTTGAAAAACAAAACAAACAACACACAAACACACACCCACACACACGCGACAAACAAATAAATATAGAAAACTGTATGTATTGTGCCATTTGACAAATAGAATAACAAACACCCGGCAATTAAGCTGCCATGTAATAAATTGTAAAATATTATGTGTAAACAAAATTTGTAAATAAATATATAACAATATATTCAAATGCGCAGATCGTGGTCTGTTGATTTTTGGTAAATGGAAACTTTACACAAAAACCCATATGCATAATTGTGACTAATCAAAACTACTTTAAATTCTAGTTGGAAAATATTCCATTCATTGAAATGCACTTTGTGTGTGCATTTGAGCCAGGGATGGCGTACCGCACCATTTTTTTTCTCAAATAAAAACACCCTAACAAAGAGGCATAAAGGTAAAAATACCAGACATACAACTTATTTGTTAGTTGTTTAAGAGTATTATGGCGTTTATTTTTCTATCACCATACAAGCACTAAATAATACCAAAAGTAGTATAAAGATTGTGTACACACTGCTTTTACAACACTCGTTTTAGCAAGCAACTTTCTAGGGCGTAAAAACTTTCGTTTTGTTTTGCTAAAAGCGAAACAAAAGTATTAAATTATCCTAGAAGCTGGCAACAAACTCTAGCTGCTTATGCCAACAGCTTGTTTAATAGGTGCTCTAAAATTGATTTTTGATTCCTAATTCTTGAAATAAACAGAAAGCTACAAAAAATTGTGCAATTTTTGCAGCCCTGATTTTAATATCAAATAAAATTTCAAAATTGTCGCCTGCCGACAATCAATAAACGCAGCGACCGAGTCGTTGTTTTGTAATACAGCTTGACTAGCCCCCAACGTCTCTTCCTATCTGACAAACTACTCAAAAGCTAGTTTGATGAGCAGACGACACTTTCAGTCAGTCCAAAACCTCACCCCTTCAAAATGATTGCAAATTTTACACACACGGAAAAATTATTAAATATTGTAAAGCTGTTTATTTACAGCCATAGTTTGTTTTTTTTTGTTATTAGTATATTTTGTAAACAAAAACTCGCCGTTGTGGAAAATTACCGCATTTCACGCAAGCCCCTCATGCTTCTAAGCAGCTGTGATGAGTGGGCGTTGAGTGGGACAATGGGACAACACTGCGGCTACGTGTTATATGCATAAGTAGCTCGGTCGCGTTCGGTTGTGGGGATACCGAAAGCATCAGACTGAATGGCGTTCTGGCGCGTGTCTTGGACGCGTTCTGGGGCGACAATTGATGACACGGACTTTAGTCAACTTTTAATTAGTCAATGCAAACGCTGCAACTAACTTAAGTTGAGGTGATAAGATAGTAAGAGCAAGCCTTATCATGTCGAAAACAACTTGAAAATAGCGCCAACCTAATTTAGAAGCTTATCAGTCTTGACTAAGATTATTAGGCGCTGTTGTTGGGCTTGACCATATATTTAAGACAGCGACGTCAAGTCTGTCGGAAGGACCGTAGTATCGGGGTGGGGACAGCTTTACTATTACAAATCTGTTAACTTAATCTCGCTGTCTAGCGGAAAGTTACAACAAACTAAAGTAAAGTGTTATAAAACCTACAGATAGAGCCAGAGTTATCAAAACGAATTGGATAGAGCAGATTGAATATGATTATTTTAGTCAGAATCACAACAACCACTTGTTTATAAAAATACTATCTAAAGTGATTTTGTTGAAATTGATAAAGTTGACATAGGCATATTTTGATAAATGACCAGATTACTAATGACTTGAGCACATAGACATATAAAGCTGTGTGTGAGCGTATTTCTCTTGTTTATTTGACTATGGCCAACTAATTTCATACATATATAAATACACACGTCTAAACTTCCATACATGGTAATAAGATATGGTAGCTCAGCTCAACCGCCCCCTCGATTCCACCAGTCTCAGCTACCTGAGCGGTAAACAAATTAGAAAAACACAAAGAAAAAGTTGGCAAGAATCTGTTTACCTGTGGTGCTTAATCTAGAGCTTGTTTTTTTTTCTTGTTTAGCGTTTCTTTTTGTAGTTTCGTAAGCAGATGTGCAAATAGTTTATTCTGAACGTTGCTCCTTTGTTTGTGTCAGTAAGTCTACCTATCTATCTATCTTTGGGTCCCCGCTTTAGTAATCTTCTATTTGACTTTTACTTAGGGCCAAACGAGATGGCGATAATCACGCAAGCATTGTGTGAACTGGACGACAGTTTGGAGCTGATAACACTGATAACATGCCAGACAAAAAGGCAAACTGCTTCTAGTTAGATTAGTTACATTATCAAAAGAAAAGTTGAATCTGTGTATGTGACCGATTTTCGGTAAGTATGCTCTACAAGAGAGGGGGAAACTATCAAAGAAGATGCAACATTTTCTAAACAGTCGCCGTGCAGCTTATCGATATTCTTCGCTTGAATTTGATTTGATTTTAATGAATTTCAATTGCTGACCATTTAGCGGCGGCAGTAGCAGCCTCCTCCACTGCCTACAAAAATGGACGGACATACTACGTCAGCAGAGCGCTTCGATCGATCGATCGTTCGTTACAACAAATTAGAAAGCCAATTGAATAGAAATCAAAATAAACAAAGTCTATGCCCATATCACTCTGGCTGCTTGGAACAAGTTTTTGTTTGATAACTGCCCCTGTCCCGGATCGAACCGAATCTCTTGTCGCTTATCGGCAACTTGCTGATAAGCGACTGAACAGCAGCTGTTTGCTTAGATCCGCTTGTTTCCACGAATAGATCTCATAGAACTGCTGCAAAGGCAATGGGAATTGGTTTTTTTTGGCCAAGGTCCAGTTTCTTAAATATTTGAGTTGGGAAAAAGCTAACGGTTCTGCTGTCTGCGCTAAAAGCAAATACATCGACAGCTGTCAATAGTTGGGTCATCGTGACGCTCTTTAGGCATGAAGACAAACATATGTTCCATTGTATGATTTTTTTACATCAAGAAGTGCTCTGCAAGCAGACAAATGTTGAAACAGGTGGCGTGACTTCTATGTGGGAAAGGTCTACGCTTCCCTAAAATCAATGACGCACCCTGTGGAACACTGTAAAGTTTCGACATTTTAACGAACCCGATTTTCGAACGGACCGGTAACATTTAGTCGCATTAGCGTGTGAAATTATTCAAAAAATTTAAAATTTCTTTCAAAATTCTTTTAGTCCATATATAATATAGGGAATTTTGACAGGCCAACATGTGGCTGGCATGACAGTTCTAAATTAGTTTGATCTTTGCGGCCTGTTTTCAAAACTCAACTCACATATACATACATATATTACTCATCAAAGTAAGTTTTTTTAGCCGAACGTCTTGCCAAATGATACATGAAGCCTACACAGTTGCTAATGGACGCTACCCATTGGATACAATAACCTCATGCTGCTGGTGATCAATTCATTAAACGTCCTTAACCTATAATTTCTTTTTATTTGCAGTTGTCTTTAATTTTTTAATTCTCAAGAATAGATCAAAAACTAAATGAAAAACTAATGAAATAATTTCATGTCAGTCTATTTCATTATTTGCACATAGAAATAAAACATATAGATACATAGAAATTTTTTTGTTCAAAAATTGAGGTCAATAGGCGTTGTTGTTTGGCAGTCAGTTTGTTTAAAAATATGCTATAGTTTAAATATTTATTTTTAAAACCGCAAATTATAAAAAGGATGCGCAGTAATATTAGAAATGTGCGAAATTCTGCTAAACGACCGCACATAAATTTTATCATATACGACTATTATAAATACACATATATATATGTATTTTTTATGATGAGTAGTCTTAAGCAAATGCGTCATCATCATCAACGTTTTCGTCAATGTCAACGTCATCAATATCGTCAATAGTTGAAAAGTTAATTACTCTGAGCAGACGTCGTCTTACTTTTTACAACTACAACATAATTTGCTCATTCAAATGCAATTAACTGGCGGTCAGTCTGGTAGCAGCGGAATTACTTCCACTACCTGATGGTAGATAGACTGCATCGTAAGTCGCAATGTATCCGCAAAGGGTCAGCTGTATTGATCACTGTCTATTGCACTTAAAATGACTTTTTGGGTTTTATTATGAGCAACGTTGCAGTAGGTAACCCTACTATTTTCTTAACATAACCTAAAACCGTCAAAATATTACTTTAACAGAGTTGATTTAACATTTATGGAGTGGACCTTAAAAAAGGAATTAAACATGATACTTCGTAAACAAATATGCACAACAAAACAGAATGCCCAAAAAACAAGAACCAAAAGAGAAAACATATGTGCGAGCAAATATTATAATCATGAATTATTCAAGGCCAATCGAGGCGGAGGAGGAGCTGTTCCAACGATAATAACAATAAAGTGTAGTTTTTTTTTTATCTGTATTTATTTTTATTTTGTTTACAAACATATGTGTATACGTATCTATGTTTGTGCTGGCTTGCTCCCCTGCTAGCGTTTCAGTTTGAGATACATTATGTGTCGGCGGGCGGTTCATAAAATTTATGCAAAAATATTTTAATTGTTTTGTTTTGCTACACAGAAGAATGGATTCAATTATTCAATATATTTCTTTCTTGTTGCCCAAAATTGACACTTTTGTTTTGGCAACAAATCAAACAAAAGATTTCTGTGACGTTCGCATTTTCATAATGCTGCTATCCACTCATATATAACACATATCCAAATATACTTTTCGAAGTGTTTCAATTTGCCTGCCTAAAGCAATTTTATTGGAATTCATTAGCCGGCAATTGTGTGGAAAAATTCCGCAGCAGCAGATATGCAGTAGTGTATATATGTATCTTATTGTCCTCAGATGTGTCTATTATGCTTACCTGCCCACAGCAGCTAAAACAAGTGGGTTGTGTCAAAAATAAGTTTCTTTTTTTTTTTTTGTGAAAATTTCCTCGAAATCTGCCATAAAACTGTCAACAATTATGATGATTAAGTGAGCGGCAAACAATAACAAGCTCTCAAATTCGCATCACATTGCGTCAAATAGTCGTTTGATGGCGGCAGGCATACAATTTTCTTTATGAAATTCCTATAAACTCGTTCATTTAGTCGCATCAAAAGAAGCTGTATAATTTATATATATGCTGCTCATGCCAATAAAATGTGGCACATGTGCGTCTCGGCCCTTGTCTTGCCACTCGACAATACAATCTATCTTCTTTTAGCTTAGCAAGAGCTATAATGCGGAAGTATTCGCAGCAATGTCGTCTATATAGACTCCTCGTACAATAAGTATATAAATATATATTGTAGTATAAATAATGCTTGTTTTTCTAGAAAGCCTGAAACTTTCCACAGATTTGCAGCATAAGTAGCATTAACTACTAGCTATACGTGAAATCAAAGACAACGTTTAGCCATTTAACCAACAGCGAGTGCTTTTTTTCAGATCTCAGATCTCAATCTACCAAATACGCGTTGGCAGTGCGATCATGGCCAAATATACAACGATGAAGTAGGTGTGTCTCTCGGGTCAAAAGATGCCAGACGCCACCATGCGCCAGCCACTCACACTCCCAATCCACCGAGACTTGTTCAACGGGTCTAAGCAAATACAAACATAATGTATATGTGTACACATAAACCAAAACTACAGACGCCATATAAATAAGAGCGATTGACTTGAAAAGCGCATGCAAATGAGACGATATAATAAATTATCCATAACAAAACGCACTTGAAAAATAAACCGACAGAGCGAGTATCTCAAATGATATTGCACACTAAAAGCTAAGCACTCTACGAAATCTTGAAAGAAACAAAATAATTAATCAATTCAATATATTTTTTTTTTAATTTAATGTCTTCGGTACAGACAGAAATAATGAGAGTATGAACTTTGTGAGTGTATTTGCGTCGTGAGTGTGGCTCGGAACGTGTGGGCTCTATGGCCACAAAAGGCCTGTCATATAACCCGAATATTTTACTATACACTGATCGAAATGCCTAGCTATTAAAAAAAAAAAAAAATATACACACAAGATAATTAATTTTAATTTCTGTATATTTTTTGCGCTTTTTGAATTTATTTATTTTTAGCATTTTGTTTAAGCTGCTTTTTTATGCTCCATCGCCACAATTTGTATGCCAAAAAGTTAATTAGGTCAGCAACTGTTTTTGTCATTTTTCAATATTTTTATTTATTTCTCATGTTGCTGTTTTGCGAGCTTTTGCCATAAACGAAATACTTATATACTTATATATGTACTACATATGTATAGGCTGGCTCTTGACAACCAAAACCGACACCAAGTGCTGCGTACTGCCTGGGCTTGCAACTGACACGACACCATGTCGTTGAATGATTGACATTTCTAGTTGTTGGTAAGTGTATAGTGTACTATGAGATACTATGCAAAGTTGTTGAGTGCAAAAAAAAAGTTGTTATTAATGAGTAACGCCTTGTACTGGGTTATAGAAATTTTTGTCAACTTGCGGCGTGTTGTGCCTCCGACACGCCTACTAGCTGGCCATATGTGTCTGTTCAAGGTAATACAAGATAATATTTGACATAAAAAGGTTAAGCAACAAGTCTCTGAGTGGCAGTTCAATAAAAGAAGGTCTAGGCCAACTTTGGAGTCCCAGCTGGTCGAAATCACAGTGCAAAATACTTTAAAAGGTCATTGAAACGTTCAAATTAAAAGCTATCAAATCGCTTCCTACTCTCTGTTGCTATTTGCTCTCACAAGCATAGAACTTGAAAAATTATCATCATTAGCTCTCAAATGCTCAAAAGCGGAAGATCACGTCTAAATGGCACAAAGGTCATTATGTGCATATATCAAAAAATGTGACTTTTGTGACATTTAAACTTATCGAGCGACAGAGAGCGAGAGAGGCATCATAAATTAAACTTGTTATAACTGAGCCGCCAGCGCCATTTGTTGTCTCGATGTTAATCAGTTGTTAAGTTGTATTTTAATTTACTCTCAAATGTGAAAATAAAAGAGCAGGCATGAAACCAGCTTGTGACGTCAATAATTTGCATAAATTCGTTTATTGTTTACTATTTAAATTATCGCTGAAAACAGCAATCAAAAACAAACCATTATAAGCATACATAAATTATAATTTGAAAGTCAAAGTGTCGACCCCACTAGTTCCCCTCAATCTTTCGGTTCAGTTTTAGCCAGTTTTTGTTGACTGATTGTTATGAACAAAATGTATTAATCTTTTTTTTGTTTTTTTTTATAGGCCTCGCTGTCAAAGGCTCGTGCAGCAATTTGTAACAAAAATAGCCAAAAATTAGCACAAACTGTGTGTAGAATACTTCTAATTAGTCTAGTTCCGGAAGTAACAAACAGAAACCCATCAAATAGAAAAATTAGCCAAATCTGCAAACATATGTGTTGGCAAACACACACATGTATATATGTATATAATTTACTATTTAAGATTGCTTAAAGTACAAGGACAAACTTCTATAATGTTATTCAACTGCAAAAGTTAATCATTTTATAGGCAGCACTAATCTGTCTATCAAATAATGACCGCATTAAAATACCGATAGGCAAACAGCAGACACATTTTTGAATACTCTCAAGGGTATATGTGTCAGTGATAAGGGATGCCCAAGTGGCCATGATAGTTCCCAATGATTCCAGCATGCGCTTAATACTCATTAGAAACAAATACTATTCCCAAAGGCCATTTTCTGTATAGTATTGTTTGCCATGTGTGCACATATTGTATCAAAAAAAAAAAAAAAATACATCAAGCTCAAGGACGTTGTGCTGAGATAGACTGGCTGGCTGACTGACTGACTGGCTACCACAGCACACTTTTCGCTGACAGCCGTAGTCGGCAAATAATTGGGTTTTGGCGTAAAAACGAGCGCGCCTAGCAACAACAACAGCACAAAACTAGTGTGCAGTTTTAATGCGATAAAACTGACCCACTTTGGCGACTCAACAACAACTACAACTTTAGCGACTTATTGCTTATAGTATGTAGACATAGATGTATATGTCTGGCTATCGTCTATATATTTTGTCCGAACGCTAAACACGTTTTGGTGTAATATAGCATTCACACTAACGCCGCAAGGGGCGCCACTAATCGCCGCAGCAAAGATGTTTGCTCTAATACAAATCCAAAAATTGTAGAAACTATGTTATGTCTTATGTCGTCAACGCCGTTTATGCAGTTTCTTCTGGCACTTCTTCGTTTGCACTTTTCTCTAAATTATACCCTGCACCCAAGACCCAAGAAAGGGTACACTATTCGGCTTTCTTTTTTTAAACAACACATCATTATCACTTTCACAAGTCCTCGCACGCATCTCAGTGTAAACGCTATATATCATCATCTAGATAAGTAAAAATCTTAGAATCATAGTTCAGCTAAGCACTATACTTGTCCTTGAAATTGAAATGAAAATTCTAGCGCATTTAAGTGTATAGTAAGTGTTTTTCTTTTGGCAGCCAATGCATTTATTTATTGGCAGGTGGTTCAAGGTGTAGCAACGTTTGCAAGTTTTCACGCCACGTTGTAAATTTATGCCGCACCAACCCCCACCTAAATGCCACTAAAATTCTATGAATTCTCAACTTTGGAAAGTTTCATGACTAATTCGCGTTTGGAGCGCTGAGGTCATCAGCTATAAGCGCCTCATTGCAACATGTGTGAAATGTTCCAACAATAAATACTATGCCGCCAGCTTTGGTTATCCCACACAAAAGTTGCTGTACTTTAAGTTCTATGACAAGTCAGGTAGAACTTAAATTTCAAGTGAAGTCTTAAGTCGCCGACCTCCAAATGCAGCATCAAATGTCAAACATAATAAAGAACGTGATGCTCTGCAGCAAACAAGACAACATGGTTGCCTCCTCGCTGGTTCCAGTCGAGTTACAGCACATCTTCATAATCATCATCATAAGAATGTACAATTTGCAGGTAACGCTGTTGTTTTGCCTATGACGTAACTGAGCGCTATTAACTCACTATGAGGTCACTGTGTTACACATTGTCATAGTCTTGTGATAGTTGACTTGGTTATTTAAGCCTCATCAAAGTATCACAGTTCAAACGGCCAAGATCAAAAGATTCAACACGTAGCGCAGCTGCAGGTCGGTCCCATAGCAGCTTCAACTGCTTGTAACCCAACCAACTAACCAACCTACCATAATAAGCTCGACTGACGTCAATTGGCGCAAAAGCTCATTTGTGTCAAAGTGCGGGCCGACGACGACGTTTGTGCAATTATAGAGCTAGGGTTCTACCGGCTGTCTACTAACAAAGGCGGCGCATATCTAGATGTAGCTGATAGATACAGCGTTTGTAAGGTGGAAATGTATGCAAAACTATGGCATACTTGGGAGGACGACCAAGTAACAACTCGACAGCCTACTATGATACTTGTGGCACTTGCCAGCTGCATATTGCTGTGAATTAATTAACTGTAGCTATTGAATATTGGTCAGACAGATGGCTAATAAGTCTAGCACGTTGGGTCGACGCGTGCACGAAACTTTTATACTGGAAGCGTTTATGCTAACTAAGTAAAGTGTTACCTGCTGTATTGAATGACAAACTCAAACTTTCCAATGATATGGCAAAGATATGGTTTTCAAACGATTAACTAGACAACATAAAATCCATTCTTGTTCCTAGGAAAAATTTCGAAAATTTAGTTAGAGATTTAGTTACTTAAAATTTTGACAGCAAAATAATTCAGTGCGTAAAATTGGGGCTTAAAGCTGCGTGAACTGCCTTTTTTTTTTGTTTGATTTATGGCAGCCATTTTGTTTTGCAGCTCAAACTTCATAATACAGTTGCACAAACAACAACAACGTAAAAACCCAGCCCCAACTTAAGCAATGTGTATATGTGTGTGTGTGTGTGTGTGTTTTTTTCCTTCTTTTTTATTATTTATTTTTATCTTATCTCTTATGCTTTTAATTGTTCTTGTTGTTGCTTTTTATGGCACCGTGTTGACTTGTTTTTTACAGTTGAGCTAAAAGTTAAGTATAATTTGCTAGGCCTACACACAATCACACACCCATACCCAACCCACACCCCCCACACACACACATACACTCTCGGAAAATGTAAATATAAAAAATTAACACCATAAATGCCATTAAGTCATTAAGATGTATTATCGTCTTTGCTATCTTGTTGTTTTGAAGTTGTTTTTAAAGTGCGAACCATTTGAGTAGGAAAATCTATTGCACTGTATGTTAGATAAAAGTTAAAGTATGTAGCGTTCATGGTTACACAAACCAAGTTGGACTTTTATTCCCAAAATTATGATGCCCTGTATTTTAGGTTCGCTGGTCATTTGTCAAATCAATGATAAGAACACGTCACATTGTTTGTTATTTTTAGTTTTGAATCAATGATTAAATAATTGTACTATGCTATGTACTATAGTACATTTGTACATATTTTCTGTTTGTATAACCTAAAATCTTATCAAGCTAGTCTGGTACTTGTAGTGCTATAAAAGCAGACAATACAATCATTGAAATAACCAACTGCTGGCGCCTAGACTTTGTTTTGTTTTTCTTTCTACTCACAAGAATAAAATATCTCTGATTGAAATGAAATGTTTGTATTGAGAAGTGTGCGCAATGTGATTAGTATTCAAATTGGAGCGTGTGAGTGCTTTCAATCATCTTATTTACATATATAATCTAAAATATATGCATATTATAAAGACGACGATAAGTAGCAAAAAGGCAGTATGGTCTGATGTGCTTATCACTCAAAGCTTTAGCTTTTCTATTCAAGACAAATAATGCCGCCTAGTGTAACAATATAGTTGTCCTGGTAGCCTTAGTTCCAGTACCCAAAATTTCTTAAATACGCAAAACCAGCACCTCAGTGTAAAATTATCTTGTCATATAGCATGATTGATATGAGTACTAAGTAGAAAAATTTGAGTGATATTTTTATACGATCATAAAAACATTGTTTAAGGAAATATATTTATATTTTTTTTTGCAATTTCGAAACACTTCCGTGCAGCTAAAGGGTGTATTCAAGAGTTTTGTGCTTATGGAAAACAGGAAAAGCAAATTGTAAATAAATAAAAAAATAAAATGTATAAATGAAATGATTTGTTTTTATGAACTTGGTTGGCAGCGTCGTCAACGCTTTTGTTCGCACTCAACTCGAGGCAGGGAGAATGTTGCCAACAATGATTTAATGGCGACAACTCAATCCACCTCTTGTTGAATCATTAAAGGAATCACTCTATCCATTCATCTTAAGAGAGCTGTCAACTTGACAGCTATGTATATGACGATTGCTTAACTTTCACTTGCATCACCCGGGGCCTAATTTTGGACCAGCCAAAAGATCAGGCGGCAGTCAGGCAGGCATAATACGCACGTACACTCTATAATTATTATTATTTTTATACAAATTTCTTTTGTCATTTCATGACATAAAAATGTACTTGAAGTGATTAGAGAGTGTATGTTCCAATACTGAGTGTGTGTGTGTGTGTTTTTGCAGTACGATTGGCAAACAATTTATGGCATTTTGAAGTGCGGCATTTGGGGGCGCGCGATAAGCGACTTACACATATAGTCACATATGCATGGACAAATGTCTGCCATTTTGTAAACAACAAGCTGATAACGACAAAACTCGTGAAATCGACTTAAACTCATAAAAATAATTTCATTTTAGCAAGGTCAAATAGCAAAATAACAAATGAATCCTGCTAATCAAACCATAGATCAAAAACTTATACAAGGTTTGTCTTTGATATATCGGCAACAGGCAAACTTGAGTGTTACCATATCAAAACTGAGCATATTTTGGAATAAAAATACTTGGAAAAGCAGTCTAACAAAAGTTGGTGACAGACAAAGTATTGCCATCGTTGGATCGCTCTATTGCTATGTAAGCCCTCATCGACTCCCTCTCGCGATATCCGTCGTTTAGTTCTGGCAAAACTCAAGTTTTGAAAACTATCTCATTTAGAGTGAAGAAACTTATTCGAAAATTGGTTCAAAAGGATGATTTTCTTTTGGGTTTTTCAATTTCCGTATTAAAAAAGGCCAAAAAGTGAGTGGCAAATACTTTCTCAACATAAGAGAAAGAAACTTCTTCTTATTGCGCACACAAGAATTTATATGCTTTTGTTTAGTTTGGTCCAAAGAAAGTGGATACCAATGGAATTGACCCAAATGACCATTACAAGTGGTGATCGTTGATCTGCAGCTTTGTGGTCTCTAAGGCGCATCCATCCAATGCCTCTACTCTTCATAACTTCAAAAAGGAAAAGTTGATTGAATAGAGCAACTAGTTGGCATTGTTAATGTATGTCAACTTTTGGATCCGTCATTAAAATTGTATACAACGTCTACATTTAATCTTTTCTTTTGCAGCCTAGACTTTGCTACTCTGAGAATTATCTAATAACTAGTTTCAGTTCCAGACTATTGTAATGTAGTTCAATTGAACTCAACACTGCGTGGTGTTGTTGTTGTTATTATTGTTCCAAGTCATAAATATATAACAACTCAAGCAAAAAATCAATTGCCTTCTTTGGGGTTCGTTGTTGCTTTTGTTGTTTTTTAATTGGTTCTATAAATAGCTTGTATGTATGTACATACAATGTACATTGATATTCTCATACTACATAGGGCCTCACACACAATTCAATTGAACTAAATTTGTTCTACAGAGTGAAGTAGATGCCCCCGCGCTCTATAAACTTGGAAACGCAATTGAAACCGTGCGTTGGCTTGGGGCATCGTAATGTTTGCTGATAATTTCCTTCAACTGCGAGTTATGTACTTAATAACTCTTTAAATGTAAATCTTCAATTGGTAAATTTTTTGAATTGTTTTGGACCTTGCCTTATGCCAGCGAGCTGCTTAAAATGCCCAATATAATTTCGACTTCTTTTTACAAGTTCAAGCGTTTAATTCTTAAGACAATTTCAATGTCAAAAGGTTCAATAAAGCTTGGTCATGACGTTGCTGCTCTCAACGCACAACATTTTAGTGATAAGCACTTATTTTTATGAACATTTCGCACATAATTAAGATTATGCCTTCGCTTATCTATAGGTGCCACCAAGAAGACGTTGATAATTGCTTCTATTTTGGTACAGCGAAAACAACTTGAGTAAATGTTTTTGTAAACATAATAAATATTTGGTACATTTTTAACTAAGTTTAAAGTTGAAGATATATCATACGCTGGGGTTTGGCAACTGCTCGTCTCTCAATATGAGAGAGTAGTGAAAGGTGACGCTACTTGTACCCAATCGCATTCGTTATTTGATGGGTTTGGTATTTGAAGAGATTGCTTTTGAGCCTAGACAAAGTGTTTCTTAACTCTAAATCATATATTGACTTACCATAGCCTGCTCGATTTTATTGTCAATCGCAACTGCACTTGTTCCAGATGCACTGTAATTAGAAAGTTATAAAAGATTAATTTTTAAAACGCTTCAAATCAAACTTTAAACAACATTTAATTGCTTGATTATTAAATTATCGCCAGCTCAACCAAATACGCATCTAGCGTATCTAATCGTCATTATTATTGTATTATTAAATTTTGGGCCCGTTGACCTTGCAAAAAATGAGGTCAATATGACAATAAAACTTCCTACATCAAACTTCGTTGAACATTAGCAAAATTTGAAGTTTGCAAAAAAAAAACTACCACAATGCCAAATGAGCAATTAAACTGTAATTTTTGGTATTTTTATTGTAGGGTGCAAAAACCATTTCAAATCCTATTATATGTCTATGCATGAAGAGTCCGAGTCTGTCTGTTAACTACAGACTTACACCTCAACAAATGCTTGCATAATGTATCCAAGCGCTCATTAAAATGATTGAAAGTTTTTGGTCGGCCCGATCCGAGCTGTTTCCAACTATTGGCTGTCAAATTTGGATTGGTTAGCATGTCAGTGGACCAATCAATATACAACGACACTCGCATATTTCCTTAATTATCGTACAGAAACTATATATTAATGCATTCATTGTTCGAGAGATACTTTTGTCGCAGTGCGCCTGTAAAAACCAGACAACAAATTGTTAACTATTTGCTTTTGTGTTACGTAAGCTTTGCCGTCGTGGCAAAACCGTTTACAGTTGATTTCAACAATTGATAATAAAATGGTAGATAGTTAATGGGTATAACAAAAATTTATGAGATATTGAACAGCACAGAGCACAAATATTCTTGATACATGATTCTTAAGAATCATTTGAATTTGCTCAACTTGAACCGGTCTTCGACTTGGGCTTACAAAAGGCCGCAGACATGATGTCGGTTAAATTAAGAGAGACGGGCTTTAACATTTAAATTGTTCAAGGACTTTCAAAATTGCTTAATTGTTTAAATATAATTGCTGATTAAAGTGACTGGCTTTGATTAGCATTTGGTTTGGATTGTAAATACATTTAATATCTGTTATTACGTAGCGAGCTGAAAATAATCATGTATGACTCCATTTTAAGCAATAAGCTTTTAATTTCAAACTCAAACTAACGAGTTTGTTTTTGTATTAGTCGCAGCGGACTCTGCAAAGAGTATACCCTTGCACTATATGTTAATATTCAAATTTTGGAAACAATACGCTCAGGGTGTTCAAGAACGTTAGTTCGGAAGATCTGTCGTTGTGAGGATTTTCACCCGATCTTGAAATCAAAACGAAAAATTTATCATCCCGAAAAATGTAATATCCCATATATTTACATGGCCCAACTTCCAAAAGCACTTAACAGTAGAATTCTTTTGGCTATTTAAGTACCTGATTAACTGTAGACATACTATATATTTGAGTAAGTACAAAGTATAAAGAAATTCATGTAGTATGACAATTCATGCATTGCCATCACAGAGGAAAATATTTTTAAATATTATACATATAGTATGTATGTACATACTTATGTATAAATAAACGGCATACAAAGCAAAAACAACCATAATTCGCTTTCAAGATTGGTGACGACGTGCGTTCATTGTTGTTAAATTAAATAAAACGCGCCTTGTATGTATGGATATACAGTATGTATATACGTATGCATGTAGATGGATGTGCAGCAAGCAAAATAATTAAAGTTCTGCCAAGTCGTTGACGATATCAAGTCCGACACCGATAATAATAAAATTCCGACTGCATTACAAAATTATGCGTGTTCCCTGCTTCTGACACCGCAAGGACAAAAAGCGAAAGTTTTTTAACCTGCCAGCGAGCCAAGGAAAAAGGGTCACAGCACAATATTTACGACTTTCTATAGACCCTGATCGCCAGACGACAACATGTGGCATAAGATGGCGGACGGACAAGCGTGATAAAAGTAAAAGTTCCATGCTATCCCGGGCCAGACTTTACCGGCAAATCCTGAGTGCAATGACTCATATCGTGACTCGTTTGTTCTCAACTCGTGTTGAGCTCTTTTTTTTTCTTTGTGAGTTACAGTAAATTAATGTCAACCAATGTCATTTCAGACGCCGCGGTCGGTCAGTGACGTTGTCGTCCCGTCGCCGTAGTCGTCGATAGCACCTATGACGAGTTGGCGAAAATATTGGGGCCCGAACGCATTGGTTTGTTTTTCAATGTTTTACGACATGGTAAATTGCAATAAAATTCGTGCGCAAGAGGAGCGTTACTCATAAAATTATGAATTTCGAAATACGTTGAAAAAAATAAGACGATCTTCTTAAAACAATCACTTTTTTGAACGTGTCCAAGAATCATGGCTTTCCATCCCAAGCAAGCAAGAAAAAATAAAAATACAACTAAAAATGCTGCACTATTTTTTTGACTTAAACCAATAAATTTGTTGAAGTTAAATAATTTTTTTTATATTATAAAACTCCAATCTAAAGTGATTGTCTTACTACTACTAGGGGTTATATGGGCGTAGTCGGATGGAGCTTACGCTAGTTGATAGATATGAAATATGGTTTCCGACCTGTACTATAATTTTTGAAAAAAATAATGAGCTGGCAGTAAAAAAATACCGCTTAATTTAAAAAAATGTGTTTTTCGTTTTTATTTAATTTTGACTAAACTACTGAATATTTTTGAAGCAATTTTTTTTTTTAAATAAAACAATTTTTTTTTTAATAATTTTTTTTTTTTTTTTAAATAAATTTTTTTTTTTTTTTTTTAAACAAGTTTTCAAGAAATATAAAAATTTTATGTTTTTTTTAGTATGTTCCTTACATATGTCAATCACCTTTTTTTTAAACGCGTCTTGTTATACGCTCCTTATTTGGTGTTAATATGAATTAAATCGATTTGGTGGAACAACAACGTGAACAAAATAAAACGAAAATTTTTGGTTTTTTTAAATAATCAAAAATTGTTATATTATTTCATTATATTTATTTGGGTTTTGGTGTAGGTAAAGAGAGAAACGAAAACGAACAATAACTTTTCTTTTCGTTTGTTTTCGTACTTTGGAAAATACTTAAGAAAATTTCAAATTTTTTTTTTTCAAAGAAATTGTCCTGTTTTCCTTTCTTAATATTTATTCTTGTTATAGGATATGACCAGTTTCCAATTTAATACAAATCTTGGAAAAATCTGTTGACACTGGCATTCCTATCAATACACAAATATGTACTATATAGTATATGTAGGATTTAACAAGTTAGACTAGCCGGTGCAGGGATCCTATGAGATGCGTCCCCTTTGAAGAAAGTTTCCATTTTGTCTCTGTGGTCCATCTGGCTCTCGTTGTGGCAGATTGACTTTATTGCGCTGAACAACATAAACACTTTCATAATATCTTCCATACATATTGTTGTTATGTGTGAAACTTGACTCATCTCTAATGGCAGTGTGTTGAAAGTAAATCAGTGATCACTTTGCAACTCGGCAATGTAAACACTATTTAGCAACCACAATGCAAACAGGCTATAAGCAAAGCAGCTTCAATTCTACTTATAATCATAATCATCAACAGCAAGTAGTTATTGGTATCAGCAGGCAGCAGTCAAACAACGAAAGCTTCCGTTTAAAGTAAATGTTTAATTGATCTAAGGCTGTTTGTTAGTCTGCTGACGTCACAAGGATAAAGAGAGTAAAATAGATGGCGCAGCAAATCACAACAAACAAAGATTATGATGATGATGACAATGACAGCTTTACGCTGTTTCAAGTGTCTCTTGTCATTATGTTACAAGTGTTGAAGAACTTTTCAAAAGCGCACTCTTTTTGCTAAAAGAGTATTAATGGATATAAGTGTTGCTTTAAGTACATAACAAATACAAGTGCAAAGTTTATTAAAGTTCAAGCGATTGACTGACGATCGTATGATGATGTCATTTTTGTGTGCCTTTAATTTAATCAGTTTTCTTTTTATTCGCTTATTATGATTTTCAAATTCAAAGCTCTACACCAAATCACGTGATGACGTCGAAATTTTTGTTAGTATTAAATTACTCTGCACAGAGCATGAAAATGTGTCAGCAACAAATGTGAAAATGTGCAACGTTCGATAAATAATAATTATTATGCATATGCATAAGACATACACGGCGTATACGTAATGTGTGTGCTTTAAAGTGCACTGCGCTTTCACGCGCTGCTTTGCCATGGTTCGGCTGACTATGGGACGACTATGGCGCCAACGACGTGCTCATTTTGGGTTTTTGTTTTGACTCTGACTTCGACTGCAATTGAGAATATAGTATGGGGTCCGGTCGCAGTGTTCAATCCGTCCTATTCAATTGGCGCGCCACATGGCGCAAACATTGAATTACATATAGATATATAGTATAGATATAGCCTTTGCCTGACATTTGCCAAATCCGAATTGCATGCAAATTAATCGAATTTGCTAGTTACGTGCACTTAGAATAATCTGGCACTTGGCCCAAGTATTGGTTGCGCCTCCCAGTTGCCATTTGTATGCTGCCAAATTAACGCTGCTATTTTTATGTTGGGGCCTCTGTTTTTATGGGTATATAACCCCAAAAGATTCCTAACAGCTCAAATATCAGGCATTAAAATTCTTGCAGTCCATTTCCGAAATGTTAAAATTGCGGATGTGGCAGCTATTGCGCGCCACTTTATTTCACTCTTCTTCTTATTCTTCTTCGTGTTTATTGTTATGTCAAAGCTCCACCAAAGGGAATGGAGCTGACTTTGCAGAACTGCGTTGATAAACACAAAAACACTGCTGGAATTCTGACTTGACTCTTGTTTTGTTCTCGTAGTTCAAATTGAATTTACAAAAGTTTTTCAAGTGTCAGCGAAAAACTGACGAATTCCAGGTTAAGAGCGGTATGGCGAAGACGACGGAAAAGTTTTTCCCAACAGCCTGTATCAGATTTGTGTTTATTTGCATTTCATCATTGTTTTGAGCCCTACACAGTTTCAGGAAGTATACATCATAAAAATGTTGATGGCAAATAAACAGGAAACGGGCAGCTGCAAAGTTCGTTGGACAGGGGAAAGTTAGCTAGGCCTAAAGACACTCGTGGAGCTACTCATTAAGCTTTTTTGCGTACTAATGCTGTTTTTTTTTTTTGTATAAATTTAAATACTCCAAATGGGCAGTCATAAAAATGTTGTTAAAAGAGCCATAGACCCAAATTTAATTTTAAGGCTACTTTTGAAATTGTGTACAAACTATTTTGATACACTGTACGTTGTGCATCTCCAGAAATGTGCTAATCAGTTGTTTGCTTGTAACCCAATAAACGGCTAGTATTCACACCTTACCCTCCAGTTACTACCATCCGCGTTCTGCTATTGATCTATTGCTATTTATAGCACCAGACAAAAATATAATTGAATCGATTTACGCCCATTAGTGAGTGTAAGAGTAGACTTACTAAATTTAGCAGTAATAGTCAATACGCTGTTGCTAAGCTCCTCAAAGCTGTTACGCGACATATATATATTAGTATATATTATATGTTATCAGGATTATTGATGAGGTTTTAACTAGTGTGTTTATTTTCCGCTTATTTGATTTATGTCTTACATACGCCCATCTATAAATACTGGTTACCCCAATCAAGTAGCTTCCTGTTAGTCTTCAGATACTCAATTGCAAGTTGCATTTGTTTGCAATTTTCGTTAGTTGACAAGTTTGTGCGTGTTGACCTCATTGTTTTGGCCAGCAACACGACCGTTACAAGTACGTCCAGTTGTGCAACTTGTTGCATTTGACAACAAGCAAAAAAAAAAATAAAAGGTGGGTTGGTTTGTGTCCACAGGATGACTGCTGCAACATTGTGTTTGTGCATGTTTTCTTGCCACGCGCTCTAACAGAGCTCTGCTACAACTGAAGCCTGCCAAGTTGGCGACATTTTAGACACTTTAAGGCTTCCTATAGTGCCAACTACAATGTAGCATCGTGACGTGTTCGAAGACGCACACAAACCGGTTGCTACCTCTTCCAGTTCCAGTTAGTTGCCCTAGTCGGGCGCCATCTCTTTGAATCGCCTTGCAATTTTGATGCCATGGCTGAGTTCGTAAACATTTTCAAAACCCTTTCATGCGCTATGTCTTTATTTCATTTTTTGGTGGGTTTCTTTTAATTGGGTCAGGGACAGAAATTATATGCGGCTAAATATTATTAAGGCCGCAGGAGTACATGGAACTTTTCATAAATGAAAAGTAAATACTATATAAACCAATTTATATACTCACTCTGGCAAAAAATAATCAATGTACTTCATAACAACTTCCCGCACGGGATCCTGTTGTTTACCCGAAATACTCGGATAGATATCAAAATCCATCTTGCTGTTGTTGTTATTATTATTAGAGCCCGCTTCGGTTTTCATTATACCGTTAAACGATATGCCGTTGCAGATGTAATTCCCTTAACTGTTACAATCCTCAATTGTTTACTATGTTGTATCTATTCTTTGGAAGTATAGCAACAAGAGACGAAAAACTTTGCGATTTGGTTGCTGTTATTGTTTTTGTTAGATACACATTTAAATATTTGCCCTGGGGGTCGTCGACGTCGACTTTGGCTACAACAACGAAGACAGCTAGCTTTAGTTTTTTTTTCTTTTGTTTTTTGTTTTATTGTATGCAAACAAAGTTAATTAAGTTCTTATATTTGGCCTTAGTTTTTTTGTGTTTTGTGTTTTGTTTTTCAAACTATAATTTCGACTTTGCGTGTGCTTTGTGCTGTGAATATTTAATTAGTTGTGTTTCACTTTTGTTTTTCCAGTTTAATTAGCAATTAAAATGTATTTTTTTTTAAGATATGTGTATACATTTGTATATATGCTGTAAACGTATGTACAATAATATTTTTGCTGCTTTTGTTTTTAACGATTCGTCACACGATTTTCTTTTATTTTTACACTTTTTACTTTGTTGCTTTGTATTGTGCGTCCAACAACAACAACGACGTACAGCAGCACTTTTATTTTAAAATTTAAAATGAGCACACGACTGACTGCTGCAGCGAGAGCGCAGCAAAAAATAAAACAAGAGAAAGAGCGCGCGAGAGACTTGTGCTCAGCAATTCAGCTGATAAGTGCTTTATACAGTTTTAAATTCAGCACATTGACTGCATTTAAGCTCATTATCCGTCTCTATCTGTTATGCTCCACGAATGCTGAATGAGTGAAATTGTTAAAAAAAAAAACAAAATGCGCGCGAGACGTCTTTTAAACTTTAGCCACTTTTATGCTTTCAAAAGCAAAAAACATAAAATTTAACCTTTTTGCATATATTGAGCACGTTTAGTTTCTATTTAAACAATTGGCGTTTACACCTTGAGCAATTGAATATTAGCTTAACACACTTTTTCACGCAAAATAAACGCTTAAACAAAGCACACTGATATACAAAGCGCATTTATAAAAAAACTGATTTTTTTTCCTTTTTTTTTTGTTTAAAACAAAGACCGACAACGAAAGCAAACGAAACGAATCAAAAAAAACGTTAGAAGCGCACGCAACAAGCAACAAAAGGCAACAAATTTTATTAGGTGTAAATTTTCGTGTTTGCAGCGCCAGAGCTCTTCAGCATAACTGAAAACTGTGCACGGGGCGACTTTTGCTGCTGCTGCTTCTTGCTGCCTGTGCCGCAGTTGAACAACACTCTTGTTGCTGTTGTTGTTGCCGTTGTGGCTTTTGTTGCTTTTGTAGCTTTGTATGTTGCTGAGAAGAGTACGCAAACTGGCGCGCTGAACAAAGCGCAGCGACAACGACAACAACACCAACAACGAGAACAACGACAGCTTTTGCTAGCGGTGGTTGCTTTTTGAAGTTGAGAGTTGAGTTGAGAGTTGAAATGAGCGCAGCGACGCTTAGCTTCAAACTAAAAGTTAAAATGCCGGCCTGCTCCCAATTTCTTTTTTCGTTTCAAAAACTTCAATTCACAGCATTGCTGTCGTAGTAGAGGCCCTATGCTCCACAAGGAGAAGAGGACTACAGTAGTAGTAGAAGTAGGAACAATTGCGAATCATTTAAATTTTATTTATTTTTACACTGTATGTTTAAAGTTAAAAACTAAAGCTACAGAGAGGAAAATTAAAAAGACTGCATTTAAACTTTTGTGGACATTAAAATACTAAGAGACAGCCTATGTGTGTTGATTTCAACGCTACAACTTTGGTTCCGTTAAGTTTATTATTTATTATGTAATATCTTTAAAAAAAATTCGTCAGTCAAAAGATTTTATGATATACCTTAACTCTTACATAGTAAGTAATTTTGTATGGACATTGTTGGTACACACCCCATTATTTTTAAAAGCGAAAATATTTTTTTGGATTCGAAATGCGGAACAGCCCTGATTGTGCTCGTTTTATGCTGCCACTGTTGCTGCTGGCGTCAAAGGCCAGCGCGGGCTTAGTCGGAGCTTGGAGCGAGCTTAGGCGTAGCCAGCATATAAAGTAAATAAAAAGCTAATCAGCAACACCGACATACCAACACAACATAACAAACACAATACTAGCATAAATGTGTTTACTGCTCTTGCGCTACAAGAAAATAAACAAACACAATGAAACACATGGCCTAAACTGCATAGGAAACGTATGTAAACAAAAATCAAAAAATGTTTGGCTGAACTCAGGCAACAGTTAATTTATGTTATCGTTACTTATACACACATATACGTAATGCCGCGAGCAGCTCTCATACACGCACACTGGCGCACACGAAAAAGCAATATGGCTGCTAAAAGCTTTTTGGCTGAATACAACATAAAAGAGAGCGAGAGCGTGAGGCACCGAGAGCGAGCGTAAACAGCTGCATGAATCGAGTTCGCTTGCGAAACCATAGAAAAGGTATCACTTTTTAACCAGCTCCATGTGCTGGATAGTCAAAACATGAGCGAGACTCAAAGAATCTTTTGGAATTCAGTCAAGCGTCAAAACGCTGCTCTCTCATGCTGCTACTATGCTATTTCAGCATGACAACTTGCCACGTTGTGTGGTAAAGAGACAGTACCTAAAACACTATCCCACCTCGTATACAAGGCCTAGAATAAACTTTACTTTAACCACTATGACTCAGACATGCAATCCATCGGTCCGGATGTCTGTGATAGATACGTACATAACTGTGTGCCGCATCATAACAGGCCACGCAAAATCAGCTGATTATCTAGCTTTTAGCTGGGTAGTGAAAGCTTTTATGGAATATGTTTACCCTTTTGTGTCTACGTCGGAGGATTTGCAATGCACCATAATTCTAGATTTTTTCGTTGGTTACAGTTCCACAGGATAAAAAGATAAAGAATGCTGCTAACGAGTTGGAACGATTGACAAAGCATGATTTCTAGGCATGCATATAATCTTATATGCTTGCTTTAGAGTTGGTGGTTTGCTATTAAAAAATAGCAAAATATTAAAAATATTTTTGTGTAATGTAAATAATCAATGTGAGTAATCCTGTCGAATAAGGATTTGACGATTGAAGTGATATTTAGTACACCTTACCAGGCCGATAACTCATTTTATAAAGACATAAGTTGATGTGAAACTCACCTGCAAAAAAAAAAAGAAAGAAGTAACACAATTAATACACATACACGCATAGGTAAATATTTGTAAATATATCTATCTAAGACAAACTTATAACAATGAAATATTTTAGTATTTTTTTTTCTTTTTACGACTTTCGCAACACATTTGTTATCCAAAACAAATTTGCTTAATTGTCAGCCGACATGCATGCCATTGAAGAAATGCGCAATACTTTCGACAACTCCGAGTTTTGCCTTCAAATAACAACTAAATATTCTCGGCTGTCAGCAATAAAAAGAATGTGCAAATTATTTGCTAAATTTGGTGTTGATCTCGCCAGATGTAGTGAGTATAAAAAATAAGCGTTTTTTGTCACAACAAAAGACAATAACAATTAACCCGAGGCACGTGCTTGAAGTGCCGTGTGATGGAAGATGGATGCCAAGCCCAGGTCTGTTGTATCCAGTATTTCTCTCTCAGCATTGACTGCCAAAGATGCTAATGAAACAGCTGTTTTTTCTTGTTTATACCAATTTTATGGCCACACCCACCACTTATTAGCGCATTGCAACAACAATACGCACAAACAAATTAATCATTATTTTTACTTTAACAAATTCAACTCGAGGCAAGAAATCACCAGCAACATGCTGCGCGCGATTAAAATCGCTTAGCAGCGGCTTGAAAATGTGTTGTGTAACACTTAAAAAAAAAAAAACCGACAACATAAGCCACAAACTAACTGTAAACATGGTAATTTCTAGCACTGACAACAATGCAACTTTGGAAATAAAAAATGTATGCCCATTAACCGATTCCGATGCCCGACAGTGGGATACTCTGTACGACGCAGTCGACACATGAAATAATCAATATCCAAAAACTTTGTGCTTAACCGGCGGCTTATAGCAGAAGAGCATTGAATTTTGAAGCAGCTTCTTAACGAATTCTTCGATAAGTAGGACAGATATCAACCCAATGCGATAAACGTTTTCTCATTTTTTCATTTCCGATATCTCATACAGAAATTTGAACTTGAGATATTTTAAAATCGTGGGATGATATCCTTGATTTGATCCATTACATATATTCGCTTAAACTCAAAGTACCTTTCCTTTTACTCTTTGAGTAACGACGACGGGTACATACAAAAACAGCCGAAAACCTCAGACTGCCATTGTTGACAGCTATTTCCAGGCATTGTTTCGCCTTTTGGCGGCAGCGGCGGTCTCTTGTGTGTTTGTTGCTATGCTGTTGCTGTTGCAATGTTGCAGCTTTGTTGTTATGAAACGTGGCAACATTATGGTGAGCTCGGGCTCAGCTTTTAATCGGCAAATTATCCGCTGCCGTTGGCAACAACATCGTCAGTCAGAGCCACTTGCAACTGCCACAAAATCGTGAGCTGCATTTTTACTTTTTACTTTCGTTTCGCATTAACTACAACTATTTGCATCTGTAAGTCTACAATTTAAAGCCAGTCAAATGGCTTGGTTTTTATCCAAAACCATCATGAGGCGCACCAGAGAGTCCATCAAAACATCACTGTACCACATTCTGTTGCAGCTATGGCGAGGCGACGTGTTTGACCTCTGTGCTTCTTGTTGCAAAAGCGAAAGGTTTCCGAGTTGCTCAAAGGCTGTGCAACTTTAATGGCCATCTGACATGTCAATTTGCCATTTATTTTTTGTTCAATTTTTGCGTGCTGGGGGACTCCCCCAATTCAAGTTTGACCTTAATGCGATGTCAATGGCAAGCACCTTGACTTTGGCCTTAGGCTCGTCGCCCGCGACTTCCAAGTGAAAGTGTTTTTGCAACTTTTCGTAATTATTATGCTTTATAAGGAGCAGCACCTTGAAACCCTAAACCAGAAGATAGGGGCAGCAAATTAATTGAGTTGCCAAAACTTTTATTAGGCAGCTGTGAATTGGCCAAAAGGTAACGCAAAACCAAGGTGTTTTAAAACAATATGTAAATGACATTAAAAGTCTTAAAATAAACAATGTGCTTGATAAATTTGCAAATCTTTTCGAGCATATTTACTGGGTTTTCACACACCACCGAAGTTGCTTGTAAATTAATAAAATAAATAAAACCTATTTTTGGATATTTCATTTTGCAACACGTCACAAGGTTGACGTCACCTTTACACACTCTATGGTTTTGGTTTCAAAGCAAATACAACATATGAAACGATACACCATGGCGTAGTATACAGACTTTTCGAGGCTGAAAGAACTGTTCGAAAAAGTTTTTGTAATGGTTTGGAACTTTTTTAAGTTCCGCAGATTGTGGACAATTCCAACAGGATCCAGGATTTGGTCTTTTAACTTCGAAGTATATATAAGGGTGGGTCAATTTGTAAAATAGTTTTATTTTTCAAAATATTAAAAAATCGAAGAGAACATTGCATTTAAAAGGCAAAATAACGTTATACATATTTTCTTTTCCAAATGTGCATATATTTTTATTTGGAAATTGACGAAATGTTGCGAAAATCGACAAATATTTCAATTTCTCATAGTGCATAGTGCAAATTTTAAGTTTCTCAAAATGTTCCGCATTGAAAATTGCGAATTTTGCATTAAAAAGGAAAAACAGTGTTTTTTTTCCATTTGCTCTAGCTGTACTTTGGCTTTTGAAAAATAGATATAGAATTAGAAATTTAAATTTTTGGTTGGGTATAAAAAGAGATCTACATAATCCGACAGTCAGTATTTTTGGATAAAAATTTTAACGCGCAGAAAATGGGGATACGCAAAACTTAAACTTACGATATTTTTAATAATTAAAATTAATAAGATTATGCGAGTGTTGGCAGTGCTACTTGTAAGCACAGCAACTCAAAAACGATAATTTTTGGCGTTGAGAAGGATCAAAAGCAGCCTGGGAAATACATGTGGACAGGAGCACCTGAATGGCCTTGCTTCTTTGAATTCATACTAGCATTGGACTTATCGAGAGTGAAATTCTTCAAAAAATTGTCCAGAAACCTCAAAAATGCATACATGCTTCAACATTTTTGTGAGTTAGTCTTTAATTTAGGGTCAATTATCATAATACCCCTTTGACCGAAGAGCTCTACGGTTCATAGGTAACATCATAGATCCTTAAGGTTGCATCACAGCTTTTCCAACTAGTGCTGGAGAAAACATCGATGATCGAATTTTAAAATATCTATAAATCGATGTTGGCCAACAGTGATGTTTCTCCAGCACTACTTAACACCCATTTGATGAGTGCAGAAGTGCTGGAAAAACATCTCTGTTGGCCAACAACGATATGTAGATATTTTAAACTTCGATCATCGATGTTTTCTCCAGCACTGGAAATTCCAACTATAGAACTTGAACAATTCGGATCCGGCATTATGAATATTTTTTTTATTACAAAACGAATTTTCGCAATTCGGATATAAAGCTATATGTCATTGTTCGATTTGGATAAAATCAACTGCCTACTCGAAAAAGTTCTTGTTACAAATAGTATTTTTGTTATTAAAGTTAAGTATTAAGATGTTGTATATAAGTATGTGGACAGATTGATCCCCAAAGAATATTTAGGCTAACTAAGCCCCTGTATTAGTGTAAGTTTCCCCATATTGATGGAATTTTCAGTGCGTATTTATTTGTCTTTGTAATTGCCTCGTCAAAGTCAAGTCATGATGAGATCAAAGCAGAAATATGCTTATATGTTTTGTGACGTTACTTTGAAAATAGAACTCCACGCGGCTTTTTTAATGTTGCAAAGTTATGAGTCAATAACTTGGTTCGGTCATGCTTTAGTCAACGAAACACTTTTGTCATTATGAGTAATAACACAGCAAGGCTGTTAGAACTTGCGCTGTGACATCATAGAGAGAAGCCGCAAAAAGTTGAAAAGTTCTCGAAGAAATAAATGCGGCACTCCTTGAAAAGACAATGGCAATAAGTGGATTAGATTGCCTTTGGCCAGACTGCTTGGCGTCTTGAGAAACACCGTCGTCGTCGTCGTCGTCATCATCATCATCATCTCTATGTCTGTCAAAGTGTCAGTTTGCGAGTTGTTGAGTTTTTAGTGTTATTAACTATAGCTGGGGTCGCGGGTAGGGCTATCATCCGTTAGCTGATTGTTTAGTTGACCGCAAAGCTAATAAATTGCCAGCAGGCACGTAACTCATAATATCTCAAGACCCTCTTAGCTCGTACTCGTAACCAATCCTCTCTCTCTCTCTGTCTGTCATGCCTTATCAAGCCACAAGCCTAGTTATTGTAGGCGCAGCACCGGGTCTCTATCAGCTGCGCTTCACGTGTCCCAGTCGTACCCCAGTTGTTGTTGTTGTACAGTTTCAATCCTATCAGCTCCCCCCGCTAAACAACTTGCCACGTAAGTTTTTATTGAAATTATGCAATTACAACACTGTGCTGCGGGTTTCTTTCCATTTATACTGACAATCGCATCAATTTATTATTATCGGCCATAAGTTAAAGATTATTAAAATAATGGCGGCGCATTGCAATCACTTGTATTATGCAGTTTGTTAAGAAATTGTATACTTGAACGTTTTCGCACTCAAGTGCTTTACAATACACTAAAATGATATACCCATCATCTCGCTCCCATACACTAGTATAAACACCTGTAGCTACTGCCAACCTTGACACTGGGCTAATGTCAAAAAGTGATAAATGGACCCAAACCAAAAATAAACATCAAAATCCCCATACGCCTCTTATATTCATGTCGATTTGCAAAATATATTTCATAAATCTTTGGCAGGCATTGTTCGGTACGGTTTAAAGGCGCTGCTGACAGTATTTGCGCAGTTTTCACAACTTTTAGACACCTTTTAGAGAAGAGCGCTGGCTCTGCCACTAAAATCCATTTATTTTCAGACACACGAAACGAAATCAATAAATTTTCGGTTAACCTGTAAATTTGCTTAAATAAACAACTTGGCGGCTGGAGCGCAGCAGCCCCCAAGTGGCACCAGGAGGCATAAATCTTTAATCAAATACAACAGAAATCGATTCAAGGTGAATTCAAAGTGAAAATAAACTTAGAAAGAAAACATAAAAACTAAACAAATATAAATTACATGTGTATGCACAGTATTCTGTTTGCTAAATACGTTTTGAACCAAGGTCAACTTGTGCCTTACAATACCAAAAGTTCTAATATGCTATGTATAGCCAACATGTGCGGACTGTACTTTACGAAAAGTGTTCGGCTCGATTAAAAATTTAACTGCTGTTTTTTTTATTTTTTATTTTTCGCTGTTTTGTGTTAATTAAATTTGTTTGCTACTCAAACTCAGACATGTCCGCTGCCGCTTTTGGTACAAGTTAATTTTGACGTAAACAAATAAATACATTTTTATGCCTTCTTTTTATTCGTAAATTCAACAAAGTTTTCGTAGCTCTAATTCGGCGTGCTGAAAGCCTATGCATAGTAAACAAATATGTTGAAATATAAAGTTAAAAATAAACTCTTTAAGCAAAATTGGTCAAATAAAGTCATTTCATACGTCAAATTGTGTACACCATTTCATTTTGGTTATTTCACATTTTATTAATGAAAATATAGTAAAATAAACTCAGACAATGATAAACATATAGATTTTTAGCCAAGAAAAGTGAACGTCTTCGCAGATTGTCTACATCATAGCTGTAATCGCCAAACAAATCATCAGTGACGTCACTATAAATCTCGATGAAAAGGCTAGGCTCGTAATAGCTCGAATACAACTGGACTCACAAGGAACAAAAGAATTCATAGATTTAACAAAATCTGATTTTTTTCAGTCCCTTCGTTAATTATAATAGGGACCCCGTCCCGAATTTTAGTTCGTTGCGCAAAAAAAGTAACCAGAATGAAATAGGTACGTAAATATTTCTCAACAATTGCTTCTGAATTAGATTCTGCTGGAACCCCATAACGATATGTAATCGACGAACAAAACAAAATTTCCCTTTTTGTTTTTTTTTTTTTGCTTTCAAGCATTTTATGAACCATAAGCGTGAAAGTTTTTGTTGTCTGGTTTGAACTTCAGTTGTGCTTTATTTTCATGCCTTCCACAAATTGTCTAAGTAAACACGAAAACCAGAGTTCGTGCCTTGAACCCGTCAGTACAAATTACACTAGGAAGCCAAAACAAGTAAATATTTATACCAATACAAAAGCTGATCGATAAAAAATATATTAATAAATCCCGCCGCCACACAGGACGATTTAAATACATGTTCGTTCGAAACTTCTCTCGAAGCCATAAAACATATTCTCATGCTGTTTTCCAATTGAACGCACGTCGTGGGCAAATGTTCACACACCCACTGCACAACAACAGCAACAAGCCATGTTGGAAAAGAAATGCGAAAAGGTCAAAGGTCGAACGCCCTTTTGACTGCCCGACCATGCGTGCATTTACCTTTTGCGCTCAAAACAAGCCGTTGACACAAAAATTTCTACTAGTTGTTCTATTGCAGGCAATTTCTTTTTGTTTTTGTTCTTTTGAGTAGGCGTTAAGAGTAGAGAAGGAGAAACGTAAAGGAGACCGATAAAGGCAGGGAACTTGCGAAGGGCGCGTGGAGGTGCAGCATTTCTAGTACTTTTTGCATTTGTTGCTGAACTTCTAATCTGCTGTCAGACAGATTGAGACTTTTGTTTGTTTGTGCAGTTTAAGAACACAACTCTCCCCACCTGGGTCTGATGTAGCCTGTTGGGTACTAAAGTTCAAGGCAGAGTTCATTGATAAACACGTTCAAAAAATGGGGACATTAACTTGGCTTAATTACAGCGCATTCTCAACAACTAGCAAAGTTATTCGCTTCCAATTTTCCCATCTCACTAGATAGATATCAGTTGAGTTAGAGAACTTCCCGGGTTTGACACGTGTACGCCCTGCCATTGCAGTATTGCGGTAATTGGAAAAAGAAAAGACAACAACGAGTAAATGACAAAACAAATAATGTAATAGGTGGGGGGTAAGAAAGTAAGTCGGAAAGTCGCAACTAGAAAATACGCTGCAACTGTACAACCAAGGCAGTTTCGATGCAGCTCATCTAGTAACATAGATTTCGTAAAACCAAATCATATTAAATTTTCAGTTTTCCAGAATCATGAATCCGAGCATATGATCCTCAAAATCATGTTTAACTAGCATAGTAAGGCGAATTCGATCGCCTTGTACATATAAAATGCCATTTACAGTTCGTTATCCTAACTCAAGAGCGCGGGCCTATAGGTTCTTCTTTCCGTTTGATCATTTGATGGTAACACCTATGTTGAATCTTCAGATTTTTTTTTTTTTTTGATGAATTGCCAGACAATTTTGCTAAAAATAATGTTTCCCACACCCCCGCCGCGCGGTAGTGCCACTTTTTAAAACTTTAAACGCGTTTTTCTTGAAACCACTTTTTTCGAACGGCTTCAAGAATAACTTAGTCAATTTTTATCCGATCGATTTGAAATTTTGATATAATCTTTATAACATCATTTTCTAGTGTCAACCACGTAGGGTTTTGTCAAAATAATAACAACTTTTTTTTTCAACTAATTTTTCGTGATGTTTTTTGAAACTTATGCCTTACGTTTTTTTTTGATATTTATATTTTTGAAAACCCCTACGTGGTTCACTAAAAAAAATGTTATGTTTCAGATCAATAGAGACGTCAAAAAGCTGCAGCCGTGAAGACCTCTCCGAAAATTTGTCATGTTCTTGTAGCCCTCTACAGGCGCCATTTGGTTTTTATTACTTTGGAAAAATTAATAAGTATAATATCGTCATTTATTTGGATTTTGAATATAAAATAATTTCTTTGAAAAAAAAACAATCGAAAAATTCGCTTAAAAAACCATGCTCCACTCAGGTGTTACCCCATAAATGATTTCGACGACGACGCCGGTACAAAATACTTTTTTACACAATAGAGTAGAAGATTCGCAACTAAGTCACAGATTATTTTTATTGTCTCTTAAGTAATGATCATTTAAGTCTTTTTATATTTATTGGTTACATTGCCTGCAATGCTTCTTAAGGTTACAGAAACAAATCTTTCGAATTTGTAAAAAATGATTAAAGTGAGGCTGTACTTAGGTAAAACATCGCGACAAATTTTCGAAATTTAAGTATGGGCTGATAACACATTATTTAATTTTACTATGTAATGCAACGCAGAGCGAAAAACGGGTCACCCCAACCCGAGTTTAGAGTAGAGTATGCATGGCCAAAGAGAATAAAACTAAGTGGAGGCGGTAGGGGATGGCTCTTAAAGCCCGCATACGCGTGTTACCCAGTCACATATTTAATTGCTCACTTTTGCTTCAAAGTGCAACGTTTTAATTGATTTTCTTGCCTTGTCGGCTCTTTCTGTTTTGTTTTCATTTTTGAAATTTGCATTTTTTGCACATTTCATAAAAACGATTCGCGCTCGCGTTTGCATTCATATTGATATTCATATTCGGATTCGCGAATGCATATTCACTACTGTATAAAACTCAAATTAATTATGCAAATTGTTGGAAAATGATTTTGTAATAAAATTTGTTGTCTTTGTGGAACAGTGGAAAATTACAGACCGTGTGCATGACATGTAAATGAGCAAGTACAACAAATACACAAACTACACTGACTGACTACACCAACAGGTTTTGGGGTCACTTGGGATTCGATTTATATGTCATATGCAAGTTTGTACTTGGTAGAGGAGTCCGTACAAATATTACGTACTTAGTTCTAGCTTTTGCTCACTTTTATTTTTGTGGCTTTGATAATTGAGAGACGTCGCGACGTTAAAACTCATAATACTATTACAGTACGCCCTCGCAAAACGCAACTTTGAAATTGAGGTTGCTGCGAAAACCGAGTTTAAATTTTCATATGGTCAGAATACTGATTAAGTGCCCTTTCTAAACATTTTAATTTAAATAAAAGATTTTCAGAGTGTTGATTTGGTTTTTATTTAATGTATTTCTTAAAGAACTGTGAGATGTGGGTCTGCGAAAAAACCATTTGTACAAAGCCTTCTCCATTTTGGGATATTCACTAGGCCTTATTGCTACACGACTTCCTGGTCCGGATTCCGCATTCGCAACAAATTTTCTTAGTTCATTTTTATTCTTCTTTAATCTTGACATTGTAGATTTTTTCACATTATATTCATCGCATATATATTAAATTGAAATGCCTTTATCAAGTTTATTAAGAATTTCGCATTTTTGGGCTATTGAAAGCTTAGGAACACTTTTAACAACTGGCATTTTTGCAGCAAACAAAATACAAACGATCCCAAGTAATAAAAAAAAACCAAATTTGTTTGCATTATTCGTTCATATGCTTAAGTGAGGAATCCCAAAACTAAATTTTGTTAGAAAGAGTCAAAGCAAAAAACCAAAATGAAAAAAAATGACTTTTGCCTAGAAAGTTGCGAGGCTATTTTTTTCAAGTTGCTTAAACAGAGTCTGCTATGTAAAGAATTAAGGTGTTGCTTTCATCGAGGAGTTGCGTGTATCGAGGGTTGCGTTCTGCGAGGGCGTACTGTATTTTCAAACTTTGCTAAAACGTTTTGCGGTGCAGCTTTTATAGTCACAGATTACACTGTCGATTAAATGTTTTCAAATACTTGTTGCTGCCATATCAGTGTTAAACTTGCAGAAATAATTATGCGAAAACTTTTGACCGGCAGTGTGCTTGTTAGCACAAGTGCAAACAGTCAATGTGGTTAAGGGGTCGAGTTGCAAAACTCGATTCAGTTATAAGTAGCAGGCGTTGATAGACTACTAGACTCTAAAAACTTGACTTCAACTTACTCTTCGGTGCTGAACATGCGAACCATGTGCCGCTGCAGATATTGAGGCACATATTGAGGAGAGGCTGGAGGCGTTTGATAGGGATTGAGCATGGACTCCTCATCATCAAAGTAACCCGAGGAGGCGGTCGATGAGGTGCGCGGATACTTAAGCATGATTGCGTTTAAAAGTTTACTTTATTGCCTGCCAGCCGGTTTGGCACACGTTTCACAGCTGCTTAATATTTATGGAGCGTTTTTGTGTTTGGTTTTGTTTTTTGTTTTTGTTTTGCTTTTGTTTTCCGTTTATCTCAGTTATTTATTTGCCTATGGTTATTGGTTTTGTGTTTTGTGCTGATTTTTTTTTTGTCAAAATAACTTGTAAATTTTATTTGTTTGTTTTACTTTTTTTGTTGATTGTTAGACAAGCAAACGTTTTGTGGTTACTTCAATATGCTACAAAGGTACAAAAAAAAAACAAACTTCAATTGAAAGTGCACACTATGTCAGACGAGGATTTTCAACACTGTCACGCCCCTAGCAGCCCAACTTTGACTTATTGAGCTATTGAAGCGGTAACAAAACAAAACGTAGCAACGACAGAAACTCGACTAAAAACGCGTCGAATTTTGTATTAATTTCAACGACGCGGCACGAACAGACACAGACAATGTCCAAATGAATGTCAAACATGCACTTCAAAAAATAACTTGGACAACCACGAATACTACGATACTACTACGACTACGATTACGTTGGCGACTCCCCAACGACTAAGTGGCAAAAACGTCGAAGCTGTTCAGTTGCTTCTGCTGATCGCGTTATATTGAGAAATTTTATTTTTTTTTTATATATGTATATAGTATATATTATTTAAATTATTTGCTTTTGTGATAAATTGTTAAACAATCTTATTTTTTTGTTTTTTGCTGTGGGAGGCGAAAGGCGCTGTATGCTGAATATTATTAAATATTGTAGCCGGCAGATATTTTTGCTTGCAGCAATCAATCAATCGCATCTATGGGAATGGCACTGGCTAAAAATAAATATTAACTAATTGGACAAATGTCGGATTCTCTGCTGTGTGTGTTTTTGCTTGGTTCAATGGGTTACACGAAGTACGCGAATGATTTGAACAGCCGAGCAGCGAGCAGACCCAAAACTGAGGCAGCATTAGCTAAGATACACATACATATAGCGCGAACTTTGAGATACATATATCTGAAGATGTTGTTGTTTTGCTAATTTGTCGAGCCAAGTGTGCGTGCGAGTCTGTCAGTGGCAAAGATAGCTTTTTGCGCTGGGGACGAATATATACAGTCTTTCTAGAAGAATTGTTTAAGTTCTTTACAAATTCTTGCAGCCCCACTGTCTACACCACTGCTGCTGCTGCGTGTGTGTGTGTGTGTTTGTGCATCTTTGCTGCCACATTAGCTCAATTAATTTGGCCAAAAAACAAACAGCGAGAGGAGAGAAAGAAAGCAAACGCGCTGACGACAAACTCGTGCGACCAAAATGTAAAAACAAAAGGAGAACGCTGCGGCGCCGCAACTTAAAATTTATACCGCTTTTTGTGTTGCGTGTTGTTTTCTAATGTGCGTGTGTGTGCCGCTATTTTTATTTTTAGCGTATACAATTTATAAAAAAAAAAAAAAGTGTTGCGTGCAGATACAACAAATGTATCTATCAAGCTATGCTGGTAAGATATGCGGGCCTAGCCAATCGTTAGACCTTGAAGGGAAGCTCGCTGTACCGAGCTCTATTAACAAGAGGCACAAGAGAAGCGCACATTAACAAGGTCAGGGCACAATTAAAACATATCATTAAGATACATTTGCCATTTCAAAAGATACATTATCTATGTGTAGCTCTCTAGCTGCTTCTATCAATGCGTACATTCAACTTGAAGATTGTATCTGCATCTTGTTTTCAGCACTTTGCCTTAAATTGTTTAAACAAATAAGCAGCTGTTGTATTGCTGTATTTACTCGCTCTCTATTGCTCGCGCTTTGTATGTTCCACAAACTACAAACAGAACGCACGCTTGTTGATTTTTTTTTTTAGTTATTTTTTAGTTTAAGTTTTTCACTCTCTCCGAGTTAGACTCGGCGCTAAGGCAAACTCGCGTCGGCGACAAGTTTTTGTTTACTGAATTCAAACCGAAAAAAGATTTTTATAAAAACCGTACACAAAAACAACAACAACATTTTTTTTATAGACGCAGCCTGCGACGTTGACGTTGACGCCGTTGCCGACGCCGACAGCGCTGCCCAGCACCGGCAGACCAGCGCAAAGCTATAAAATATTTTCAAAAATACACATTCTTGTTGTTTTTGTTTTTTTTTTTTGGTTTTAGTCAAAGAGGCGCTGCTACCAAATATACACGCTGGGAGCAGAAAGACGGAGGCCAGCTCTACTTCGAAGCGCCGTAGTTTTGGAACATTTTTCGATTGCGACGCTAGCGACTACGTTAACTTCAACGTCGACGTCAACGACGCGTCGGCAGCAACGCCGCCATCGATTAAAAACGTAAAGAGTATGAATGAAAAAAATGAACAGACGATATGCTAACTAAACTGAGGGCTAAACTGTTATCGTAACAATCTTATCGCTGCTCGATAATCAAAGTTGACCGCAAAGATAACTAACTGCAAAAGAATCAAGTACTTAATAGATAGAGAGTGAAAATGGCGGGACAGAGAGAGAGAGAGAGAGAGAAAAGGCGAACGCAAGGTAGGGCTGTGCAGTTTTTATTTTAATAAATTTAACTTCTCGAAATTTCCTACAAATTGTTTTTCTTTTTAAGTTCTATGGGCCGTTCCAATAAATTTTACCAAAGAAAGAAATGGCCTCCCACTTTTCAGTATCTGTATAGTTTAAATGAAAAAGTTAAGTTTTGAAGACGTTAAGTTCTGAAACCAACATTCTGCCACTAGAAAATATTGCGCTTTCAAATTATTTGCAGAAGGGAGGGGGCTTGGCAAAAAACTAGTCACCCGATATTTCGATAGCTGTCACTTTTGAAGCTTTTATTCTTTGACATTTGACAAGTAGAAACTACGCCATTACTAAAAATGGAACGATACACGCTTCAACAACGCATTGAAATTATTAAAATTCACTACAAAAATGGTGAAAATCTTGCAGACACAGTTCGCAAAACTAAAGCATTTTTGATGAGGCCCATTTCCACCTCAAACACAAGAGTTATGGTTGAGGAGCCTCTCCATCCTCAACGTGTGACTGTTTGGTGCGGTTTATGGTCCGGCGGGGTCATTGGACCTATCGAGGACATAGGGCAGCCACTTTGCGATTTTGTTATGGAAAATTTCATGAAAAGGATATGGTCCTGTAAGCGTGGTCGTGGTGGCCATTTGGCTGATGTTGTTTTTCATTATTAACGGCATACCTTCCTCTTTGTTATGAAATAAACATCCGATCATTTTTCTCAAAAAATTACATATTTCTTTGAATACCAAAATAACACCTCTTATTGGAAATCCCTATAGCTTTTATAGTCTCCAAAATCCAGGCCTTCATACAGACGGAGGAATGGACATATCTAAATCAATTTCTATTGCCCTGCTGATCATATTGGAGAGTTTCCGAAGTGTCCTTTTCTATGTCACATACGAATGCGCAAACTTAATGTACTCCTTTTCTTTGCTAGAGGCAACACGTTAAAGAAATTTGTTTCTACCAAAATATGCCGCTGGTGAGAACTAATACAGGCCTAATAGTCGAACACTTATTTGGTATTAATTCTGAGTTAGTTTTTTTTTGATGGTTGTTCTAGGCGTTGGCAGCTATCAGGTGACAGACAAAGCGTGTGCTTGATTATAAATGAGCCTCTTGAAGTAAACAGTTCGATGAGATATCATTAAAAAACAATTAACTTATTATTGAACTATACTAGTTTTTATGGGCGTTCCCAATACAACTGTCCTACCTTCCTAACCAAATAGCGCCTTTTACTATCGTTTCATTGCTGTCAATAAAACAGCGCCTAATGACTCGATGATAGTGATATATTATAAAAGTTGTAAAAAAAACACACTCCCAGCGAGATCAACCAAACAGCGGCGCGTATCATTAATAAATCCACAGAGTCTCGGCAATTAAAATTGACAGAAATATGCTAAACACCAAAAGGTAGCGATGCCAATGCTGTGACGTCAGCAGTGCGAAAATTTATTTCATAGCCAAACCACACTAATTGCAATTACACCTAGTGTCGAGTTAGCGTGAAAATTATCACTGCCGAGCTGTGAGCAAAATGCAGCTATTTATAAGCATTGAGCAGCAAATGCCGTCTCTTTGATTTGGCCAAATTACACAGCGGACCACCTGTGCGTATACGTAATCTTAATTTATTGGCTCATTTGAGTTGGCATAATGATTTCCCGTACGATGCATGAAAATTGCTTTAATTATAGAGAGAAAAGCTAACACAAAAAAGTAGCAAAACAGATCGTTTATAAAGTAGCTTTACGATGTAGGGTATTTATTTTATATGTATTTGTTTATTTTGTTTCAAAAAATCATATAACTTTTTATGAGTTCACTTTATATGATGAAATAAGTTCCAAGTCATAAATAGACTGGTAGTTTTTTTTTTTCTGCTATAGAAGTAGTTAGTAAGCATATAGTCTTAAATCATAGAATAAATGTAGAAATTTTCCACTGTTGCCAACTTAGATTGAAAAAGGATTGGTCCAAAAACATCCAGTAGTTTAGTCACAATTGAATAAAAGCGAAAAAAATGTTTTCTGCCCCATAAATCGAACTGTATCGCTACTTTTCAAAAATCGTTGGGGGCAGTTACTAGTATCTTATCCAGCTAGACCCTTATCCATAAAGAAAGAAAAATTTTAAAGCTACTAAAGCATACAATCGGCTAACAGTAGAGGATGTAGGGTATTTTATTGTCATGCATTGCCTGCAGTATTTATTTATATGTGTACAGGCTTCAGATGTCAGCTTACAGTTTGATTGATCTGAAATTTGGGTAACGTAATTGTCGTTTAATTAGACTAAGCTCTAAATTTGAGCCAAAACTCAAGTAGTTACTGACAGTTGCGATCTGATTGGCAACAAATTGGAAACATTTTTATTGTGTGCCACTCTATCATTGCAGTTAGTGGTAGATAAGCCGACATGTAGCATATTAATAACGAGTAAGTCACAAATGACTGATAAGGCATCGTTTTGGAACTGAATCATTTGCTATTTTAATTTTACCCAGCTACTAACTGTCTGCTGGCACGTTTTGAGTTTTGCATAGTTAGCTATTTACTTTTGTTAATGGAATTTTGGTAGTATTAATATAAAATGTGTTGTCTGAGGTGCTGCAGTCACGTCTAGTCTACCAAGTGCAAAATGTTAATATTTGTTAAGAGAGCACCTACAGTACACAGAGTTAGTTGACTATCTCTAGACTGCGTCAATACGAAGTGAAAAATTCCGATCCCAAATTGGTCCTAAAAGAATAAATGTTTTAGAATAATAAAAAAGTAGCTTTTTCCCATTGTACATGTACCAGCCTGCAAGGCATATGCCTGCCTTATTTTCATATAGAACGTATTTACCATTAATATTTACTTACTGCTTACTATAGGTTTATGAATACATTGTACTATATGACAAATGTTTTGAATGGGTCTCAAATATGCTTACCTGCAATGAAAAGACAAAAAAAAATCACAATTAATTTTCTACTTAATGCTGTTAATAATTTGGTGCCTTAAATTAGTAATGCTTATGAATCGGAATCAAAGCCACATAATAAATTGATTAAAATATAGTCAATTTAAAGACGTAAAAGCTGTAATATAGTTGCAAAAAAATGCTCACTAAATTAATTAATTGGCGTAATCAGCAAAACTCATTTGCCAAAAGACGTCACACCGACCGACCGACCAACCAATGCATTCTTGGCTTACAGCCCAACCAGATAAATTTTGTTAATGAAATAAAGGACCAGCAAACACAAGTACAGTGTGGACACACAAAGCTGAACAACTCAGGCATGAAGTGCAACGGCACAAAATGAAAATGAAATGAATGCATTTCCTCGCTGACAGGGCACAAAAGGTGTCGATACCGGCGGCAGCCGGCCCAAAATGAGTTTATAGCCAATTTTCCGTCAATTTGATTTAAGTGGGAGGCAGCTCAAAGAAGCATTGCTCAACACTGGCTAATGGTTGCAAATTTTTGCAACAATTTGCTCAGCTTGGTCGCACACTTGTTGAAAGACAGATAGACAACGAACGATGAGTCAAGGTAAATGCCAAATTGCTCATCATTTCTTTGAATACCTCTTCTTCTTTTGTGGCACGCTCAGGTGTCTGCCAAAATTCTCAACAAATATTTAGGATTAATTTTTATTTGAAATCTTTCGGATAACCCGTCTGCCTTAGATATTGCTGACAAATCAAAGAATTGCTTGAAATTATGAGAATTGAAATTCGATTGAAAGAGATTTCTGGCGCATCACTGCAATCTATTTGGCTAGATACATTTATAAAGTCGACTGCTTCTGTTTCTAATTAAAATGTCAAATACGATTCAATTTACTAAATGTCAAAAGTCGAGAACGGGCAGTTCCTATTTGATTTCTACGAATTCACTTGCCCTAAAAACAATTAAAGCCCATGAAGCAATGTATACAGAGTACGCGTGGCTGTTGATCAAATGCAACCCATAAAGTGCGAAAAGTGCCGCCATCATCTACCCAATTGGAAATTGTGGCAAAAAATATTTGCCATACTGAGCACTCAAAGTAAATAATACAAAGAGGGAAAAACAGCTTGTGTTTTGTTTAGGGTCTATATTTAAGTATTTTCCGGGAAATTGTTTGCGTGTGAAAAACTAAACAACAATACGATATCTTCGGATAAGATAAACAAAGCCTGTGGAAAATGTATGTGAAAAGCATAATATTTGAAACTATTCTACTCTGATGCAATATTTTTTTAACCGAAATATGGTTTATCACGTTACTTCTAGAAAGATTAAAATTTAGCGATAATAACCATCCTTCAAGCATTGATCAGATAATTTAGTGATACTGCTTACTATAAATAGATCAATAATTCTTGCAGATTGATAAAATACTAACTCGGATCATAATACAAACTTTTTATGTTTAGACGTAAAATGAGTAGTTCTACCAAATTTTCAACAAAAGCAGAGACGAATGAAAGTTGCTTATGTATCACTAATGACGAAGCATGGCCATGACCGAAAAAAAGCCTTGGAAGAGAGCTCGAATGTAAACCTCATCCTGCTTGCCTTTACGTCAAACAATCCATAAAGACTTTGTTCCACGCCGGGTTTATGGGGAAACAATTCCTGAAATTTTCTGAAACATTTGGCGCACTACTATGTAAGCTCTGTGCAGGTCGTGAGACTTTTTTGGATTTTCAACAATTTTCAGAATATTAATGCATACTTTCCATTCCAACGAACATCAACTACAAATGTTCAAAATTATTGTGTGGCCATTGCCAATACATATTAGGATAATTATTGTACAGATCAGATCAAACAGTGATCATCTACATCTTGCCAAATTTGTTCTTCAATTTCATCTTTCTTGCTTGACGGTTTTCCGCTGAAGAGTACATTCCCTTGTAAATCGACTAGCCGGCCAACATTCGCATAATTTTTCTCCAATATTTGCTCCCAGCTAAGCAAAAAGTTCGTCTTACAGTTATGGTTTTGCGTAAGATTCTGCAAATAGTGGGTGAAATCTGTACCAGCGACATGCCACATAACGCCGCCTAAACCAAACAATTGCACATCGCTGGAAACATCAAAGATCTTGCCCTTGAGCGAGACTAGGATGCGACCATCGCGCCGTGTGCCATCAAATTTTCGCAGTTGCTGTTCGTTAAGCTTAATAGAAAATAAAGGAGACAGGTGTGGTGAATTTTGTGCCTTCTTATGCTGTGCCTCTATCCTAGCCCGGTGTCTTCTATCATCAAAAGTCGCATATATGTAAAACACTATTATAACAACCAAGCACAAAAAAAGTGGCATCGTGCTGCTTTTTGTGTCATTGTTAATACATTGTTTTACGTAATGGTCCATTTGGAATTTTGAAATTTGGTAAGGAGCAAAAAGATTTTCTTTTAAATTTCGTAGGGATAACAATTATGAGAGTGAATTTTCAAAGCTAACTCGAGACTGGAACAAAAGATGTTTAAAGCTCCGGCATATATAAACAAAAAGAAAAACAAGTCGATTGTCAACAATTGGGCAGGTGCAAAAAGTACTTTTTACATTTTTTTTTTTTTTTTTTGTATGAATAAATAATGTTTACAGTGATAACAGCAGAGACAAGTATCAAATGAATGAATGCGAGTGATATCAAGTGGCAGCTGGCACTTGGCAGGTGATAATAGCGTTCAATATAACAGGAGCACAGAAAACTCAGCAAGCAACAGGTTGATGAAAACGACGAAAACAACGATGACGACTATACACACACACATGCATGTATTTATGTACAAAATAAAGTTATCAGTTGATTAAATATGTATTATAAGTATATAGACACAGTCGGAAAAATGATAAGCCAGCGGCAGCGGGTAGTGTAGGTATATAGAATATATGTACAATTATGTGCGCCAAGTGTAATCAGACATTGTTGTCACTCTTTTCTGCTATGTACTATAAATTTAAAATGTAGTAAACAGAGAGCCAAAGACGCTAAGAACTTAGAGTTGTATATAAGCACTTTATGTTGATGTTTCTCTATATATTACTTACCCAATAAAATCTTTGATAAAACAATAAACCTTAAATAAACCGCGATCATTATTGAGCAAATATTCTGGTTGTATTACGGGTGGCAAATAGTTGAGGCCAATGTTCGCCTGTTGTTGTTGTTGCTGTTGTAGTAGTTGTTGCTCACTGGCAGCACACATACTGCTGCCAGATGCCATATTGGCAGCCATTTTGTTGTACAGCCGCCGCTAATGCAGTGCAGCCGCCATTGCAATTAATTTGCACGTAGTTCAGTGCAATTTGTTGTTGCACGCTTCGTTGCTATTGTTACTATTGTTGTTGTTATTGCTTGCAACATTGCCACAGCCACTGACAATATGCTCATTGTTTTTTTTTTACTTTGGTTATCTTTTAATTGCTGCTTTTTATTGTTTGTTGTTGTGGTTAAATTAAATTAAGAAATTATGCTCAGAAATTTGTAAACTTAATTCCAATTTCATTAAAACAACAACACTGTGAAGACATGTATGTGAGTTGTGTATGTGTGTGTGTTTTTAGTTGTTTGCGTGACATGGCTCATGTAACAAAAAGCACAACAGCGGCATGCCCCAAGTGAAGCAGAAAAATCTTATATAACATGCAAAAGTCAAATGATGCAACTTGCCAGAAGCTCACAAATCAACCTAGTACTAGCTCTTGATAATTTTACCATATGCTCCATGTAGAGAGTCTGTCCCCTGTTCGCAGCGCAGCTAAACTCATGCAGTTAGAGACTGTCACTTGATGACAGCTACTTGACAGTTGTTAGAATTATGACAGTACGTTTTCCTCCCTCTCTCTCTCGCGTTCTATATATATACCTCCACGGCTTTCTTTCTCCAAGAGTGTGTTCGTGTATGTTGTATTGTATGCAAGAGACATTAACAACAGTTGGACAACAGCAACTTGAGCAACAACGTGCTAAATAAAAGCAGGGAGATGACACGATAAGCAGAAAAACATGAAAAATCCTTACTGTAAGTGATATTTTTGTAAGGCTGTCACGTGACGTCATTACCTACTCTATTGCCTCGTTTCCACTGGAGGCATAATAATAAGAAAATGGCAGTTTGAATCATAAGTCATTTGAAAACGACTATAGTATTCTAGACACTCTATAGATTACTTATTTGAAAATAAGGAAGGAGGGAAGCAACTAAATGCAATACGTTTATGCTACTGAGGGGCTTCTTAGATCTTTGAGAAAATGTTGTCCCAAAAAGATGCACACTAGCAGTGATAAAAACTTGAAAAAGTAGTCCCATCTGAACAAGACAACATTTTTGTTAGGATTGTCACGCATCAACTTTAAGCACTTTATATGGGGTGCATAATGACAGCATTAAACATACATAACACTACATAATGTAACACATATTAATTAGCATATTTAATTAAACGTAACAAAAGCGTGCCTCACAAAAAAACGAGGCCCCCTGCACAAACACAACTATATACTATACATAACCGACCCAACCGACCTCCAAAGCAAGGTTAAAAGTCACTTGAATTGCTATAAGAAGAAAACACCTGAATTCAAATTGTCTTGCCATATACATATGTATATGCATGCAAATTCAAGTATGTACTTTATATTTTGTGTCTGCTCTGCCTAATGATGCCTACGTACAATATTGCACATAAAGGTACGAGTTCGAATGACCCTGACTTTGACTCTACTCTGCTGCCTTGGCAGGGAACGTGCCTAGCCCGAAAGCAAGTCACGTACATTTGCAGCACTCTAAACACTCTTCCACGTAAACATCGTACGTATGCCCATCTTATCCAAAATAATCGGGATTCAGCTCTTAACCAAATATGCGGTCTGACAGACATCAAAGACCTTGAACAGTTGCATTAGAACAACAACATCCCTCAACTGAGCTGTAAACTCATTCAGTGTAAAATTCATGAAAATGAAATGCAGGCCTTATGCCAAAACTGTCAAGGATGTTTAAAGCTTTCAGCTTCAATGCTTCAACAATGGAAGCTGACAAGGACTTGCCATGAATGTGCACAGAAAACTGGGGGCATGTTGTGCGGCAACTGTCAGAGATTAAGCACAATAATAACAGATTAAAAAAAAAAATAACTATAAGCCCGATTTATACTTATTATTGGTAACGTCAATGTCACAGTGTTGCAGACCCCTCCGACCCATCACAATCGACGCGTTTAAGCATTAAATTTATGCAAACGACAACAAAATAACGAGGATTAAAACGCAGAGAATATAAATATGCGAAATATATTTGCTGTGGCAAGGACTTTGCGTTGGTTGTAAATTTGCCAAAGAACGCGAACAGCGACATAAAAAAAGAAACATTATGTAGTATCCGCAACTGAGAATGCAACAAAATTTCGTTGCCCCACACCAAGCAGCAACCTTGACCTGGAATAGCGGCATGGTGTAGCAACTTAGTGGAGCGGAAGCGGGGATGCCCTACATGGCAATATGAATGGGCACAGAAAAATGTGAAAAAGCACATGTTGTTATTTTAGTATAGTTCTTCTTGCAACTGCGCACACACACACACACATCATGTTGCATGTTGCAGCAACAAAAACTATGGCCTTGAAGCATCGCGCAACATACAACCCACACACAATATATATAGTTTTATGGGAGACTTCGTTTTCCGTCAGTCTGTCACGTATGTACGTTGATATTATAACACATTTTATATGCTTTCCTTGCCTTCTATTGCCGTCTGGCGCCAGGATATTCGCATCTAGTTGGAATATTTCATGCGTTAAAAACTATATATTGATGCATCCAAAGTTATTTTTCTTTCGGTTAATTTAAAGTGGTGTGGGATTTTTTTGCGTTTCTTAATTGAATAACAATCGAAATAAACTTCTACAAAGTTCAACTATAAACATTTATTCATAGCTTAACAAAAATTTTGAACCTTAATCTATAAACCCAAAAGTTTTTTATACCACTTTTGCCCCAGTAACGCACGAATAAGTTTGTTTCGTTAATACTATATAAATTTTTAAATATTCGCGAATTTGAGAAAATTTCAGGCATGACCTAATGCTTGGTACATACGTTATGTATTCAGCAGCGTGAAATTGTTGTGGCGCATCAAATAAGGCAGACATTCGTTTTTGTTGCAACAACGTTGCGTATGCGCAATAAAAATTATTTTAAATCGCATTTCCATGACAAGAATTGAACAATCAATGAATCTCTAACAGATATGCAGTGACGTCAGTATCCATAGTATCCATAGTCGTTAACACAGCACGAAAGCCACGTCAAAGTTGACTGAGTATCTTTCTCTCAGTGTGCATATGTATACAATGTGGGCAGCGGTTATTACTTAAATTGGCGACTAGATTCCAGATGTTAATCATCATCAAGTCAAAGCAAAAAACTTAGCATTCGCTAAGGGGCGTCGGAAAATGTATACGGCATATGCCAAAATTATCTGTTGTGAGGGATCTGGATATTAATTTTTCAAATACCAAAAGCAACAGCAACGCTGAGAATGGCAACAAAGCGTTTTGCACGCTGCATTCAAGCGAATAGGAATACCAAATTATTGCTTATGATGATGATGATTAGAAACGTTGTTGGAAAAAATCATTTCGTTTTCTTTTTTTTTGTTAATTTAACTGGAACTAAAAAAAATAATTTGCAAAAGTGCAAAATGAGTTCATAGGCTATTCTGGGTGGAGGTGGATCTAATGGCATACCACACCAAAACGACAGTTGAGGTCACTGGGGTAAGCCATTAAGTGGTGCTTAGAACGCCAAACAAAAAAAAAAAAAAAAACAGCACAAACGGGGTGAAATGGTGAAAAGCAACAAAGTAAACAAACGAAATGAAGCGAAAGTGAATTGTAGCCAAAGCAATAAAAATATTGCGTATACGCTAAGTATAACCATTGGCTATAGCGAAAACTGACGCCGCTTTGGCTATCAAGCAAGCGTTGTTGTTGCTGCTTGCTAAGAAAGACAGCACAGAGGGACGACTACGACGAAGGATGCCAACGGCAGGAAGTGAATGAAAGCAACTTGAGCATTGCGTAATCGAAACGGAGCCACGATAACCAAGACAACAACAACAACATTGGCTGCCAAGACGATTCAAAGACGCAGTCGATGACAGTCTCCTCTATGGTTTTAATTTTTGCTATGCGTGGGAAATGGAAAACAAACAGCACACAAGCAAAAACTACTACAACTAAAAAATGTGAATCAGTCCGACAGTGTGATACTCTGTACATGTTTTTCGCAATTGTCAACGTCATTTTCTTTATAAGGCTCACAAGAGTGTACAAACGAAATTTGGTGGCTCTAGCTTCTGCAATTTGCATGAGTAGGCGAAATTAGTTTACCTGTATGCTGTTGCCATTAATCGTGAAATTCTTTTCAGAAGAACGGGCTAACATTTGGTGTCTCCAGATTTTGTAGTCTCTCACCACGCCTTCTTCTGCCTGTTACATACACTGCACAAATCTAGTTTACCCTGACCAAATCAGTACAGGGTATAAAAACCTCAACTAAAAGCAGCTTACAACGTCAAATGGACTAAAAAAAAATACAGAACTACAACACATAATAGAATAAAAGTTAATTTGAAAAGAGAACCCAGCAAGAAAAATCAATGACTCGGTTTAACAAATTGTCAGTTTTAATTGATTTTTTTGCTATTGCCCCCAAATTGCCAATAATATGTATGACTACAGTAGACACTCTACGAGTTAGAACAATTTTTTTTCAATGGCTTCAAAGAAATGCCTCCAAGTCCCATAATATTGGCCTGTGTTGCTTCTTGGAGTGTCTACTGTAATTATGTTGTGTGGTTTGGTTTGTCCAGCTGTTGACTCACTTAAACATTCGCATGGCCCCTCACCGCACTGCTGACAATACGTTTTCACAACTTCCCACAGTTGGTGAATTATTGGAAAAGCAATTTACGTTTAGTATTTGTTTTGCTCTTATCAGTGCTGCTCATGCCAGCCTAGAAGTATGCAATGTGCTTTACACAATTCTTTGCTGTTCTCCAATTACTGGCCTATTGATTTTTGATGAATGTTTTGGCGAAGGCTATTGGCCATTAAGGAGACGACATTGAGAACAAACTTGGAAAGCTCGCCTGCTGGCCTTTCCATGCTGTCAATGTAGTGTTACTCCACATATGTTAAAGTTGTTAATTTACTATGTGATAGTTGGGTAACTTTTGTTAATTGTTTCAAGATCTCTAGCTAATGTCCTAGCCAAGGACTTGTTTGCAGCGCATGCGCGACCTCGAACCAGGGACACTTATGCTTAATTAACAAGCATTTATTTAAATGTTCAGATGAAGGGTTACAATTAGAGATTAAAATAGAATGTCATGTCAACGTAGCATGTAGTTGTTATTTTGAATCCAAAATGATTTTTGGATATATGAACAATTTTTGGTACAATTAACAATAATTTAATTTTGAGCCACATTACCTTTTAATAAATATATTTCCGTTATTAAAAGCAATTTCTAAGTTGTTTTTGTTTTCCATGAATGAAACTTATATTGGCGGATACTAAACACGAAACCAAAACCGAGACAAATGGGCGCTAAAACCAAGTTGACGAATTCAATTTTTATATGTATATGTATGTATATACTTTATTTTACTAACAACACGCACTTTTAATTATAACTCCAGCTCCGCAACTCACTACTCACATAAACACACACACCGGCATACGCACACTGGGGCAAAAACACACGCGGTCTACGGTCGGCGGGCGGTCGCTGGTCACAGGGTTTGGCGTGACGAACTATGCCGAGCTGGCCGAGTTGGCTGGGCTGATAATTTTTGTGTGTGATATATGCAACTTTTTTATTTTATATATATTATTTTTTTTTTATTTGGTTGTATCAAAAATATATTTGCTGTCTAGTTGGTGGATACACAGCTTTTTTTTTTATATAACTTTTTGGGCCCTTTTGATTAAATGCGTGCCACGTTTTGATTGATTTTACATTTACTTAAGCATTAGTTTAATGCCCCTTACTTTAACGGACTCTCTCCGTTTTGTAATAAATTTCATCAACGCTTGCAACACACTTCCATTGGGAACTCACGACGAATACGGCGCTAACGATTCACTTCCGCGTTTATGCGATTACTAGGCGAGTTGCTGACGGCGGAAAACTCTAGAGAACTGAGCAGCAGATACTTTTTGAGATTTTTTTTTTTTTTCTTCCAAATATTTACAATTTCCGCCAAACTTATGATTTCGTTAATATTTCTATAAATTTTCTATGCAACTTAAATAAATTTTCTCAAACTTTTTCTTCTATGTATTTTGCTGTTTTGCTGGTTGGTTAGAAAGAAGCCAAAGTGTAGATTGACAGCTTCGCAGCACTGAGGGTAGCTTTTTTTGTGTGCTACGCGTTCATCGTTGTCGACGGCGTCGTCGTCGTCGTCATAGTTGTCAGAGAGACACAGAGAGAAAGAGAGTCACAGAGAGCGCGTATTCATTTTACCACCCACAATACTTGGGAGGGCAATACTTTGTGCAGCCAGCGAACCGTAGAGAGAGCACACTTCGAGCACGTGAATATCTCAACTAGTTAATTTGGCTACAATAAATAAATTGATGTTGCAATTCGAATAAAATTAACTATATAAAAGGGCACTTAACTGTCTAACTCACTCTACACGCTCTCTCGATGTGCCTATAGATAAATACACAATTAACTAGGCGCTCTCTTATACGCTTTCATCGCATTGTATTGTAGTAGTATACATACATAAATATACTTGCCACTTGGTGTTGGGCTGCATAAATAACACCAGCACACAAAGGCAACGACGACGCCACCGACGCGGCGCTCTTCTTAGTCGACGCCTGCGCAGCAATACCCTTACTTGGCTGCACGAACGTGCCACACACGACGTGTGATGCCCTTGCTACCACCAAACTCTGCCCCATCTAATAACCATGAGGCGTATGCTGCAACGCAGTCACAACAATGGCCGAGGCCAAAACCAAGACGCACGAACACCATGCAGAAATGAACACCATTTGCAGACGCGCGAGAGAGTAATGTTCATTCTCTGTCTTCGTCTCTAATGCCCTCCACTCTCTCGTTAACGAGTGTGTCCTAATTTTGCTGTTGCTGCTTCTGTTCTTGCCTCTGGGTTATAATAATAAGCAAACGGTTATTTATAATTATTAGCAAGTTAACAATAATAGAAAGGTCCTACGAATACTAAGGTTAGCCTATTATGGATTTTAGCCTTTTTCAGAGCTTACTTGCCACGTGTACCAACTTCTTATAGCTGCAAGACATATGTAAGTAAATATTTAAACAATGGCAAAGAAAACCAATGTCATTTGAAACACAAATTATACTATAAAAAAGAGCAAAGGAATTTTCTATTGGTCCGACCCTCAATATTGAAATGACCCTACAATGGTATGCGGCTAGGACAATGCAAAATAAATTTGAAAATATATTCTATGTTGTGCACCCAATTTCAACTCAACGGCAAACCTTCAGAGCGAATTTTAGTCTAGAGATTTCTGGTACATCCCTGACTACTTTGGCCAAGTAATTTCACATTCCTCGGGCATGGTCTTAAGGCATTTCGAGGCTTTGTTGTTTTTCTCTTGTTGTGGTTTGTTGCATTAATTGCATACGAATATGTTTTATCTGGTTCATTGGTTGAACACTCTTGACAAACCGTAGCAGTACAAACAATTGGAGCATGACCTACATGCCATGTTGCACTATAAACTATAAACTGACTGAGGAAATTGGCCAACTGGGTGGCTTGAGGGTTGTTCCTGCTAGCCCAAGCGTAAACAATGTGCCTTGGTAACTCAACAATGAGTGCTAAACAAAAGACTAGATAAACTAGAGTGCGTATACGTAATAAAAAAACAGCATATACGAGCATTTGTAAGTCAAAAAGTCGATAATTAGGTTATTTAAGTATGTCAGTTCACACAAAAGAGCCGAAAGAAATCTTTTTCAATAATAGAAATACGACTGTAAAATAGCGGAGAATAAATACCTGCACAGAGGTAAACAAGTTGATAAGATTATCATATTGAGCGACATTGGCGTTTGATTAGAACTGACTGCGACATAAAAGCTTGAAGGTTCCGCACTGAATTAGAGGCAACAACAACAACACCATCTCTCTAAACTACTTGACCGAAATCAAACTGGTTGTTGTAATTTTCCATAAGTCTCTGGGTGACGGACCAGTTCTGTAAAAGGTCGCTGGCTGCGCGACTTGAACGCAGCCAGTTGTCAAGTGTCGTACAAATGGTGCGAATGGAAATGTTTCAGTTTTGGGTTTATCTATGCCTTGGTACTGAGTGAAAGTCAAAAGTACTGAAACTATCAGGCTTTGTCAATCAATTCAGGCATTGTTTGTCATTACTATTTTTAGCTGCTGATTGCAGCAATATAAAACTTTAAAAAGAGTTTTCTACGGCTTATCAAGTCTAATGCTTTGGCATGATTCACAACATTGTCAATTCGCCAGTACTATCTGTATAGCTAGATCAAAAACAGTGTGCAATTTTTAGTCATTTTATCAACATCATTTATTTCAACTCACCTGTAAAACAAAGGTTATCATTATATGCCTGTCCACATTATCAGCAAAATGATTAACGAACCAGCGATAAGCGAAACTCAGGCTAGTAAACAATTTGAAATCATTAAAAAAAAATATTTAAAGTGCATAGGCTGAAAACGAGGGCAGCCTATTATGTTTGGTAACAGTTGCCAGAAAAAATGTATAAGATCTACATAGTAAAGTTGAACAATTTGTACTCTATAAATATTATAGAACATATTTTGAAAATACAATAGTACATTTTGTATTTGTTTCACTTTATGAGATTTAAAAAAAATAGGAGAAGTTATTGAATGGTGTAAATAAAAGCTATAAAATAGTGACACCAACATCTAAGATCTATGCGAATGTTTTCAAAACTAAGCAGCATATAATAGGAGCTGTTCGCAGACACATTTCTTTTTATTGCGATTTTTGGAAAAGTATACCCTCCGACGCTTTTAGAGTCAAGTTTTTATAAAAATTCTTCGTATAAAAAACCAAAAATCGATGCCGCATCAGCCTTAATGATTGCCACAGACGTCCAGCATTTCCGGATAGTAGACGATTTAAAATTTCATAAAGTTCGTGTTGCAAAGAAACAGAAAAAGAGATATACATATAAAAATTAGGTAGCAGCAATATTTGACATTCCACATTATTTGGTCAGTCAAAATTTCAGACAAAATGCAAATCCATTGAGCTTTTGGAAGTTTAGTATAAACAATAAAAAAATGTAGACTAAAAATTATTGAACTTTCAGGGATCCGACTGTGTTGGGCTACAAAACTTAGTCAACAAATGTTTATGCACTCCTGCCACTTCTACTGAAAGTGAGAGGATGGATGTTCAGTAGAAGTGGCCATATAGTTTTTGACATAAGGACCCGACTGAAACCTACAAATGTCGTCATGTTGGTCTTCCGCTACAAAAACAAAGGCTACTTGAAAGATAACTTTTTTATGGTTGCTAATTGTTGGTTTACTTTGTTTGATAGTACTATCGATAGTTTCAACTATCGAATTCTAAGCTATTGAGTGGTGGCACTATCGATAGTATCCCACCTCTATTATGGGGGTGGGGGAGAAAACACGGTAAATCGATTATGGGGGCAGGGGGTCCGCCTCGATAAAGTTTGGATGTTGGTTTATTTATTAAGGGCCACATGAACCTTACTAAAATTGGCTATTGTAGGTAATTTTTTACCATAATACGTAAAGTCAAATATTAATGCAGCTTATGCGTAAAAGGGGGATGAAATAAGTATATTTTTGGCTATAACTTGTGTTGTATTTGTCCGATTTTGCCCATTTTTAATACACAGATGCAAGTTTCGTGTATCTAGCTCTTATAGTTTCCCAAATCTAGGTGTTCATAAGCCTTTTCTTTTGTCCGTTACATACGTTGCACAAATCTAGTAAAGCCTTTGAGCCTATAAGTACAGGGAGTAAAAATTACCAGTCGATAATAAATTGTTCTTTACAATTACATAGCTTCCAGACTCTGGTAAATCTGGCAAAAAAAAATCCTCTTTTGAGTAACGATTATATTGAATTAATTCTTTTTGTTTCACGCGAGTAACAAATGTATTTTTCCTTAAATATGTATAAAAGAGGCAACCCTCGTAGTAAGCTCAACAATGTAACCAAATTCAAATAAGTATTCTACTTACAGATGTAAATGCTGAGAGCGGATGAGCGAATAACCCTGAACGATCAATGCAGAGCGGAGCGTAACAAACAATGCAAAGCTGAGTGGTTGAGTGAGTGGCAATCAACCTGAGCGAGAGTAGACTCCGTGAGCGCTAGCTCAATGCGCCAACGAGACGACGACAACAACAACCACAAAACAAAACCCAAACGAACAACAGAGCAAAAGGTAACGTCAAACAACAATAAAAGCAAACAAACCGGCCTGGCGCAATGCGACCAACGACAGAGCGACAGAAAAAGAGCCAAACACAGACGAAGAGGCAGGCAAAGCAATTCAGTGCGATGACTGACTGGGAGCGACAGTCAGCCAGCCACAAGTCTCAGTCAGTGTGTTTGGAAACGTCGTTCGTAGTGTTGTGTTATGGCAGAAACTGAAACGTAGTAGTTGACGCAGTTGCTGCTTCAAACAAGAAGTTAATAAACGGAAAAGAAATTGTATTTTTCAATGTGGAAATCATTTGAAATTGAAACAAACATTAATGAAAATCCAAAGAAAAGTGACAACAAAAGTTACAGTGAAACAGAGAAAAACAAACACAACAGGTGTTTCTGAGAATTTGGTCTTCAACAGAATACGACTCGAGTACAGCTAATAGTTGTTATTAAGTTGACAACAACAAGCAACTTGTTGCCAGGATCTCATATAACCACCAACAAGAACCACAACAAACAAAGCAACTACAAAAATGTTTGAGGTAGCCTGCCTGATGTTCATTTGCCCTTGGCTCATTCTGGTCTTGCTCATGTTCATCGCGATGACAGTGCTGTAAAATGTGGCAGACATTTGGTAACAACATCAAAATGTAGACAAATTCAAAAGCTAAGCAAAAAAAAAAAAAAAAAAAGGCACATTGCCAAATGTTTAAATTTGGTAGTGTGCCTATTTTTTTCTTCTTTTTCTTCATTACTTGATACACATACCTATACAGTGTGTCCAAGACACTGTCCACACACATCCAAACAAATTTATTCCTATGAATGTGCTTTCATTTTATTGTTGTTTAAACACAGCCAACTGAGTAGCATAAGTAGCACTCAGTGCACTCGGAATCATTTTAGAGTGTATTGGGTTCTATGTACGTATATAGCAATGTAAGTTTGTAACATACACACAAAGTGAAATGTGATTTAAATTTTAATTATTTTAACATTTAAGCTGTTAAAAAACATTGTACCTATAATTATAATTATTCTTACATTGTTTTATTATGTTTAATTAGTCATTAAGTTGATATGCATGAATGTTTTTAATAAAATATACAAAACTTTTTTAAAACAAAAAATTGAATAAATAACTTGAATGCGCATAACAGGTAAGGCAGTGTGTTCAGATATGGGATTTTATACTCCTGGTAACCACCAGGCAGCACCCAAAGATGTTACATTTCTGGGCGTGGGTGGCATAAAAATTATTAATGGGCTGCGGCTCATTGAGTACTAATGTCGCCAGTTTCACAATTTATTTTTAACCTAATGTATACAAATGCGTGCATTTTATATGAAATGGAGCGTATTTTCAAGGCAATCAAACACTAATAAAGTCGTTGCCCCCGTTTGTGGCAAATAAACAAGATATGTATAAGGTTAAGTTAAACCACGCGCATGGCCCGAAGGACAGATCAGCCAGAAGCCGTTGGGTGCAAACACAAAATACACACAGAAATTATGTATAACTTCTCAGAACTTGTTATCCCTCGCTATTTGTGTTATCTTATAGTTTTCTTATCTGCATGTAGATCTTCTTACGAATAGTAAGCACTTTTCTCGAGTGCTTCACCAAAGTCTACCAAATACTATTAATAATCACAATTTCCTCCACGCTGACCAGGATTGAATAGACGGTCATGACTAACATTAAAGCTGTTAATGACTGCCTCAGTTCTCTTTTACTATAATGCTGATATAAGTTCACACTGCCTCACATATGAACTTTCAGCATGGCACAGGAGCGTTTACAGCATAGGAACACAATTCTTGAAAGAAACTTTTTAGTTGCTGTCGCAGTTTATGAGGAATTCATCTATGTGTCCAAAATTGGAAGACAATTAATTATGTTAGAAATGATGTCCCGAAGTGATTAAAAAAAAAAGTCATAATCTTTAATAACACAATTTTCTAGTGAACCACGTAGGATTTTGTCAAAATAATAAAATAAAATTTTATTTTTTCAAACTTACCATATGCCATTTTTTTTTAAATAGATTTATTTTTGAAAACCCCTACGTAGTTTACTAGCGTTTGTTCCATAGATTAAGAGAAATAACATTTTTTATGTTTCACATTAATGACGTAGTCAAAAAGCCGCAATCGTGGAGGCCTCTCCGAAAATTATTCATGTACTCGTAGCTCTCTACGGCGCCATTTTTTTTTATTACTTTAAAAAAAAATCATTAATGTAACTCAAGACATGTCAACTATTTGGTCTCCGACAATATAAAAAAAAGAATCTTTAAAAAAAAAATGGCCATGCTCCACACTGGTCTTACCCCTTAACCATGAACCACAAGCCGTTTTCATACTCTTGGGTTTTATAAAGGATCTGGGATCCATAAGACCATACAAACGACTTTTATCTTTTCATTTGGGTTCGACTGCCTAAAAGAAACCATTTAGGAACTCATTAAAGTTACAAATTTGATGGCAGCCTACAAAAAAACGCTATCTTAGCGAAAGTTTAAACGTTCCACAAAACTAATTAGGCAGTTTTTAATCATGGTTATACCCTGGAGCAGTGTCTACCAACAACTGATGAGCAGCCAATTAGTTAGTGTCATTAAAATTGACCATGTGCCAGTCCGAGTCAACAACGGATTTAAATATATTTATGTGTATTATGTAAAACCATAAAAAAAAAAAAAAAAAACAAGTTAAGCTTCCTCTACAACGCTGAGATAAATCATCTGGCAAAAGAGTTAATATTGTTTGGTCGGCCATGCTTTTATAAATAAATTAATTAAGAGCCGAAAAGGGATGCCCAAAATAAATCTTGTTTCTTCCTTCATTTCAGCTGCTTCTTACTTAAGAAAATTAATTGCTCAATATTTGTTGAAGGAGGTGTTTCCTTGGATTGATTGTTTTTCGTTTTTTTGAGGAGCGTCATTGACACTTATTTATGGGATAAACACAATAATGGTCAGTTAAATAGCTGCACTTGCGTTTAGCTTTGGCAAGAAACTTAAAAAAAAAAAGTGTTGAACCTCCATTTTAGAGGTATGTAGTCCAATTCTTTGGAGTGAACACGATCCCTTAAGAAATCAAGTCGGCTACATTTTTGACTAGATTTTGTATTTTCTGTTTTAAAATTTGTACCATACCTATAAGCATGACCATAGTTGTATCAACTTGTTGTCTGGTCAAATAAATATTATTTCGAAAAGTAAGCAAATAGTAAATATTAAACCGACTTCGTAGTTACATATTTGCAATTGGAATGGTCATGTGAGTGTGACTAAGCTAAAGACAACAGCTTTTGCGTTATTGTCTTTAAAACTGGGTTAAACCCACATAGTAGACTGGTCAGCTTTCTGGGAATTTTGTTCACAGGAATTTGCAATTGCTTTTGCTTTCAAATGCATGGAATTCAGTTGGAATCACAATAGAAGAGTTTTCATATCCATTTAGCACGCAAAACGCGACTTCGACTGCGTTCCAAGAAATGAAAAAGACCTGCAGCAGCAAAAGTTCACTTGATTGCATGTAAAGCCCATTTGGGACATCGCGTGCTGGCCAATTTAGTAGTGAACGGCGGCACTGCTCTAGGTTGCAACACGTGCACAACTGGCGGAAGTGCAATCACCTCCAGGACATAGGCATAAGCCAACAATTCTGTGTCGTCATTGTGGCTTGTTGCATTGTTGTTGTTTTTGTTCTTCATGGAGCTCTGTTGCTATGAATTTGGAATGTTTACAGTTTCGTTTTGGGCGGTGGGTCGGTCGGTCCAGTCCTTTTGTGCATTTGTCGTAATGGGCACTATGAACTCAGAGCTCCGGTCGCGGACGGCAAACAAACACACTGTTATGTACTTATTAAGTCGTACGTATACGTTATTTTTTTTTTGTTTAAATGCAAATGTTGCATAGCACACATTTGACGAATACTGACTCAGAGTTCCTACAGTAGTCAGTACTGCAGTTCATTGCTCCAATTTTCCAACTGCTCCACAATAAACAAAACAACGAACCAAAGCAAGAAAAGCGCCAGCACGTTTTGCATATTGTTGAATATTTCTTTTTGGGATTTGTTTTGTTCCGCTCGTTGGATTTTCAATTTCTGTTATTAGTTCGCTGGCACCTCTTGCCCAATGGGCTGCCACGCCCATTTTATGCGCTTCATTTGCCTATAATTGCCCACATAATAAAAATTAAATGCAATTTTTGCAAAAGCAAAGCCAAGTTAAAGCATATTCGGGATTGTGCCAGAAATCTTTTAATGGGCTAGCTCTCAAAATTCTTCGTTCGGTAGCTTTTAATGACAAATATGATTCCGAATTAACAACTTTGTTAAAAAAATATGTATATTGGTCACTAAAAGAGTATGTTCCCAGTGAAACTATCATACCGCTGGATTGCTGTTCGGCTGGAATTTTTAAGCGCGAGTTATTTGGAGCACCACTGTAGACTCTTTTTTTCAGCTGCGGTTGCATGAAAAAAAGCTCTAAAGTTGGCCCGTAACTTCGCCTTATGGCAATTATGCCGAGTGGGCTGCAACTTTTCTTTTTGGCTTTTGAGTTTTCTTTTCACTTGCGAAATAATTGAAACAAATTACGTTGAATTTTCCATATTTCGCAAGCTAATACTCGGCATAGTAGTTTACCTAAATCGATTTCATAAGCATAGCGCTGCAGTGATATTATGCAAAAATACCGAAAAAATACAAAAAATCCAAACAATAATAAACGCAGCGGTGCTTGCGTGACGTCATCAGTTGTTTATTTTTTCACAGTGTCGCCAAATAGTCTGGCTCGTCTCGGGGAACTGTAACCAGAAACCAAAGTCAACTCAGGCAACACGCGTTAGTTTTCATTATTATTGTTGTTGTTTTTATAGCTAAGGGGTCCTCGCTTTGGTTTGCTATTTTGGGTTGGTTCTTTGTTTTGACTAGACAAACTTGTGAAGTGAACCCCAGCCCAAGCGCCTTGTGGCAACAGCTTTGGTTTATTTTGGCCAAAATGAGCAGCAGTTACCAGGCTAAGTTTTTGCTTTTGCAGCCATTTGTGAGCTCATTAGCTTGGACAAATAGATATGCCGCTAAAACGGTTTGCGTCTAGCAACATTTGACACGTGACTCTGTTGCAAAAAGACTTGTAATTAAATTTATCTTCAGAATGGGTAAACGCGAACTCTTACAAAAAGAGTGTTTAATTAATATACACCTATTTACCTATTTAGATTATATGCTGGGTCGTTGCCTGACACTTGTTGTCAAGGTTCAGGCTTTAAGCTTAATTTATTAACAGTTAAGTGACCATTTTTTTAGGACAAATTATTATTTATTATTCTTATCTAAGCAGCAGTAGAATTCTTGAAAACATTATCTTGTAATCGATTTTTATGAGCATTTATAGCCCCTTTGAAAATATATGCTACAAAAGGCGGAATTCCAAAGTTTAATTAAACTGAATCAATATTCGCTTTTAACAATCATTTATGAATAACTAAGTCTTGCTCTCCTACAACAAATTATATATATGTAGTATATCTAAGGCAGCAATTAATATAAATTTAATCGCATACAAAATCTATCACGCTATATGCCATAGAAAATTCTTAGTAATTTGACACGCCCACCGACTCCCCCCGTTTTCAAACAAACAGCTTACAGTAAGATACTAATACTGATAGATTCCATTATACTATAAATTTTTAAAATGGATTGTTTTGTTTCCAGCGCACGTGTCGCTTGTTAAAAGTATTGTGCCCTAAACCCCACCACAATAAACCACCTCCTAACTATCACGAAACCCTCATTCGCCAGCGATACTTTGATTGTCCGCCATTCAAATGCAATTTGTGGCGCATTGCAATGAAAATTGTCCATACTACATACATATGCATATATCTGGGAATTAACAATTCACGGCACAAAACTAGACATTCTGGCGACTATCGACGTAACTGACACCACCAACGACGTCAGCGCATAGCTCTTTGGCCTCTATTATCTACGATTATTTGTTGTCGAGTTTTCCGGTTAACGTGAATGTAATCACATCGATTTGTGTCTACTTTTCTGACCAAGTCTTTGTCCGACTTACCCAGGTGAGTGTTTTCATTATAGTAGCTGAGAATTACATACCTGAAATGAATAAAACATAAATGCTTGTTAAGTCAATGTATCCATACATCATTATTATAAGCTCTAAAGACATTCTATATATTTTTTTTTTTTGAGTAATGTGTGTAAACAACACCCACGTATATATCTACCTGTACATATGAGTCAAATAAAGCAATATGAATGTTTTAGATGTATATTCGATAGACAATATTTGGTCAAAACTGAGGCGAGCAAAACTGGCCAAAAGTGGTTTAAGCGAGTAGGAGTTGACTTCTTTAGCAACCACAACAATTAAGAAAAAAAAGCATGCAAAAAAAAAACAACAAAATTTAGCCAATTTATATATTATTTTCAATTTACAAGAAGCTTAACGTTGAGCTCTGCCAGACAGACTGCAATGACAAGATAAAAATAAACACCATCACTGCACAGTGGGAGAAATTTACAAACTCGAATCAATTAGGTATCAATTTGAAGCTGTCGTATATCTTTTCATATCTATATCCTCTACTTTAGATACAAAGGGTACATTAGTTTATTGCTAAAAATTTCAAAATTTATTGAATAAACCACAAGGAAAAAGATATCGATGTATCCATGTCCGTCCGTATTGCCTGATTCTCAAAGACCAAACGAACTTGGTCCAATTCTTCACTTTTTCTTACATCATGAAAAAAAGTATTTAAAATTTTGAGTGTTTGTTGGTTAAATTTTTTGTGTTAAAGGGAACCTCATACATTTTTATTGACATTGCAACATTTAATACAAATAATAAAAAAATAGTTTGTTGAGCAAGGTTAACTTTTTTATATTTCCCTACAAAATAAATCCGTTTTTTTTCATCATAAAAACAAGAGGCATAAATTCTATTAAATATTATAAAAATTTGTTATAATATTTTGAGAAAAGAATAAAATTTTTCCAATCTTTTTTTTTTTAAATAATAAAATTTTTCCAATCTTTTTTTTTTAAATTTTTGTTTTTTTTTTAGTATTTTGCCAGCAAATCGATTTGATTAGTTTTTAAACCAAATACAGATGTCTAAAAACCCGTTTTTCAAAAAAAAAATTGTGATTGAAATATTTAAGGAACATAATTTAAAAAAAATATTAATTCATATTAAAAAAGAAAGTAGTACATTTAAATATTTTTTTTTTAGAGCTCTGTTGTCAACCTATATTAAAAAAAAATGTGTTCAAAAATATTCAGTAGTTTAGTCACAATTAAATAAAAGCGAAAAACATGTAAGTTTAAAATTTGCTTCATTAGTTTTCAAAAATCGCTGGGGGTAGTTTCCAGCTAGACCCTTTAAGAATATTTCATATTCTTTAAACTATTGTAAAACAGTAGTATCAAAATGCTATTCGATTTCGAAGAGTGTTCAACGATTTGGGAATTTTGTCGATTTCTCATCTTTTTTCAAAATGATTGAATATGAATTTTTCTAAAAATTGTGATGTTTGGACTGTCGACATTTTTACGTCTCGCATTTAAGGAAAAATTATCAATTTTATAAACCGTTGATAATAAAGAAGACGACTTCTAGACAAAGGCGATACGGAGGACGAATTTTGTAGTATGAAAGTAAAAAAAAAAAAAATTATGATTGATTTCTTCCACTGTGCATCGACGTAAAGATCAACCGTGTAAAAATAACTCCAAGTCATAAACGCACAAAACACAGAGAAATAAAAAAAAAAAAAAGGCAGCAAAAAAAAAAAAAAACGCTGCTAGACCCAAAGATAAATTGCTTTTGTACCAGGTCTTCGACAAGTAAACAAATTTCTCGTACTTTGTTTTTTAGACATATTTTGGTCAAGGAACTTTTGCTGCATGCCAGCCAAACCAAAACAAGTTCAAGTGGAAAGATGGGGGCCTCCACACTTGAGCCCAAGAGCAATGTAAAGAAGTTATAAGCCAAAATATGAAGAAGATGTTGGCGACACAGTTCAAAATGGCGGACCAAGTCGGCCGGGTTCAGGTAAATATTTAATTGAACACAGACAGAAAACTTATTATTTGCCAAAGCCGTGGCAGACCAGATTTGTTGAGGTTGATGTTGTCTGCAGTGCTTGAGATAATTGTTTTTCGTTATACTTAACTTTTGGTTGTTGGGGCTCTTGGTATTGTTGTTGTAGTTGTTGCTGCCCATTGAATATTATTTTTGGCATGTTTTGTGGCGTGGCTTGCGTTTTTTTTTTTTTTTTTGGGCTTACTGTATTGTATTTTCGTCGATTTTGTATTGTATGTGTTTTGGTTTTGGTCGGTTGGCTGCAAGCTCTTTTGCCAAAAATAAATGCTGACATCATCCGAACCAAACGAAAACCGTCGAACGACAACAACTACAACAACAAAACAACACAACACTCGAAGCTCACTTATTTCTTATGCTCGCATGACATGCATGTATTAGTGGGTCTTTCTTTTTTTTTAAGGTATTTTAGCAGCGATTAAAGAAGGTCCTACACGATCCCTCTCACATTTGAGTGAAATAAGCAATACCTTATATACCTAACCCAATGCATCCAGAAACATCCCATCTGGCCATGCGGGTATGACGCCCTCTTTTCCTTTGCATTGGTTGAGTTCTTTTTTTTTCTGACCTTGAACTTGAAGCTCAACAGCAACCACAAATTGAGTTTGAGTGAGTTCCGCTGGGGAAATGCATTAGCAGCGCAACTGAACAAAATTTTAGATAAGGCTCGTGGAGTTATCGTCAAAGGGGTTTTTTTTTTTATGTCATGTTGGTGGCCAGTGACTCATACATATGTAGATACTTATGTACTCTTATATGCCCAGCGGTTGCATATACACATTGCATTCTGCCTAACAAGTTGAGATCAGCGCGCAAAAAGACATTTGGGTTTTGAAATTTTTGGCTTTTTCGTCAAACGTTTTTATAGTGACTGTACTTTTGCGACCTTAAACAATTTAGTTTATAGATTACCATAAAGGCTGTTAGCTCGACATGTATTAAGATATAAGTTTGTGTGTATAAGATGGGTGGGGTGGGTTTTTTGCTATAATCAACCAAAACAAATATCTAGTATTACTGTTTTGAATTTAAAGAAAAGGTTTCAACAGCATGCCGTCAGTAAACTGTATTTTAAAATACAGAGCCTTTTTGAGCACTGAAAACATCGAACTGATGCGGATTGTCCGTCGCACATTACTGATTTCGTTTTGTTTCCGCACATCAAAAATATTTTTTTGTTTTGATTTTCGTCTCCTGAAGAAGTGCTATTGAACGTAAGTTTTGAAAATAACTCAGAGTGGGAAAAGTGTTTGAAAAATGTTGATCTAGACCAAATTTGAGGGTTTCTAAATTTTTCTGTCAAGTGGCCTGAGCAACAACTCAGGCAAAATTGGATTTAAATTCAAATCACTGTCAAAGGTCAATTGGTATATGTGTAGTCTATATAAAATAAACTGACAGGACATGCTTTAAGTATTTAAGCCAAGATTCGAGCAGCGGAGCAGCTCCATTGAAACCACGAAAAGTCATAACATTCCAAATTTTCACACTAGTGCCACAAAATGCTTTCAACAAAACCAACGAAAAGTTACCCTTTAATATCTCTCATTAAAAAGTAATTCTGGCAATACACAACACTGAACATTTTAGAGTTTTTCCACAACATAAAACTCAAGACCATAAACATTTTAAAAGCGAATCTTGTGACTAGCATTGAGAATAGAAATAGTAAGAATTACGACATATTTTTAATTTGTTGCGCATTATACCCAGCCCTCCCCAGTCCAAACGCACACGCATTTAAAGTCGAAGTCCCCTCCCCCACACCACCAACTATCCACACAGCTATCCTTCAAACTGGTGGATAAGACAGGCACAGAGCGTATGAAAATGGGCGTAGTCGGGCGTAGGGTGGCAGCTTTTTTGGAGGTTATGCCAAGGCTTTTATCCTCATGCGTTTTATGAGCCACTTGGGCAAAGACGCAACAAGGACAAACAAAGCTCCTACTCGATGGCATTTGCCTTTGGGGACCTTTTTTCTACAGCTGCCTACTGCGCAATTTCAGAATAAACTGCGACGTGACTTGAGCAAGTTCTTTGCAAGAATAATAAATAAATACATATGAAATGGATTCTTAAATTTTAACAAATTTTTGGCATCATCATCATCAAGAATAGGCATAAAAAAAAAGTTTTCTACACTCTCACAAATCGGGTAAGAACAACAACACCAATAAAAAAAAAAAATGCAAAAACGAAGCACGCAAAATTATTACAAACTACTCAACTTTAGAAATGACATCATTTTCATTCCCAGTCCCAGTCCTCATTCCAGTTTGCAGCTACGCCATTAGCCGGCCGGTCGAGCAACAGAAAAAAAGATATATCGCACTTTTTCAACAACTTTGGATGTTTCGCTGCTGTTCTTTAGGTCTTCAATGGAGCTCAAGATACATACATATGTACATTTAAGGAGGTAGCTCGAGAAAAAGGTTTGGCCAAAACCATTCATGGTTTCTTAAGCTGTTTTTATGAGCTCTTTCTTTTTGTGTTGTTGTGTTTTATTTTTGGCAATTTGACTCAAAATGAAATGCGTTGTAGCAAAGAATTTTGATTAAAGGTTGCATGCAAAAAACGAAAATAAAAATTTAGCTCTATGGATATACAAAGAACTTGAACGAAAAATCAACAGCAGATAACGATATTGATAATAGGAGCGTGTGAGCTAGTTTGTCTTTGCGAAATATGACGCATCAACTATAAAGGAAAGTATTTCGATGGACAGTTTCATAAAACAACTAAAATCTGTGAACACCAAAAGATTTGGAATCCTCTTGGCAGAGGGGTGGAGTTTATCAAAAGCATTTCAATAAACTCAATTCGCAAAATCCGTCTACAAATGCAGGGCAGGTATCGGAACATTATATGGATATTTATTTCTCTAAGATCTCCCAATAGTTTGAACGGGTTTAATATTGTTAATATAAATGGTAACCAAGAGATTAGAATGTTAAATTATCTTATTATATGATTATTATATCAACAAGCTTCCATGCAGAACCAATGGACAAGCACACACAGAGCATAAATACTTAAATAAACTCGTTAAATTTGTAGCAAGGAGTTAAAAATTTAAAAAGTTTAAAGGTTAGAAAGTTTAAAGCGTGCAGAAGAAACTTTTCATTGATAATCCAATATAATTGAGTGCAATCCAATCCATTTAGACAAGAACAAGAACCGAAATCAAGCAATCCAGTAGTTGGAGAGCTCGCACCGACCTGTTCAGTTGGGCGGCCGCAGCAGCGGCAGCCATAACAGTGGCACACTCCAGCGGTGTACGAGGCCGTCTCTGACCAGCCAGTGACTGCTTCTGCTGCGATCCTGGCACGGGAAGACGACGCATGGCAGCGCCGAAAGCAGGATCATAGCTATACGAAATCCTTCCAGCCGTTGCTGCTGACATCTGAGATTCGGATTCGGGTGAGCTGGCATAGAAGGGCGAATACGCATGGGCGTATGCATTAGGACTGGCACTAAAGGCCAAAAAGCTAGGCGAATGTGCTTCGCCGCCGGCTGGACGATGTAGTGGACTGTTGCCGGCACTCTTGGGTATGGGTATGGCATGGGCATGATGGCTGGCTGGCTTGGTATACAGCGTTGGCGAGAACTGATCGATGGCTTCTTCGTAGTCTGAATCCTCGACGCTATCGTTGCGCATGGGCAGTCTATAGCGTGCATCGCCAAGGGCTAGGTTAGTATAGATGTTGCTATCAGGAGGCATGCTGTTGCCCAGCTGTGGGCCACAAAGATTCATCGACGCAAAAGGAACTGCGGCCAGAGTGCGATTTGTCGTAATAGTAGAGACGCGGCACCATGTTGGGCGCTACTGCTGGGGCGGCTGCTACAAAGTTGTCGTGGCTTACAGTGTTGAGCAATGCATTGAAGCCCGGCGCTAAAGGCATGGGCGCTATGTGCGGGGTGCTGAAAGCGCGTTTGCGGCTGGTGGGGTGCACGTGTGCGAAGCTGCGAGCGACGAACAGGCGTAGGGCAATCATAGGAGAGAGGGTAAAAGTTGGATGCAGTGTTGTAAAGCACGCAAAAGTTACGCGAAATTGAAATTAAAAAAGAAAAGCAGAAGATATAGTAATGAGTCCCGATTAAATAAAACTTTATAGGAAAATGGATTGGTAAGGTTGGTAATTGGGCTAATGCAATTGATAGAGTGGGTGTGATTTTTTTCAAAATGGGCGGATACGACTATTGGGTCAAATTCCCGCTGTTGTTTACAAACTAAAAACAGTTTGTATGGAATATATAAACTACTGTCTCGTCGCGCTCCAGTTCTTCGTTTGATGCCAACATTGCAAAACGAAACCGAGAGTTTTAAGACGCGTGGATAAACAAAACAAATGGTCTGTTGGCGCCCCCGAGTGCAGCAACTGCTCCCGATGATGATAAATGTGGCAACAACTACAACAGCAACAACAATAACCAGCAACGTCAGATGCGCAGCTTGTTGTGTTGAATGTAAATGCAATTTATGAGTGAAAATTAAAATGATTAGAATTTATAGTACCTACTATATAGGAGAAAAAATTGTCAATTACTTTGTTGCATGCAACAGCATCAAAAGGCAGAGCCAATTAGTTCTCTAAATTTCTTTTCTTCACACTTCCTGCAATGTGTGAAGGAGCGACAAAACAGAAGATCAGGCCACCGGTACGCGGTAAGTACGCCCACGGGGCTTGCTACAATGTGGCAAAGTGTGCTGTGTGTGGCACTTTCAGTAGCAACAACTATGTCTGCGAGCAATCTTAATAAAAACATCTCTATACATTCTCTTGTTGTTGGTTCCAGGAGGCACATAGATAGATAGACAGAGAGTTGCCTCAATACAATTTGGGCACAAATTAAAATCTAAACACACAAGGCATAAATAAAATGCAACGAGGCATGAAAAGCAAATCTGCGGCATACACCACACAGCAGCCGCATGCAACAACAACAACAACAACAACAAAAACTCAAGCCAAAAGCGAAGACAACAACGACGCATTTGGCAATTGCAACGGCAGCAACTGGTATGGCAAAAACTTTTCCCGGTTGTTGCAACAACCACAATGACTGTGGTAAGGGGCAGAGTAAGGGGAGGAGGTGGCAGTAGTAGCAGCAGCCACCACATTGCAGTCAGCACTCAGTCACTCATGACACATCCGGGTAAATGTGGCAGACTGAACTAACAGCAACTGCAACAACAGCAACAATAAATGAATTTTTTTCTTTTTTTTCACTGTTGGCGCGCTTTTCTTTTTTGTTTTTCTTTATCTTTCTCTGTTCCCAAACTTAGGATGTCCCCCCAGGCTGTTCGTTGGCTAACTTTTGCTCTGTGCTTTTCTTGCGGTTATCCATTTGTTGCATCCTTGTTAATTTTTCTTAAAATTTGTAATTTCCCGTTTTTAACTGTAAAGATTGGACTGGTTTCAGGGGTAATTCTAGGATTAAACATGAATTATGGGTGTGAACTTGAATAAGGATATTCGGATTGCGTTAGAGCAAACAACTTTCACGGTATACTAGGACCGATTGGTCAAAAATTTTTTTATTTTTGTAATGTGATTCATATCTGTATATTGAAATAAATCAGCATGATGTGCAACATCAAGGATTCTTTACAAAAATGTGTTTGCAACACTTGCACAACACAACACTTTTTTTTCTTTTTTATGTTTATATGCTATACTATCTCAAAGAGAAATGAATAAATATGTATGTTATAAGATTTATGTTGTTGCCCTTGCTTCGGAAAACGAATCCGAACATTTTATTCGTAACGATTCGGCTAAATAGGTTTAAAAAAAGTACGCATTTTATACTGAACAAATTTTTCAAATATTCTTTATGCCAACTTCAAGTTTTAATTTTTTTTTCTGACAACCCAAAAAATAGCATGCACAACTGGCCGTCAAAAAAGATTTTTTTTACAAAAACTCGTGGTTAAAGTTATTAATAAAGGACTAACAATATTTTAATGAAAATAAAACATATAGTAATAATTTCGCATCAACATGAGAATTTTACCGAAAATAAAAAGAGAAATATCGACAAAAATATTCGTTTTCCGGAGCACGCAAAAACGAATCCGAACAAAATTGTTCGGTTTGGTTCGGCTGATTGCATCGATCGCTTGACAAAACAACTTAACAAGGAAATAAAATTTTATAGAAATAGCCACAACAACAATAATAACAAGTTAACAGAGTCTTGTGTGATTTTGCAGAAATTAGGTGAATGGAATTATTGTGCCCCAGCATTTGCTCCCCACTTCAGCGCTATCTTTCACTCTTACTGTCTATGTGTAAACACAATAAACAACAAGACAAACGAGTAACCTGTTAAAATGTCTGGAAAAGCGAACGGACACAAATGTTCCCCCCAAATTGCTTGTTGCCATCAGATTAGCAAAAATGCAAGTTATAAATGATGGAAAAAAAAAATAAAAGAAATTTTCAAACGAGGGGCAACAGCTGGAAATTGGCAGCGTATAAATGTTGTGGCAAATTAATCGCTGCAATTGCATTATCTACGATTTGAGATTTGACTCGTTTTTTGCTACCTGATTTCCAAGTTGCAAGCGCGCCTTTTACCTGAAGTTGAAAGCGAATTTATGTGCACATTGTCTTTTTGTTGTTGTATTGAATTTTTGGCTTTTGCTGACGTAATGGGTCGTGATCTTTTGCTTCTATTAACAGCACAATTAGAAAAATGTTTGAAATGGGACAAAGGAAAGGATTTGCAGATAGACGCAGACGACGACAACGACGGCTAAATAGAGCTACAAAATGCATAAAATATTGCATAAAATAAAGCGAAAACTATGTAAAGATATATGAATTGTTTTTATATGCATGAGTTAGTTTAATGCGAGGTTAGAGGTTTGGGAAAGTTACTTACGACACAATTATCAAAAGCATAAATCGCTTGAAATTAGGTTAAAAATCGTTGGACGTGCTTACCTGAAAAAATAAAGAAAAAAATATGCATAAGTAATGTTAAGCATTTAAACATAAATGAATTACTAATAACGCTAGGTTTATTTAATAAATTAAAATTAGCTTACATTCTATTAAAAATTACCAGTTTTTTTTGTAAAAGTTCACAATTTGTTAGCTTTTATAAAGCCAAAATTATTGTATTTTATTAACTTGAATATAACACACTGCTTTTTTTTGTAATGCCTTTGAACTTAAAAATCGTTTAAATTTGTATGGATTGGTTGGCAACGCACTGATTGATCTGCTTGCTCTTACTGCTTCGCACACTTCTTTGTTAACTGCTTGTTGTATATTTATACTGATACACTGCTTATACACTACTACAACAAACTCGACTGCTTCACTTACTAAAGGTTCTTGTCTTGGCTGGCACATAAAGCAGTGCGACCCAAAAGCAGTGCTCGAATATACAAGCAGTTACACACTGTAACAGCCAAACAGCGCTTTCTAAACTGTAAGCTCAATAGACATGGTAATCTTATCACTTCTCAAACAGGTTTCGATTTATTATTATTGGGGATATCATCTGAAAATTAGCAGCTTATTTTTATTATATCATGCACTGCGCTTTTATTAATGAAATTTTGCATTAGCAGCGCATTTCAAACTATAAGTCAAATATAAATAACTGGTATCAAAATTTGGCATATTTCTAGATTAGTTAAGGCCGTAACGTATTTTCTTTTTTAAATTGTGACCAAAAACCAGCCTGTTGAATAATGCCTGCTCTTATCAAAATCATCATCAACCTATTTTTATTGTTTATAGTTTATGTGCTTCTACGCTTAGCGTTTGTGAACGAACAAAACAATAATCACAACAACGCAATAGAAAAAGCGAAAAATGACAACAAATACAAAAATGGCAATAATTAGTAGTAGACGCGATCAATAATAGAAAACAAAAACAACTGGCGAAGACACAGCACAGCAGAACAACGCAATAACAAAACAAAACTCAAAAGAATGCAATTAGTCGTTCCGTTGGAACTGAAGTAGAGAAGCAAAAATATAAACTAGCGAGTGCTAGAGAAAAGAGAGCGCGCAGTTGAGACCAAACCGTTCACGTGTAAAACTTTGTAAGCTTGCTAATCAGTGACCGTAAGAGGGGGAGAGTATATCAAGAGAGAGCTGATGGCTTATCAGCGCGCCAATATCGTCTCGAACGTAAATAAGAGAAGAGATCGAAGAGCGAGTTATTTTGTTGTCACAATTTGTTTTTGTTTTTTTTTTTTTTTTTGCGTTGCTTTTTGTTGTTATTCTTATTATTGTTGTCTCAAGTGTGTGTAATATATAAGAATACATGAATAAAAAAATTTAGCAATTTGCGCACTATTTTTAAATGTTTTAAAAATTGTTTGATTTTTCTTTGTTGTCGCATCGTCTCTTGTTGTGCTTTTATTGTTGTTTTGGCTTGTCGCCTTCGTACTTGACTACACACACACAAGCCACTGCACAGATAAATGCAAATTTGTTGTTGCTGTCAATCAATGAAAACAAATTTGCGACAAATATTTATAAACTAATAGAATATACGATAATTCAAAATACAATATAACAACAACGTTCAAAAAAGCCAAACAGCAACAATTTACACTTGGTGCTGGTCAGTCGAGTATCAAAAAGCTAAAAGAAAAAAAAAACAAAACACAGAGCAAAAATGATTATGCAAAGAACGAACCGCGTGCAATTTGCACTAGACCGCAAAACCCGCCCAGCTTACCCCTTCTAACACCCACACATTGCGAAAGTGGCGACGTCTAATCGCTTTGGCGCCACTTGTTCACCTTCTTTCCACCTCTAGGCGACAGCCGCGGCGCTCTACTTTATTGGCATTACGTATACGTACATATACCTTTTAGGGTAGCACAAGCAGAGCCCCTGCTTCACTTGGCACGACAGGCATTCCGCCAAAAAAAAAAAAAAAAAACATAGTTGGGCATGCTATCGTGTTGATAAGGTTTACTCAAGTTCCCCACCCAATTAATGAATGCTTCCAAGTAGGTTTTTGGACATTTCTCACCAGAAATCCAGACAATCGATAGTATGTTACTTGATAATAACCATTTACCTCGCAATGATGAAGTAAGTATAGTATGGTGTAAAATTTTTGTATTGATTTTTTACTAAAACGGCGATTTTTTCCAATAGCTTAATTTTCCTGCAGTAGAACAAGTCTTTAAACTGCTTCTTGTATTGGGTGCTTACTTCTTAATCTTATCATTCCATAGGCCACCAACATTTTTGCAAAGTGTTATGTTTTTTTTGTTGTCGTCTTTTAAGACTACTATTTCGTTTAAAAATAACGATAACACAACGCAACAGTTAGGGTATTCACGGTTGTTGTTGACACAAGCAGTAGACAAGTTGATGACTTTTGCAACAACAAAAAGTGTAGATATGAGTTTCAAATCTCAAGACACCTTTCCTACTCTAGTTTATAGCTGTTGCGGAATTTTCAACACTCTAATATTGTTGTTGGGATTATTGAGCCATTTTTGGATAGAAAGTGACTTTTCAAAAATTTAACTGAAACAAGTTTTTTAATTTTAATTTTTTGTGTACATTTTTTTTATTCCAATTGCATAATTTAATGAAACAAACAATTTTATTCGGATTCGGTTTTGCGTGCTCCGGAAAACGAATTTTTCTGTCGATAACTTCCCTTTTCATTTTCGATAAATTCGTGTATTTCCCTAATTTTTCCGATAAAGTCTCATGTTGTGAGGCCGCGAAATTATTTTTAATTTGAAACAAAACAGCTGACAATGGTTGCAGTAGTTTTGCACCTTTTTATTTTTATATGTTGTTTATATTTTATTTTCATTAAAATATTGCAAGCTCTTTATCATTCCATTTTTTTTTTTAAATTACACAAAAATATTAATTTAAAAACAGTATTTGTTTAAATTAAATACGACTTAGCTATTTTTGTCACAAATTTTATTTGTGTAACGGGGGAACCCTGTCGCGATTAGCGTCATGTATATAAATAAATAACTAAATTGGCATAAATATAATCTAAGAACACATCAAAGAATGATTTACAAAATGATTTCAGTTTAAAATTTGTAGTATTTTTGCCTCTTGCAACAAAACATTCGGTTTCAAACCACATGAAAAATTCGGTTTGGTAAAATTGGTCTTGCAACAAAACATTCGGTTTCAAAACGAATCCGAATAAAATGTTCGGATTCGTTTTCCGGAGCACGGCCGATTAACAATTTTTATATTTAAATAATGTAGTGATCATTTCCCATGTCCATAGTATGCAAGTCCATGTTTCACTGTTTGGTATTTGAAAGTCGCCTCCATCTGTCCTTTTTGGTTTTGCAAACAATTTTTATAGTTTTAATTGATTTTACAATAACAACTTATGCGTGCATTTAAGGTTATTGTTATTGTTGTTTAATTGAGTGGGCGTCGCCGTCGCGGCCGAACGTCATGTTGGCACCACACACCATGACAAATGATGTTGTATGTAAGTGTGCATGTGTCAATTTTTAAAAAAATTTCTTAAAGCCAAGTAAATAATTTAATTAGACGCCTTTTCGTGTTGTGGCGTGATGAAAATTAATGCGAAATTAATGGAGCGTCAAGTTGCACGAAATGGCCAAATACTAACAAAAGTCACATAGCGCTGCATTTCAATTAATTATTTATTAATTGGTGCAAGCAAAAATCGAGTAATCACTTGCCACACGTAAAGGCTTGTGGCTATAATTCAATTGTACTTTGCTTATTAAAGATAGCTAGTTCTTCTGGATGGACTGGTAAATTTGTATGACTAGTACTAATAATTTGAGCGCTATGTGGGCGTTGTACGCCGTTGGCGCAGACAACAACAACAACGACAACAATAACAACGAAACAGCTGTGCGGTGACTCCACACAGCTGAGAAACGGCCACAGCCAAATAATGAAACTCAGCTGAGCGAGTCAGCAACTCACACACACAAACACACACCGATTTCAGCCAATTGGCAAACAAAGAAGTGGCAGAGAGTAAAGTGCAAATTGGTGAAGTTATATCTGAATATGTGTGTGTTGTTTCTGTGTGAGTGTAGGTGTATGTGTGGCCAAGTCATCGGGGAGCTCAAACGGTTTCGCACTGTTTGAGGGCGCCTTTCCTGATGTGCCGATGACTCATAAGCTCATAAGGCAATGGCGGGTTGGGTTGTTGGCTAGCAGCAGCAAAAGCAACAGAAAGAAAATAAGGCGAAAACGCAACAAACAAAACCATAAAACCGGCGAAATAGCTCAAAGCAACACCAATAACAACAATAATGGAGCTACAAACAAAGAAGAAACCGGCTTAAAAAGCAACTACAACAACACAACAGCTATACAGCAAATTGGATATGCGAATACATGCAAACAAACACACACACACACATATCAGTTGGTGTAGCAAGAGATCAGCAAAACTCCAACAATAATAAATACAAAGACAGCAGCGGAAAATTTCAAAATCCAATGCAATAAGCAAAGGCAAGCAGACAAGCAGACAAGATACAGCTGAGCTGAGCTTCGCGGAGAGCGGCATTGAGTTCGCAATTGCAAAAAAAAATAAATATAATTTCACAAAGCCCACGCACACACACACAACAGAGACAGAGAGACTCACAGATAAAGATAAGCGTGGCATGAAGGATTAATTATAAACTTACTTTATGAATGAAATAAATCGAAATGAGAAGAAACTAAACTTGATTAAAAATCTAATTGACAGTCTTAAAGATTTTAATTGAGTAATCTATGTTTTGTACGCTTACGCTCTTCTGATTAATAGGCAGACAAGTTTAAATTGGAAAATTTCTTAGCTTTTTTAAGAACGGAAATGCCCACCAAATTATTCAGTGGTGCGTCAGAAATAAGTCAATTAAAACAATATGTTAAAATTACTCTTGGATTTACTTTAATTTCTTAGACTTGCTGAGATACGAACACAAATCGTACATTTGAGGCGCAAGTTCGTTAGCCTCATCTGGTGACACGCTCCTTGCTCACACTCACATTTACCTAGGTAAACAAATATGCTTAATGACTCTACAAACAGAAAGAAAACCTATCACCCATGACAGACCCCAATGTTGCTTGCGTAAACACATACGCTATGTTAATGAGCTGCACCTGGCCACCCATAGAATCACTCCAAATTGGGCTACACAAAGGCAGTGCAATTGGTCACGCACCTACTACTACGACGTCATATGGCATTTGGTTACACTTAACGCACTTGTGGATTGGCTAATACGTCACTAACATACGTGCAAATTGAGCGGGGTGCTCGGAAAATTAACAGTGCCAGACAAATCACAGAAGGTGGGCGGACGAATCTTGACACAACGAGTGTAAATGTTGCTAATGAAAGAAAGGCGTTCGTTTCAGGCTAAAAGATGTAAAAATTGAACACAACTTTCACGGGGTTCAACCGCTTTTCACTCGCCAGCATTTGACATTTCCCACATTCATGCAAGCCGTTTATTGATTTTCGCTTTAAGTAACTTTCCAGCAGTTGAAAACTACGTTTCAATTTCTGTTTTTGTATTTATTTCTGTTTTTGTTTAAGGGGGCCACCATTCGCTGCCTACAAGTCGCTGTGATTCGTTCGTTGGCTTGCATTCATGAATCCGATAATAATTTTCGCTGTCAAGGTCGTTCTATGGTAGCGACACATCACGGTGCACCGACACCAAATAAACTCCCAACAACAAGCAAACCAAATGGAGATATAAGTTTAGGGAAAAAAACGCTTAGTTAAGTTACTCTAATATTTTTTACGGCAGAAAATAAATATTCTATTAAAGTATTGAATTATTTGAAGTAAAAGATTTTTTATCAACTATCTGGTACAACTATAGTGGCCATATACAGAACTTTCATTTAGCGCATACAACAGTCTGATAAATAAGTCTATAATAATGGCTGACAGCCCCTGACAGTTCCAACAAGGCGCGGATCCAGGATTTGGCCTTAGGATGGGTTTTCACTTCGAAGTGTATATATGTATATATCAGAGATAGCATAAAACTTTCAACCCATTTTTCCACCTTTGGAGGCGGCCCGGATCCGAAAACCCCCCGTGGATCCGCCACTGGTACCAACCCTCTACTAACAAAAGTTTGTTGGTTCGATTTTTGGCTTTTGTTTACTTTCTTAGCGCGTGTACAATACTGTTAGGTTTCGGGGGTAAGAAATAAGTGAAATTGTTGCCTATCAAATTATGTATGACATGCAAAAAGTTTTGCAAATATCCTAAATTGTTCCACATGGAAATAATGAACACGTGACATAATTAATGGAATTGAAAACTCAATTAATTAGCAACTCTAAGGCATTCTTATTTCCAAAACCTATTTGCCAAATCCTAATCTAATGATAAATCTTTTTTGTGTCGCATTTACAACCTTAAGGGTTTTATCGGATGGCATTTTAATCGGATATATATGACAATCTTTTGGCTAAATGAAAGCTGTCTGCATGAAAAGTTAACTTAATTTTAAATTGTACCAGCACAAATACAATATCGAGGTCTGTCTTTAAACAGGAAAAGATATTTGGGGGTGGCAGTAGCTAAAACTGTGACGAAAAACCTGCCATTTGCTAATACATACTTTGAGCAAAGCCATTGTTCTGATAGTTTGGACTACATTGGCAGCACATTTCTAAATCGCTGTATAATTTGAATAAATTTTACTTTGGGAAACACAGTGCAGGCGATTAGACATAAGTGTTGCTTTCAATGTTTCAGTACCAGGAAATACTACTGTTTATCCCAGTTTAAAAATAGTCAGTTATTTGAAAATATTTCTCTTCCAAGAAATTGTGTTGTACCAAGGGACTTTGAGGAGGTTGTTTTCAAAAACTTCTTAAAAAAAAGATGACGTACGTGAAAGTCGGACACGGACGACTTTTGGATACCTTGTATCATCACATATATTGCTTAAGAACTCCACAAGACATTTGATTACCAAATTTGGTTACAATATCTGCATTAACAAACAAAAAAAAAATAAAAAACAAGACGAATTTTGCACAAAATTTTTTGACCCATTGGTCCTATAGAGGCTTTATGATATAGCCAACCGATTTTAATCAAATTTGGTACTGTGCTTGGGAACTATAACTTCTGAATACCAAATTTGGTTACGATATCTTAGGCTTGCAGAAACTTAATTTCTCCTATGTAAGGTACAGAGAATAAAAGGGATAAAGTTACATTGATTTCCGGCTATGTAGCAAATGAAAAAATAAGCGAATTGATAGCATATTTTGAATATTTGTATATTATTTATAATTTTATTTTGCTACATTCTCGAAATATTAAAGGCAACTCTTACCACTACACACCAAAAGTGCTCATCGCCATAAAAAAAGAACCAGACGGCTGTCTAATGCTACTTATTTGTCTTTATGGTTATAAAAAACATTTCGCTTATTTTTACTTTATATATTTTGCATTAATTATGTGCTTCCCTTTGTCCAACTATCCTTGTCTGAATTAATTGTGGGCCCTGCAACCGACCAGCAATTCTATAGATCGGGATTTCTCTCTTGATGTTTGAGCGCACTCTTTTGCTTGCATGCTAGAAGAATAAATTTGACCCCAAAACTCAAAGCATAAAGCGTTGTCATCGACGTCAATAGTAAAAATCAATGCCAATAATCAATCCATCAAAACCTCTCTTCTCTCTTTTATCACTACTTTGCAGCAACAAGAACAGAATGTTAAGCTTTTTAAGCAACCTCTGCTGCTTATTGTTTAAATTTGACACCTCACAGGTATTCCTCGAAATACATACATAGTATGTATGTTCACACACATGTATTTCGCTTAAGCTAAATGAAACACCTGTTCTACAGTGGGGCAGGTTGTGGGCTCTGCTGAGTGATAGCGTTTAGGCGTGCCTGACAACAAGGCGGCAAAACTATTCGAGAAGTGAGATATGATTAGGAGCTATCAGAGCAAGCACATTAAAGTTGTTTTTCAAAGAGAAGATAGAGAGAGATGCTTATTGTAGTTAGTAAGTAAGTGGCTCAGCAAACTTTGCAACATTGTTGCATGTTCATTTTTTGCCGGCTCGCGCAAATTAGAAAACAAACAGAGAGAGTGGAAAATGCGCAAAGGTGCTAAAAATGCGGACACAAACACAAGACAGATAAGAGAACACACACAAACACGATATTCTACATAAATGTAGTTAGAGTACGTACAACATTTTTGCATTGAAATTTGCCAATTTTTTTTTTTTTTAAATGGGGCGAAACAATACATTAAAAGAGTGAAAAGCTGAAGAGAGGTAGCTGAAATGTTGGCACACACACTGAAATATGAATTAAATTTAAATTTTCCATTGATTTTAATCAACGTAGAACGACAAACAGCAAAAGTGTGTGCGAACACTTGAGCGGCGAGTGAGCGCGGGTACTGCAAATTTTAAAGAGAGCAAGACGGCTGCGCTCTCAGCGTAAAATATGCGGCACTTAAAAAAAAAATGACACGCGCAGTAAAGTTTATTTTTAAACAACAACAAATACGATGGCATTAATTTAAAAGCAACAACAAATAGTCTCACATTGATAGGCAATGGCTGATAGCAAACGGCAGCGGGGAATAATGCTAAACCAGGCGTCTGCGTCTACGTCGACGTCGCCTACGACGGCGCATAAAAATCAACGTCAATATTTGTGGCTATTTTTAGACACACAGAGCGACTAAAAAAAAAAAAACAGAAGACCAATCAAGCAACGGCAAACGCATGACCGTTTGTACATTTGCAAGAGAGTGACTGCAAATGGCAAAGAGAGCGTGAGAGCATATGGGATAGGTTGGAGCAAACGCCAATATAACAAGGTATGCTATTCAATGGCTACTGAAACCTTATTTTTAGTCTGAGCAAAAATCGTTGGAGCCAGGTAAATAAACACCCCAGGTTGCTGTTCCGAAAAATTTTCGCGTAGGCGCAAACCTTATTAAAAATTTTTTTGTGCTGCTGGTTGTCAACTAGAGTGGCTTATTTTTTACCGCTGCATAAAATTACGGTAAATGCCGAAAAATTTTGGCAGCGGAAACAAAAGCCTTTCTCGTTGAAAAATATCAACGAAACTAAAATAAGGTTTGAGTTGCGAAAATTTTTCGGCTACGCATAGCATACCTACTTTATTCTACCAATGGGGTGGTTCAAACGCTCAATGTTTTTGCCAGTACTAAAACAAAGGCTACTCGGCCCTGCAGTTAATGAGCATACCTTGTTTATTCTACCATGGTTGCATCGTCGCTATCAGCGAGAGTTGTGTTGCATTTAATGAGCACAACAAATGCATATATTCTCTCTGTGCGTGTGTGAGCAAGACGTTGGGAAGCCGGACCGACGTCAAAGGGGGCGTGTGTTGTAATCGCGACGAATGCGCTTTTTTTTATACACTGTACAAAAAGTTAAGGAGTATATGAAAATTGGGCAAATACATTTTTAATGGAACAACAATATTATAAATGTACCTATCTTTAATAGAATTCAAAAACAAACTCGAGTTGTGTCCCGTTTGGGATTAACAAATGGTTTGACAACTAATTAATTGGTAAAGTCAAATTAACAACACATGTGGTACAACAAGAGAAATGGAAAAAGAGGAATTACAATTCAGGGGCACGTTTATCAAAATAGCTTTGGAAATCCAATCTGTTGTGGCTAGCTTACAAACACCAAAAAGCTTTATCACCCCCAGGTGGTGTCGCGGCAGTTCCATAGCAAATGACACGCAATACTTTTTCGCAAAATTGTAATACATATAAATCCAATCCGTTTCAAATGATTCCCGTTTTTAAATTTAAATTGAACTGAAAAGATAGAACAATACTGTTTTGTTTGGTTAGTACTTGAACAGCTGCATTATGTGGACACGATCGAAGAAGACAGTGAGAACACCACTTGATTTAATGGCCAAAAATTATGGAGGCGAACCTACACTAAGAATATGATCTGCACGATAAATTTATGTCGATATTTGTCCATATGTCTGTTTCTTGAAGACCAAAGGAGCTAGAAACGTCCAGCTCTTAACCATCCAACTTCCCATCAACCCATAACGGCGCAACGAAATCAAATAAAAACTGTGCAAACTAAGCAGGGTATATTTTAGTCGGATTGTGTAGACTTTAGCTGGCTCACTTGTATAATTTTTGTCTATTCTTGCTATGATCATTGTCGTTTGCTACCTTTTTTCTACTAGCAGTTTTTTTTTTTTATTTATGAGTAGATATAAGTTGTAGATCAGTGTGTAAGTGGCGCCGTCGTTATCATTATTCATTATCCATCATTATGATGATCATTTAGAAAGTTGTTTGCATTCGCCTTGTGACGATTAACCCATTTTTGCCCCCACTCCGTTAATTGCGTTGTTGGAGCTGTTAAGATTTATTGTAGCATCAAATTTCAACGAAGGTTGAATTAGCAATTTTCTTAACAAATTATTTCCAGTTCTTACTACATTTGCATTGGATTTAACCTTAAAATCGGGAAATGCATTAAATTGCGGTTAAATTGGCTCAGTAGTCATCATATTATCTAGGTTCTTCGTACTGTAGGTGATTCAAGTAATTGCTGGAGTTGGGCGACGAGTATGAATCAAGTAAGATTACCATCAAGTGCAATCAATTTAGCATGAAATGCATGTAAGTCAAGTGTTTTAAAAATGCCGGAAAATATTTCTAGTATGAGCAATGAAGAAGGAACTGTTCTAAGAAATCGTGCTCTGTCTGGTACATGCAATTTGTCGAAAGAAAACAAACACATTAAATTTATCTGATGATCCGATGACGTTAGTTTACCCAAAATCTTCCAAGTTGTGTTGCCACAGCTGTTTTTGGAGCTTCGCACGCCATTACCTACGCATTTGTGCAGACAGATAAACAGAAGCACAGAAACTGATACAGATAGAGTTAAAGACATATGTAGATACAATTGTACTCCCTTACATTTTCATGTTAAATTTGGTTCAAGCAAATATATAATGTATGTGCATATACCTGTGATAATTTAGATAAACAAAATGGCATGGTCACCTATGAAATAAGCAACAAGTGCAGATACACTGCGTGCACAACAGGGCAGAGATAAGAAAAGCCAGGGAGCGTCGGAGCATGGCACAAGACCAATTTTTGAAATAAACGGAAGTGACAACAGTGTCTGGTTTAACTTAATGACTTTTCGGGAGCATTATTATTGTTCATGAGCGAATATTTCTAGGTCAAAATCAAGAAATACGTCAAAACTAAAAGTTTTGTGTATACTGTATAGCGACAGACAGCATCCTAAAAGTATTGGGGGAAAACCAAGACAACGGCGCCAATGCGAAACAGAAAGAAATTTCTTTTTTGGCACATGATGTCTTCGGCCTTGTGGCTTTTAGAAAATTATTTTTTCAAAATTTCATAAAATTATCTAGAAGAAAGCAACAAACAGAACTCTCGGCGCTTCTGGCGCCAGTGATTGTCGTAAAAGGAAACGGTTTGTATACATGCATTCGCAAATTCGTATGTAAATTTCCAACCTGGGCATTACAAAATCTTGAATGAGCAGCAACTGTCGTGTGTGGGACAGGTGTCCAACACAACTCGCATTTCACCACGGCTCCTCACCTCTTACTGAACATAACGTGTTGACAGCCCCGTATGACTTTGACATAGATTCCATCGCCTTCAATTGGATGGGCATTGGGTTTCAGCAAAAACTGAGTCTACGGGACCTCAACGAGTGTTTTGTTCATGCATAGTAATGACCGTTAAATGAATCGATGAGTTAACCATGCCATTGAAACGATGAGTAATTGGTTAGGCATTTCGTTGGTGTCGCAAAGCGAAAATACCGGAAGTTCAGCAGAGTCGATTTCTATTGCCGCAAAGGTCATTTATAAGAGAGCTTTCAATTGCGCCCTATGTCGGTCAATGTCATGTGCGGCCGGGTCTTGGCAATTAGAACTCGTGAAGCCAACACCATTCAGGCATACGTCATATGTATGTATATGACTATGGAGCAAGCCTTGAACATAAGTTGTCTAAGGTAATCAATTATTATACCAAGGGTTTAACAAGAGAATCTTATCGCTGCCCCATCGTGTGGCAAAAGAGGAAACCCAAAAGTTTTACTAGTCTGCTGACGCGTATGGGCTTGGCCGGTCGTTGACTAACCAAGGCATAGACAATCCCTGCATGCCACGCAGTAGTAAATCTTTCAAGTACTTGGGCTAGCAATTCGCATTCAAGCAGTATCCATGTGGCCATTTAAAGGTGACCGGCCAATCGATTAAAGCTCCAGCCCAGTCGAAGAAGTTTCGCGCTCACTATATCACTCGTCCGTATGGTATATAAGCATGTGAGCCATTATAATTACTCATACAAATGTGATATATGTATGTGTATTTATGTGCCTGAATTTATGTATTGTGTACATGCGGATATATATTTTGCAAGCAAATTGAGCAAACCGAGAGATACAAGATACGATACGACAATCACAAGCAACAAAAAAAAAACATATTCAATGTGTTAAGATTATTGTTGTTGCTTTTCATTTCTTCGCCAAATAAATTCAAAATGCGGAAAAGGCAAGCACGAGAAAATTTGCAAAAAGAGGAGAGAAAGATAAATATAGTGAGACAATATAAAGTTGGAGGTTGGGTGAGTATTTGAGATGATACAGCTAAATATATTAAAGACGCGTGTTTGACATTCCACCAAATTATTGCGAATGCGTCGTCGTCGTTCTCTCCCCTCTACACGACACACCATTTGGGTGTGTTTCATGACAACTGACTGGTCAAAATTGGCAAAGTTCATAAACTAGATTGGTTATTGGGGATGCGCTTCAAATCCTTAGACGGTTTAACCATAAAGGGTCCAACTGCATAAGGTACTGGAAACTGCCCCCAGTTAGACCCTTTGGCCTACATTTTGTTGAGCTTTCATGATAGGTTCTTTGGCTAGAACTGCGGTTCCTATTGATTGAAATTTTATTTAATTGTGTCACCTAAAATTTAACGACGTATGCAATCAATCCACTCACATTGTACAAATTAACCATAGGCATTAAACAATGCCAGCCTACACTTACGCTGAAAGGCACTTGGAAAGACTTTCGATTTCAATAGACTGACTGACGGTATGTGGCTTTTCCCGTCACGTCTGATGAGATCTGCCAACCAGTTTTTCCAAGTTGTCGACTGCAATAATCCCACACGTTGCAACAATTGAAGTCACTATAGCTTATATTTTTATATATAGATTTTAATAACATGGCCAGACTACGTTTTGGCCTTGCCCCGACGCATCAATCAGTCAGCACTGCTCCATTAAGTACCAAACTCAAACTCAAGAGCCTACCCCGAAAAATGGACTAATTGTTTGTCTGTCGAAGTGTTAAGGCCAAAGCCAATGTGCGAACACAAGGAAATCGCATAATAAATGTGGTAGGAAGAGGAGGTAAAGCATGCAGCGCCTTGTCAAGTGCATGCAGTAAGAGAGTTGTTGTTGCCAATTCCTTGCCAACGCACACACTCTCTCATACGCCGGCCAAGCTTTTTTCGTGTGGGTATTTTTAATACGCCAAACCCCACATAATTCAATGTAATTTCTTCTTTTCGCTTTACATTCACCATTTTGCGAATGATGATTATGACGAGCCATTGCTGGTCTGATGCTCTAGAGCAGATCGTACAGAGGAGGAGTCGTCACACGCACATTAAAAATCTGTATATGCAACCCCATACATGTTGGGCCTAGAATGTACTTATGTTTGGGGCCTATGGCAATCTGTTCGGTGGCTTGACTTTGTGTCTTTTGGACTTCTCTCTTGGCATATGCCTAATCTTAGCAATTTATTCAATAGCTTAAAACAGCTTTGTAGTTTATCAATCAATATGGCGCCAAACTAACACACACTTTATACTGAATGACTCATGTTTTTCGCGAGTAGCACAAACAAGTTAGTCATCAACATTTGTTCGGTCAGATTCATGAAAAATTGTCACCAGCTCCTCATAAAATTGTTCCATTGTATTTGCCATGCACTGCACTATAATACTAATTTTTTCGCTTTAAAGAGCTCAATTAAAGTGACCTTTTGTGTTATGCACGTGCTAGCAATCACCTCAGCTCCATTTGACTTTTTGTGACCATTCAATTGGCAATGCTTTATTTAATAAATTATTATAATAAGCCAAATGATCAGCAGCTCAAACCTTTTGGACATGTTGAAAGTCAACGAACGCGAAGGTAATAACAAAAGCAATTCGCAAAAAAACATAAAACAGACAACAACTTGACTTTCATCGCAACATTGCCAAAAAATAAAGCACAAAGAGTAAGGCAATATAAAAGCCGATTCGGGTCGAGTGGAATAGAAACACTAAGAGGACAGACGCGTGTTTGCACTCTTTACAGCTGAGTGAAAAGTCGAACTTAACTCATTCAAGAATGTTTCGCTTTGGTTACTAAATATATATTGTATATTTCACTTCTTCGCTCTGGTCTTTAATCCGAGTCTATTCATTTTTCCCTTTCAATTTTACAATATGACTGCAGGGAATACAAATATTCACCACCTGATTAAGAGACAACCATGGAGCAAAATACGAACAATCTTGAAGTTGCTCACTTTAGTGTCTTTTTTTGTTGCTCACTTACTTATCGATAACCCAACACAGGCTCACGTACCCATTAAAACACCTGCTAGAATTAATGCCCTCAGTAGTTTGACTGAGTTTCCTTCTTACGAGTTATTATTGAGTGGAAACATTTGACTCACCTTTCAGTCTCCGATTCTGCTGTTGGTTGCTGTTGCAGCTGTTGTATTTGTTGCTGGGTGGCTGCCGAGGTTGTTCCAGCTCCAACCGGTGTCGCTTTTCCCGCTGCCACTGCGGCGGCGGCTGATGTTGCCGCCGATGTCGATTGTTGCTGTTCATCACTCAACGGTAGCGATGTTGTCGTGTTATTACTATTTGCTATTGCAGATGTTGCAACTGCACCGCCTACTGTTGCCACTGTTGGGGCTGCTACTGTCACTACTCCTCCTCCTACCACATTAGCATTCGTTAAATTAATATTACAATTATTGGCACTAACACTCGCGATATTCGCTGGCGGTATTTGTTGCTGTTGCTGATCATGAGCGCTGCTCAAGTTGCCGATGTTGCCACCGTCAAGCACGTTTAACGTTGGCTGTTGCAGCGTGGCAGCAACAAGTGTCTGCGGATTTGATATTGTGGCCGGTGCGCTCTGAAGTTGCTGCTGTTGTTGACTTGTCGGGGCCGATGGTGGTGCTGCTACTCCTCCTGGTAGCGTGGCCGGCTCATAGCTGTTCATATGTGATAGCACTGGCAGAGTTTGGCCCTGCTGTGACGTGGTAGTGGAAGTGCTTGAAGTCTGTTGAGGTTGCTGTTGGAACTGAGCTGCCAACTGTTGAGCCTGAGCTGGCGGCAAAGCGCCATCAATTTGCGACGTGGGCGCTTGTTCCTGCTGCTGCTGGAAGTTTTGTTGTCCCTGTGGCGGATTATTGGCATTGGCTGCCACTGCCGCAAAACTGGGCGGCTGTGGCTGTGGTGCCGGCGATAATGGCTGTGGCTGCTGTTCCACATAGCCACCACCGCTTGTCAGAGCCTGCAGCTTTGACTCGTTGACACTTGTCGGCGCCTTTGCTGATACATTGTTGTTATTGTTCCCAGCAAAATCGCCGCCATTCTGGAAGTGCAGATTGTTGGGCAATGTGGCGGCCTGTGTTGTTGGCTGCTGCTGCGAATAAGTAGAGGCAGCTGAAGCTCCAGTTGCTCCTGCTACATCTTCGTTGACGACGCCCGCAATAGCATCTTCCTGTTGTTTGAGCTGCTGCAACGATTGTTGCAGCTGTTGTGCAGCCGCCGTGGCATAGTCTATCGGCAGGGTCTGGCCATGTGGTGTAGTATCTTGGCCTGTATTGGGCGTGGCATTGGCGTTGACGCTATCGCTATATAGCTGTTGTTCGTTGCTCCCACTTGGATTAACAAAATGTTGCATGCCATGCACCACTGTTGCTGGCGCTGTCATTACGCCGCTGGGCGGGGCATTGAGGTGCTGCGATGCTGGTTGCTGCAAGCCAGCCGTGCCAGTTCCATCCGCATAGTTCCAATTGGCATCGGCTGCTGCTGAGACGCTGTTAGCTACTGCGTCCATATGGTTTTCAAGCAACGCTGAGGCAGCACTCGTGGCGAGTATCATGCTCTGCGTAGTCTTTGGCGGCGCTGTGCTGGAGTCGGCCTCCGCATTGGCGCCTGACTCTGAGGAACCAGTCTTTTCGTTATTGTTGCCACCGCCGCCACCGTTGCCGACGCTTGAGTGGTCCAAGTAGTCCATACACAGCCAGCGACCACGTTTAAACGGTTCGGTCGACTCAATTTTGACAACCTTGAAACGTTCGCTGCGATGCTGCGTCTCCTTAATGTCGTCCTTCTTTTTGGTGCCGCCTGGCGTTACCGCCGCGCTCACTACATTGATAATGTTGTCGGAGACATTCACCTGGACGTTCTGTATTGTTTGTCCTAGCGATGGCCCTATGGGATCCACGACAACAAGGCCATACTGTGAGCTGGTTGGTATGACAGGCGCTGTAGTGCTTAGGGCATTGTTCGCAAAGTAGACCTCCTCCTTGGAGAACGTGTCCTCCGACATGGACGGCGTTTCATTTTCCAGGTCGGTGATGCGACTGTTATCGTCCGTGTGAGATTCATCAAGATCGTCGGCGGACTCGTCGCCGGTGTCGCCGGCCGTATTCAGTTTGGAATGGCCCACCGTTACGGAGGTGATTTGAAATGAGGAAGTCGTCTTTGGTTTTCTATTAACTACGGTTGTTACGCTGGCCTGTTGCTGCAGCTGTGGCAGCGATGTATGGCCCTGACTTTGACTGGTGCCACGGTGGTGGTGGTGATGATGATGATGGTGGTGGGACTGATGGTGTTGAGGGTTATGCTGCGCAACAACACCACCCACATTCCGGGATTCTTCATTACCGTTGCCATTGTTGTTGGGTGAGGTGACGATGGCCTTTCCAGAGGCAGCACTGTTTGTGGTGTTGTTGCTTGCGGCCGAAGTGCTCGAGGCATGGCTGCTTGTCGATTTGGGCACCGCAGAAGATGTTGAGGAAGCGGCTGTAGCAATGCTGCTATTGCTCGTGGCTCGTGAGACGTTCGGCGTAGCGCCAGTTGATGCATTGCTGACTGGCGTAGCCGATTCCGCAGAACCACCTGTACCACTGACACTAGCTGAACCACCACCACCATTGCCGCTGCTCTTGCTTAGTGCATTAAGTCGCAGACTCTCGGTAGTGGTGCGATGCAAGGAGGCAGCTGTACCTGCAGACGCCATCGTAGAGTTTAGTTCCCGATGCGGCTGATTGAGGTTGTTGTAATGGGAGGCGAAGTGGTGTTGGTGATTGGAGGTCGTGCTAGCGCTGCTATTGTTTGTTAGCGAGTTTACCTTGGTCAATGGAGGCTTTTTGATATTTGTTGTGCTAACAACACTTCGCGTAGGCGTTTGTATTGAGTTCCGCCGTGGTGGTGCATTCGCTGAGCCACCCGATGAGCCGCCAGCCGGCTTAAATTTGGTATTCAACTGGCGATCCAACATGCTACCACGATGTGTTTGCGATTGTTGATGTGGTTGTCGACGAGTGTTGCCTGTCGTAGCTGTGGTGTTGGCACACGCTGTTGTTGAATGTGGTATGCCAATGCTGCGTGATTCCTGGGAATCCTCAGGTGATGAAGCTGCTGAATTGCTGGGCGATGAGCCGCCGGCTTGTGTTGTGCTTGGTGTGTTGGCTTGTTGTGTTTGTTGTTGCTGCTGTTGTTGTTGTGGTTGATGTTGCTGACCGGAATCTTCGTTGGCAGCTGTTTGATTCTCGGCCATAATCGGGGTTTTCAGCGTGCGCAAAGTTTTTAGCAGATAATCCAGTGTTGCGAGCAATATCTGGATTATGCGTGCAGCAGCAGTTTTACTTTACGTTTAAATTATATTTAGAGTATAGGATTAGAGTTTTTTTTTAGGTTTAGTTCGAGTTTAAATTTGCTTAATGGTCAAAATTAGCTAACGTTACGGGTAATAATTTAACTTTAGTTATTAGATACTTTTTTAGTTGTGCAGTTGTGCACTTCAACTAGCTGTAGTTGTTGCAGTTTATGTTTGGATTGAACTAGTTTATGTTGTCGTTTCACTAGCACACGCGTGCGTCGACGTCAGTTTTCCACATCAACATATTGCTATTCGCAGTTGTCTGCTCGACACTCGCGTTGTCTGCTGCCTCGGCAATCTTGCCAACTTCAAAGATGAATCTTGCGGCTACGAAACGGCGACGATACATAGCGATGTTCCGTTCAGGTGCAACTAACTGCTGCTAAACGCTAATGCCGCGCGAACGACCGAACGACTGATCGACCGACCGGACGACGGACGGACGGACCAAGCGACCGATCAAGTCAAGGGGGAGAAGACGCAACGTGACGCGGCGAGACAACCAAACGAACGAGCGATCCCAACGAAGGGAAAGAAACGCGTTTTACACCCGCGAAAATGTGCAGCAAACTGCCGTTGACACTGCCACTGCCGCCGCAGTGAGCTAGACAGAAATAGGGACAGAGACGACGGAGAGCACGTTGTCTTGTCCGTACTACTCACACACGCGAGTTGGTGTTGCTGCTGCTGATTTTGTTATGCTAATAAATATAAATTTATTTATTATGGAGATTGTTTAGTGTGGTTTATTTATATTTTATTATTATTATTATTTTTGCAACTACTATAATTTGGCTTTCCGCATATTAGCAACAACAACAACATCATTCAGCGCCATCTAGCGTTTGACTTTGGTTAGCGGGCGTTTTAATTTTCATACACAAATACTCTTTATTATTGTTGTTGCTGCTACTGATTTAACTATTATTGTTGTTGTTTTGGTTGGCGTCGTCGGTGATCACTATTTTCCAACAATTTTGAGGAGGTTGCAAATTATTTGCTTAATTGAATTAAATTACACTTAAAAAAGAGCACACATATTTATAAATTATATTTATTAATTTTTCTGTTGACGATTGACGACGGTTGTTGCTTGTTGCTTAAATAATTATATTAATTTTACTCTTGCTTAAAATTAAATTATTTTGCGTTTTCACATATATATATCTTGTTGCACTTTATACAAATCATTACTATGCTTTTTAAGGTATCCGCTCTTTTGTTTTGATTCGCAGAATTATTCTTTCTGTGCTTGTTACTTGCAATGCAGTAAGTGGTAGAAATTTAATTCCTGTAAGAATAAAAAAGATGCATAATTAGTAAACACGTGATGATTAGAAAGATAAAATAAAACTATAACGTATACGCAGCAGTGTGCAACAAACATTCAAAATGATTACTTCGACTGTCCGCGAATTTTTTCTACATCTTACTATAAAGATGTCAACAACGCTAATAGATTTCATAACTGCGTAGTTTATGTTTGCTTATTATTGTGATTTAGCTTGTTTGCGTATTGTTTATTGATCAGAAAACTCAAGGCACTGTCATCCATTTGTTGAATTAGTTAAGTGCTACATTAAAGTTGTTCCTTCTTTTGCACCAATGTCCATACTTTTATTTGTTGGCAACGATTTTTTCGGTTTGTTTCTTCCGTTCATTGTATGTATTTATTTTTGCAAACATTTTAAATATTGGCTTTAGGTCAGTTTGCAAAAATAAATCAAAATCGCAAATGCGTTAAAAAAATAAAAATACACAGATACACGCTCTCTCGCACACACACACACAGCAAAACGCTGTCGACGTCGACGTCTGTTAACAGTTAAGCTCTGCCGATCATTCATAAATTGCCCGAAATGCTTAACTTTGTGCGTATCTGTGTGCGGGCACGTGTATTTGGCGTTTTGAACTTTGTGTACTGTTAGAAGGTAAACTAGAAACCTTGAGCAGCTGTTTCGGCTAAGATACATTTTTTAGAACGCAAAAAATCAGTTATAGGTCATGATTGGTCACAAAACTGTGATATGGTGGCCTTGTGGAAGAGGTTAGTTTTTTTTTTTTGGGAAAAATTTATACTAGTTTTATACAAGAGTAAAAACGGGATAAGTGGAGATAAGCTGTACGATAGACAGAAAATAATCTTTTTTAAATTGAGTTCGTCCATAGCTTAAGTTTGTGATGTCCAATTAATATGAGCTGCTTGATGGCAGGTACTCTATCTTCATTTTATTTTTCAACTTAGACAAAAATTGAAAGGTGCAATGGTAGGCTGATAGACCATCACAACAGCTTCGCTAAGAGCCTTGTGGGAACGGTACCAATAATTAGACAGAAGAGCAAATGCTAGTTTTTACCAGGACTGAATCATTGGGAATATCTTTTGAAACGATGACACCACATTTACTTTACAAAGAGAAATTGTAAAAATTAAAATAACAATAAAAAAAACATGTATTCAAATCGGAAGACACGTAGTTTATTTTGGCGGATTTTTTTTTAAATTGTTTAAAAAGTGTGCAATTGTGCTCGGGTATTTTTAGATTAAATAGCAAAAGCTGCACAGTCAAATGTGGAACTAAAGGATGGAAGTAATGCAAACAGTTGGTTTCAACAATTTATGTATCAAATCTAACAAAAAACAGCTGTTCAGCTGCGTTTGTCGGACTGCAATATTGATTAATCATTAGAAAAACCATAATACCACACACAAATGAACCCATTTATATTGGTCTGAAAAAAATATCACACTTCGTGTTCACGCACAATCAAAATCAAAGCGATTTTTACTAGTACATTGTACTAAGTGCATTCGCGTATTTACCAGATACAATTTACGATGTCAGTGTCAGGCCAGTCAGTACAACAAATGCCCTGCCTCAATAGCAGAGCAGTTAAAACGCGAGAAAAAGAAAAAAGTGCAAACAATAAACAACAGACAAGAAGAACAAAAGTGGACAAGAGAATGTGCAACAGAAGAAGAACTAATTGCAACGACAAAGCATAAAATCGATGAAGCAAGAAATATAATGAAAAATAACTACATACACTCACTACAAACAGATAAAGAGAGAACTAACAGCAGCAATGGGCGAGTGTGTGTCTGTTGTAAGACAAATTGCAACAATTTTCTGTAGCAGCAACAACTTTGCCGCAAGTGAGAGTGACGACGCAGAGAGAGCAAAAGAGCGCTCAGCCAGCCAGTATGTCTGTATGTTTGACTGCTGACGCTGGCTTCGACTGCCTACACAGAAACGTGGGCGCCTACAAGTGGGCGGGTAATGGGCGGTGGGCAGCCAGATCCACATACCAAACAAACCGCATAGCAAAAAAAAAAAGTGCAAATTGGCAAATCAAGAGAGAGGAACACACATAGAGAGCGCAACCCAAACCGACTGACTCTGAGCACGTAGAAAAGCCGAACACAACGATGAAGACTGCCGGTAATCAATATTGATGATGATAGAGCGCAGCAGCACAGGCAATCCGCAAGGAAGTAAAGACCAAAAGGGAAAAGGTCAATTTGTGCACAAAAAAAAAAAGACGATAGAGTGAAATGGAAATCAAAGTGGTGGGAGACGTCCAGCGTCCAGGAAGAGTAGGGAATGGTGCATAGAATTTATTGCAAGTTAATTAAATAACAACAGGCTAAGTTTGCCACGAAAATGACTCACGCTAAAATCAAACGAAAGACAACTCACAAAGACAACATAGAACTGAGATATCCGCGACAATGTTTATCAGCGGAGCTTAAAAAAGAACTGCAAGTCGTCTAAGAATCTGTTTATTTGCACTGTGCCACGAGCTGTATTCGATTAGTTTTGTTGTTATTGTTATGAGCTTACTATCCAATTTCAAAACAATAATTTGCCGGCACTTGCAAAACGATGAGTGCCACAAAATCTAGTTGACACGAGGCATAAATGATGCTGATGTTGCAGGCACTGTCTGCAAAATTCGATATTTGGTTGCTGAACACTAAACCAAGGCGCAGTATATGGTTTCGGCAAATTCGTCCGAAATTTAGGGGAAACGATTAATTCGAATCTTTGTAGCAAATAATGCGTACATTAGCTAACAGCTGACTTTTTAAATAGTAAGTGAAAAAACTTTGCCTTCACACAGTTTGCTGTTGCACTTGACCATGTTAAAAGAGAGATACAAATCTGCCTTGTAAGCATATTGCATATGCGCTTATTCGTCAGAATGGAAAAGATGAAAGAAGTAGTAGGTACAAAGTACAACAAGAAGCAGTGGCTTGCAGAGAGCGCAAGCCAACTACAGCAGCAACAAAGCGAAAGTGAAAAAGATTGTAACAGACATGATGATGAATACTACGAAAAACATTTTTCTACTCTGCTTTTACGTAAAAACGAACGAATGAATAAAAACAGCCTGTCGCCAGAGACTCGACAATAAAAAGGGTGTTTGCAAGAGATTACAAGAACAACTTCAGCAGCAGCAGCAGCAGCAACAAAAATAACAACAACAACACAGACATAACCAACAGCTGCAAGGATGGGCTGCTCTGCCAGCTGCAGCGCCGACGTAGGAGACACGCACACAAATGAATTTATCTGCATTTTTCTCATTGCTTTTGCTTTAGCACTTTTTTCGTTTTGCTATGACCACAACAACGACAACTTAATTTAATTTTAAATGTTTTATATTATTAAAAGTTTACATTTATATTGCGATTTATTTGTGCTCTTTTATTTTTTGCAAGCTTTCTTTGCTATTTTTTTTTGTTTTTTTCTTTTGGGTTTTTTTTTTGCGGGCCGCACACATCGATTTGTTGCACTGTGCGGCTGACTGCGAGCTGCGCGACGCCAACGACGACAACGACGCGACTACTATGACGGGTAGAGTAATGCTCGATTTTTAGTAATTTTCAAGCAGTTTGCCACAAAGGCAATGCAACTTACACACATAGCACTAGAGCACTGTAATACAAGTAAACATTATTGCCAAGTTTCACGTATTTATTACTATTAAATAATATTTAAAAAGAAAAGCGAAAATGTTAAATACTTTTTCGTTGCGTTTTGCTAATCGGACAAAAGGAAGGTAAATGACAGTTTTGACAGTTGCTTGAATGAAAAGAGAGCGCAGAGTAAAGCAACCAAAGAGCGCATTTTAGCGCATGAAAAAGAGTGCAGAGCAAGAAAAAAGTTAACACATATGTAAATGTACGATATGTTTCGTCATCGAAAATATGCACAATATCGATAAGTTTGGTATAGCATAAATCTTTTTATTAATTACAAAATGCATTTGACGTTTATTTTATTTTTTTAAACCGCAACACTATATCAAAAGATATACTACGCGCACACTTCCAAGTGCCAAAAAGAGCACAAGAGCAGAAACACTCAAACACTCGCATACACGTACACTTTGCACTGAACACATTCGCACGCACATACACTTTGTACATACTGCTTTGAAAATCATTCAATTTTGATGCATGAATCATCCAAATTCTACAACTTTAATTTTATTTTTGTTGCCCGTCATTTACTTGTTATATATGCAGTATTTTTGGTTATTTTGCAAACATAATTTAACAAAACAAACTAAAATTCTTTTCACCTTGAATTACTCCGTGCTTTATAGGGATGTAAGACTACGTCGCTGCTCGTCGTATGGCCTTTTCATCGATGTTTTGTGAAATTATCGATGTCTGCAATAAGTGTGATAAGTGTACACGCTTCAATTTTTCTCATATCTAAGTTTTTGAAATAATTATGTGGTGAAATATTTTTATTTATAATAATTTGGACATTGTTGTCAAAACTGTGCAAACACAAAATACCAATAAAAAATGCATTTAACAATTAAGTGTTAAGTAACAGGCCCTGTTCTTTAACGGACTTTTTGGCACAAACAGCAGGTGGGCAAGGCTTGTATTAAATGTTTGCCACCATTTTGCGCGGCAAGTGAATTATTTCTATTGTGATTTAAAAGTGGCTACGACTACTGCGAATCGAAAATTACAAGTTAAAGTGTCATAAAATTAAAAATTAAAAAGTATTTCAATACTCTATCCAAAATGAGTTACAAGAAGTGCATCATTAAAAATTGTCCTGGAAAACAACTGTTCCAATTCCCTAAAGAGGGAGTCAATGATTGGTGCAACAATTTGCATATTGAAAAATTCAAATTGAACAGTCTGCGCTGCGACGCTTTTAACTCATTACCTTTTGCCATAAGTTTAATTTGTACCCTTCTAACTTATTGTATTCAATTGATTTTCAGCTGGTTCCTTTTACTCAGTAACTTTTGTTGCGTTTTTCATTCAAGTTCCGAGCAAAACTGACTTTTTATAACAGCTTGCTCGTTACACAAAAAGCAGATTTACCAAAATTGAATTTCAGTGTTACTTTTCAAAAAGTAAATCCTCAACACATAAATGTAAGAAAATTTGATTGCAAAGCAGTAGTAGTAGCTTTTTTTGTTGAGTGTCGCCATCTAGCATGCATAATTTCAAACTAGTCCCAGTATATAATACCGGTACGGAGAATGCCTAAGCTTTTTTCAGAAGAATTGCAAAGCTTTTTTTTTTTTTTTAAGTTGGCGCCATCTATTGTGAATTGCGTTCTTGCAACAGATTTTGTACTAAATTAAAATCGATAAGTGTATCATGTATATCGATTGGCCATTATGTACAACGGCGCCATCTACTGCTCGTTCTTTGATTGCAACTGTTACTTCAACAACATTTTATAGCATTGTTTATATTAAAGTGTTGTTGTTGAACATTCTTGCCATAATAAGCTTTGAATTTAAAAGCCCAAAACATGCAAACATTTTAAAATTTTATAAGTTTACTGCATTTTTTGTTTTCTCTTAAAGCCTTTTGTTTTAGTAACAAAACTAAAACTTTTTAAACAAAAATTAACTATTATAAGTATTTGTATGTATTTCTAGATTGTCTCTATTGAGTCGCGTTCTTATTTTTTGCCTTTAGCTTTAAAGCTGCTGAACAGCTGATTGACCCGCCGAAACGAAAATTTGTAATTTCTTTTATTTGCCATAGTGATGTACAAGCATTTATATATCCCCGAGAGAGACCGAAAGCATAACCAGGGTGACCGTCTGGCTGTCCGAAGATCTAAGAGACAAGTAGAACTAAACTTTTGATTTAGACCCCTTGTTTGTTATGTCGGTGTTATATTAAATAGCTCCCAAAAGAAAAATACACAGAAGCTCAAAACTAAAGCCTTTTCGGCAATCTAAAGTTGATGGATTGATGGATTAAATTCGCTTAATTTATTCATTTGTTTGTTGAAAGAGATGTGTTTTTTTTAGAGTTCCCAAGCAGTGTACCAAACTTTATTAAGTATCTCAAAGTCGTCCTCGCCCGACTTTAGCGTACGCCATCTTTTCTTAGTTGAAACTGAGAATAAGGAACACAAAACACTACAATAACAATAATATGTACTAGGTTTCAATTTTCAACAATTTGCACACGGGCCTACAGTAGCCATTGCTCGTCAACCCTCCAGTTGACCACTTGAATATGTCCGTGCGTTTGACTGACATATACATAAGGCGGCATCGGAACGTGTTTGGGATTACAATTAAGCCAAAATAACAACAACACCAGGCCGTACAGCAAACTGCAGCGAGAAAAACGACAAAAAAAAAAAAAAACTAAGCAACCACCAAGCTAAAGGACAACGCATTTTGCTTATTTAAATTGCAACGCAAAACAAAAATCAAATAGAATACCTAAAATGTTCCATGGTAAACATTGGCCAAGGGTCTAAACGGTCCGGTTCATGTTTTCCGTGTAATTAGTGCACAGACTTGAAGAACAGCAGCAGCAGCCCGCAGTCCAGTCCTCCCCTCGGCTTTACCACCCACAACCCTCTCCACTCCCTTTGACAGCAGCGCAGTCGAGCGTACTGCTCTGCTCTCCTGCACTGCCCTATTGCAAATGGAATGGAATTTTGTTCGTGATTTTCTTGGTTTCTTTCTTAACGTTCTCTTTGCTTTCCTCTAACAATTTCCATTTGATTGCATTTCGACGCCGGTCCAAACGCGCATTCATTAGGGTGACCAACGTCCAGTTTAGCTCATGCTTAACTGTTAATACCATGTGTCTCCCTCTCCTCCCCCTCCTCTTTCTGTTCCTCCACCACCTTCTTTGTTAATTCTGTCTCGCACTCACACGCACACACACACACACACACACACACATGCAAATACTACGCCTTGTATATGCAAAACTTTTTCATTTCATTTGAATTTCTTTACTTTCTCTTTACTCCTTGGCCTTAAGCATAACCGACCAAATGCTTATAATTATGAAGATGAATGTCCTTATTGCTTTTATATCCTTTGCTGTATATACATATGTATGTGCGTATACGTGTGTCTACGTGTATGTGTGCATATCTGCCGACGTTCTCTATTAATAATGCTTTCAGTCACACTCTGCATACGTTCGTTGAAATTTGGCCCGCTGACGCAGACCTCGGCACAGTGGGACGAATCTCAATGTATGGAAAACTTTTAAATTGTTGTAGTAAACATACTTTGTAGGTTCTTTCGATGGAAACAAAAGTTTTCTTTATTAAGCCTAGGTTTAAATGCTCCTTCGACCATACATTTTTGTCTTTTTGTTTTTATAGAACTTTTCTTTTTGAGTTAAGGACGTTTAATTGTAAGCCATCTACATAAAATATTAGTTTTTCGACTTAGTACAAAGCCCAGAAAAACGCAATACGTGGCAGTTATTAACCTAAGCCGAAGAAAAGTATGAAGGCAAAGAGTCCGACCTGGACATGGACGGCCGAGAAAAATAACCAAAACAGCTAACAGCCACTTATTAAAAATCTTCAAGACACACTGATCCAAATCTGCCTCCGAAGTAAATTCGAATTCTGCGCCGAGTTTCTATGAATATGCTCAAACGAATATCCATTGCTACGGCAGACATATAAAAAAAAATGATGGAAAACTGACAAAAGATTCATATCATAGAATTCTCCAACGAAAATCTATTCAAATTGGAAATAATTTGGTGGGTCAATGATTCATTTTCCATCAAGCTAATAATCTAAAACATACTTCGGGATTGTGTACCGGCGATTTGAAAAAGAAAAAGACCTTGGTATGCCAAAGATTATGGATTCGCCACCACAACCGCCGGACATCAATCCCAAAAAGCTTCTATGGGAGGAGCTGAACCGCCATGTGAGAGATCTGTGACCATTTAGCCTTCCTCAAAAGAAGAAGCAGATAGTGTGCTTTACTTTTGATAAATCGCCATTTTACTTTCATATTCTTATATCGTAGTCATATACACTTTTGTATGGATGGTCCAATTAGAAGTGCTTCTCCGAGGCTTTTTCTACGTTCTTTACTAAGGCAGGTCTTTTAAATGTTGGAACCGATTGTGAGTCCAAACCAAACCAAAAACTTGCTTCAAAGATAATCTCTTGAGCAGGTAGTCTTAATTGAAGCAAGACAATTGGTTTTAAGCGAAGCAAATTAAAGTAATATTTGGTACACTGTGCAACGTTTAAGTTTACTTGCCACATAGCCTAGCAGCAACATGCGTCGCCCTCTTTGCAGCAATAATAAAGGAAAATCCGACAGGATGCTAATGCGTATTTAGTTATTTAGTTTATGTCTGTGTGCATGTGTGTGTGTGCGTATATAGAAGTGGCAGGAGTAGTTGGACTTGCCACGTTTATATTTGTTTTACTGTTTGTTGCCAAGTATATAACGACGTGTGTGTGCGTAGAATATTTGCATATTATCGATTTTTCTCATATACTGTAGCATATATGTATGTACTTTGGCCAAACATATACAAAATACATAAATTCTGATCAGAATGGAATTTGGCGTAGATTTACAGTGGCTCACAGCTTAAATGAACCAGACCTGAAGAGGTATTTGTTATCGCTATTATGTGGAAGCAAAAATATTTATAAAAAAATTTTAAATGCCCAATTATAGACCAATATTTAAACTTATAAATAATCAACTTCATATATTTTTTAAAAAATTTTTTAACAAAGTTATAAAATAAAAACAAAAAACGCTGACCTATTTCATGTCACAGCTTATTTGAACCAATAACTTACAAACTAAATATTTCATAACATTCTTAATATTTTAAAAGTTTTTAATATTTTGTATGACCCCCCTTTTGTTCTATTACACCCTTAAGCCGTTTTGGTACTGAATTTACCAGTTTTGTGGTGATATCTGGTGTGATTTTCTCCCATTCCGTTATAAGTGCTGCTTTTAGGTCGTTTTTGGACGAAATATTGTGATCTCTTATCTTTCTGTCCAAAATGGCCCATAAATTTTCAATCACATTTATATCTGGTGACTGTGCGGGTGGTGCCATAACGTGGGGTACATTCCAGATTAGCCAGGACTGCACTATACCAGATTTGTGTTTTGGGTCATTATCCTGATAAAATCTAAAATTGTCTCTCACTCCAAGTTTATCGGCACTTTGGAGCAAATTATTTTTTAGTATGTCGAGGTACATATTCTTATCCATGTTTCCTTCAATAAAAACCAGGTTTCCTACACCTGCTGCAGACATACAAGCCCAAACCATTACACTGCCACCTCCATGTTTCATAGTTGGTTTTAAATTTTCTTTTTGGAGCTCAGTGTTGGGCTTTCTCCATGCATATGTCATGCCGTCTGAGCCAAACAGGTTGAATTTGGACTCGTCTGCAAAGATCACACTATTCCAAAAGGCTGCATCCTTATTTATATGGTCTTTAGCAAACAAAAGCCGGCTATGCTGATTGCATTTGTTTATAAATGGTTTCTTCCTGGCTACTCGCCCATTGAACTCATGAGCTCTAAGGACTCTGCGTACCGTCTCTGGGCTACACTGGATTCCTAAGTCCTTATTGAGGTCAGCAGCAATTTTTGGGGCGGAAATTTTTGGATTGTCCTTGACTTTGCGTATAATAACCCGTTCGTCCGCTTTCGAGAAAATTTTGTTTGGGGCGTTTCGTCCCTTATTATGGATTCTATTCTCATGGACAAAGCGTTTTATTATATGCTGAACGGTGGAGTCTGGTTGATTGACCATTTCAGCAATTTTGCGGCGTGAATGGCCATTTTTAAAATGCGTAATTACCAGCTCACGCTGCTCTACAGTAGTACGACGGCCCATTGCATATGTTTTTAATTTGACTAGACAAATCATACTAAAACGCAAAAAAAATCCTGCACAAAAATTCGAGAGCATACGAATGTAGACAAAGCAAAAGGAATTACCGTTATGTGACGCGATCAACGCAAGGAAAATGTAAATAAACACAGTGGTTCAAATAAGCTGTGAGCTAGTTTCTTATACACAATTCATGTTTTCGCTCTGCTTCTTTCAAGAAGGAAATATATTATGATTTTTTTTTTACCTATAGTTTTATAATTACTTGCTTTACACATTTGCATTTAAATTTTGTTAATAAACATATTAGTTTATCAACTACACACACGTAAAGTTTCAAAAATGGGTTGGTTCATTTAAGCTGTGAGCCACTGTATGTGGCCGACTGTAATGCCACAGGGTTTGTTGCAACTAAGGAGCGACGCTTAAACTGATGCGACATTTAGAAAATAAAGTTTGTGGCATTGTGTTGCTTGTCTGTGTTGGCCCAAACATTTAAGTAGCTTTTAGGCTTAAAAACTAAACAATTCGATTTTGAGCTGTTTTTCTTTTTTTGCTGAAATACGATACACTAAGAACAAGCAAAGAAATAGATAGATATACAAAGCGAATGCCTAAGCCGATTTTGACAATTTAAATAGAAGTTTTTCACAGCACAAAATGTCAAGTATACAATGACAAAAGCAACATGAACTCTCTGGTCCAATTAGGTTTAGCAACACCCCCACAACAACAACAAAAAAAAATATATAAAAATAGAAGCTACCCCCAGGGTCCAAGACAACAACAAGCAACAAAAAAAAAAAAAAATGTATAAAAAGTAATGAACAGAAAATTCAATTCGCATTGTTGAACTATTGGCTTAAACTAGGTGGGGGGGGAGCTAAGGTGATTATGTGTCTTTATGGAAAGGTCGAACGAAACCTTAAATAGCAAACATATTTCGTGTTTGAAGAACAGAAAATCTGCAACCAAATGAGAATCACATTGCAAACAAATCCCTAGTTGGCAATTTTTTTGCAATTCATTTTTTTGCACAAAGCTCTGCATCTTGAACAAGATAGAAAACTCAATAAAGGCCCTCTATAGAAGATGTACCAAAGAGAGCATAAATCTTGATAGGAATTTGTAAATGCGAAATGTTTACTTTTATGCGTTTTCAATGCCAATTCCAAAAGCGATTTAGGCCAAGACATAACTAAGAGCAGTGAGAACCTAAAAAGCAATTTCCATTTCGGCACTAAGCTACAAACGCATCTCTAGACAGACTAAGGGGAAACCCCGCCAGACCATTAAAATTATACCCAAAGGACGAGAAGCATAAAAAGCGAGTCTGCATATGGTTAGTTTTGGGGCGAGCTTGAATATGAAATCGCTTGGAAATGGACCACAATAACAACAACAACAACTATAAGAGAGACTTTGGATACACATTGGAAAATGCAAGCAGGGAAAAGTTGTTCTTTGAAAAGAGTTTTCGACTTGTTATTCTTTTTATGCTTTTTTATTGTTGGCCACATTTGTGCGTATGTGTGTGTGTGTGTGTGGAATTTTGTGGTGAAACCCAACCAGTAGAGGGGATTCGCTCACGTGTTGGTTGGCCATATTTTAGAAACTAATGTGACATTTCGATTATTCGATTGGATTTAATGTGTTTTATGAGTTCTCTACGCAGTCTCCCCTCCAATGGATGCGTGGTGCGTGTAGCAGCGTTGACAGCAACATTACATTGGAGGGGCGTGTGTCCTCATGATATGGAGATAAATGCAATGATTGCGGTGGGCACAAACATAAGCAGTCGTCGAATCCAAACTGTGTGTACTGCATAGATAACATTTGCCATAATAATTGTTTGCTTATTTCAATGCTAAGTGAGAAAGATCATTGATCGTCACAGCGAATAACGAAGTAAGAATGTAGCTACAGTCAAAATACATCAAGTCCAGGCATGGACGCTCTTAGCCTGCGCGGGCCGACCTTTTTGTGGTGCTTGCACAGACATGGTCGAAGTGCTAGCCGATCTCCTGGTTCAGAAAATCAGACCGGAAAGTTTTCTTATGGTAAAATACATATACCAAGTTAACGGCATAAGTTCTGTTATAGTTGTTAAAAGAACAAATATTTGAGTAATTAAGGGCCTGAAATAACGTTTGCAGCTTAGTAACAGACTGTGTAGCTGTAAAAAGTTTTGACCCGTAGTCTTTTGTGCAATGAAGTTCACTTACGGAAGAATAGGTGTGGAGATAAGATGGTATAAAGAACTTATGGTACGAGGGCTGTTTAAAAAGTCAGCGACTTTTTGAACTATACATTTTTTTTTGCTCCTTTTAACCTTATGTCTTCTTTTGTCTCGATACGTTTAGCCAATGTTTTTTCTATGTTTTGATTTCATGCAAATAATAGTTTTTCGTTTGTTTCAATGACGTCAGTCGACTCAAATTCCTTACCGTCCACAGTGGTGCTAATGAAGTTCACAGCGCCGCAAAACTGAAAAGTATGGCTGTCTAAATTTTTTTCATTTTTTTTTTATTTTCTCTGAGTCCCATACAAAGGTAAAAAAAATTTTTTTTTAATAATTTAAATTAAAATAATTTATTATTTATTTATTTACAATTTGCTTTATTGGCCAATAAAATGAGAATATTGCTTAAAGCTAGCTTAACGTGTGAAATCAGAGTTTAGATATTCAATCTTTACAACTGAGAAGTTATATTAAATACATAAATAAAATGAAGTTTGACTCAAATATTTAATGTTAAGAAAAAAAAAAAAAAAAAAAAAAAAGTTAGAGCTAAAAAAAAAAAATTATTTATTACATTTAATGAACAAATTTTAATAAACGTGTTGTTGAGCTAACAATATTTTTTGCTACCATTTATTTTAAACCTTTATTATGCACTGAAGCAGAGTAATGAGCAATTAAGTTAGTTGATTTGAATGTTATTTATTATAATAAAATTTATAAGCGATATAAGTAGGTATAAGAAGCGATATATGTTTATTAGGTATTGGTTACGAAAGGTGCGTAGGTGCGTTTAGGTATGTTAAGCGACGAAGAAACAACGCTGTATCAAAAAAACATTAGACGGATTAGCATATGGAAAAAAAAATAGAAAAGGCAGCTAAAAAAAAAAATGCGCGAATGTTTTATAAGATTAAGAGCCGCGCGGGCAAGTTACAAAACAAAGAGACTAATTAATGATGCACAATTAAATGGAAGCTGCTTGACCAAACACGTGTCTTATTTCTGGTGAAAGCAGTTGTACGATTTGCATCTAAAACAGCATTATTTTTGCAGAGCCGTGAGTTAATCTTTGAGTACGACGATATTAACAAACCGTGAATCTTCCATAAGCCGGACGACCAATTTTATTCCAGTATTTGTTTTTGAAGCCGTAGGAAAACCGAGAGTTTCATCTAGCCATTCTACGCAATGCCTTTGAAAATATGACGACGTTTTATTTTTGATGCGATTTCTTTGTAAAATTAAAAAATCTGTAATTTTTATTTTCCCTTTTTCCTATCAATAATATAAGTAAACAAATAATTTTCAACAGCTGAGTTTTTAAAATTCTACCTCAAAACTGCGAAAATTTAAAGAAAAAAAAATACTAAAAAAATAAATATATCGGCATAATTAGCAAGTTTCAAAATCGAATTTGCGAAGCTAGGAACTTCATTAGCCCCACAGTGCCGCCCAGCCGTTTCTTTAGATTTTGGAAGCAGAAAGCAGTCACTGGGGCAGCAATTCGTAGACCATTTCTATTGGCCAACTAATGCAATTTTACTTTTCGATTCCATGAATTTTATCGGGGATTATTGTGTTAGAATTCAGTAGACCACTTTTTAACTGTTGATATGAATGTTGTAAGTGTCCATAGTATCTATAAAGCTTTTCCTTGGTTTCGGATATGGTTTTTATGTTAAAAATAATGCTACATCAGAACAAATATACTCACGGATTCTATTAAATGGTTTTACTTTATAGGCGCAGTGTTGCATATAAAATTACTAAGCTGGAAATTCAAAGAGCTATCTGTTGCATATATTGCACAAATTTTTTTAATATTATAGTAGAACACTTTAAAGCTGGCTCTTCTATAAAGTTGCGTTCCAAACTAAGCCCCAACAATGTTAGCATATTATGCCTAAGGTCTTTCCCCAGGCTGTGGGTCCCTGTCGTAGACAAAGTAACAACTTCGTGGTCCAAAGTGAAACTTTAACTCATTTGTATGCTGAACAGGAACAGAGCTAAAAGTTTCTACTTATGCCCCCTTTTAGTTTCGCTTTTTTTTTCTGTGCTGCTTCGTCTTTGCTTATTACTTATTACTGGACACACATATACTACAAGCGGCGAGAAAAACCCTAGACATGTGAGACATGGAAATTCATCATCAAAAATGAATAATGTCTACACTTAATGCGGCTACAGCTACAGTCCCATTCCAGTTACACACACTCTTGGACATGGACATAGGTTGTCCAGTAACTAGTGCAGATATGTGGATAGTGTGTGGAATCACACCCTGTACACAATTCGCACCCCATCAAATGACGGGCGTGAAGCCAAGCAAGCACAGTTCTAGTATTAAGCAAATCTTGTGGTGTGGGAAGGATTGCTGCTTTTTTTGGCACTACATGGAAAGGTTGCTTGAATATTAATTGTGAATATGTGTGTGTATATCTTGGGGTCCATCAGTACTGTCTGTTGCGAAAAAAAAAGGAAACAAATGTGCAAACTTAGAAATGCAAGCGACGTGCATGGATTGATGCATTGTCGGCGGAAGAAGGAAAAAGCATAATTGATTTTTGGAAGCGTACTTATCTTTATGTGGAAGACCTTTCACCCCCGTCACTTTGGCACGTAGTTAGTTGAGTACAAATTTTGTATCTTAAGGGCGCGACAATGGCAAACATGGTACTACATGGTACCAGCCTTTGACAATTGTCGGTCTGTGATTGCTGAGCAATGTAGCTTATCTTTTGCAACCAATGATCACGGTTGAGCGACTGGGCGTCGTATAAGATGTACCATGACAGATAGCTATAGTTTAGGCGTTTAAATTAAACGAGCTTTGAAATTGAATTCCGCTGCCATGGATGGGATCAGCCAATAATGCGGCCAATTTAGTTGGATGTCCAACCAAAATAAGCACTAAGAGCAACCAATCAAAAGGCCTAAAATGTGCCGGTTAATGCGACCGATAAATAATGTGCAATTAATATGTAACACGTTCTTCAAGCAACTTTGCAACATGCAACACAAACTCACTCTCTAATGGTCAAACAATGGTCAGTCTGTGTGGCCATTTGTCAATTTTGATGTGCGTGTGAGTGCCATAAAAAGCGGCAAATAGATCCGACGACGAGGACTCCAAAGCTTCACAGCTGGCTAGTAAACTGCGAACCTTTGTATAAATCACCATTAAAAAAAGCAGCGCGTAGCCTGCAACTGGGGGCATGGTCAAGCAGTCGGAGCAGGCACATAAAATAAAATTAACTTAAAAAGCAAATTCACGGTATATTTTGCTCGTCGGATGTGTCCAATTCTGGCTGCCTGCACATAACTCAATGGGCTAATCCTTTAAATAGGACATTCATGTTATCCCACGAAACTCACTACTGTCCAATTGCCCGAAATGTGACCATTAAAATAAAATTTATATCAATAAAATTTAATGCCATTTTCTTTTTGTTTTTTCTGCGTTTATTTCTTTATTTAGCTGCAAAAAATACAAACCAAAAGCAAAAAACAATAGCCTACGAGTGTCCTACATGTCCTTCATAGGAATATGTATTGATATTTATGACATTTGCAAGGCATTATAACTCTTATTGGATTTTATATAGCTCAGTTGGCGGCTGTTATTGTAATCTATGTGTTTTTTGGGCTGGTTGGGGCAGCTTCAGTCGTCCTCTATCCTCCATACCATACTTTGGCCTAATCTCAATTAAACGTTTCTAAAACTATTGTAACTCAATACCCCCATACGCATGATTATGCCGTCAGCAAGCGTAGTTCCCATAAATGATTCAGCTGATTCGGTCGCTGCAAGAATACCATCAATCATATTTTTCTTCATAGTTAACACTTGCTTAACCCTTTTGTGTAAAGTGAACCCAATCCCCGCCCACTCAAACAACCCTTGCACAAAGTTCATTAAGAACTTTGGTAGCCCAAAACCAAAGCATGGCGCTGCCAATCTTTCTTACTGTCTTCATCTTTGCCGAGCATGACAGACGAGAAACTACCATTCCTAGTTTAGTTTGGGGTTGAAACTTTGCTTGAAAGCATTTCTCTGTACCCCAAAACAAAACTTTGCCTCTGGACACAAAATACAAGTTTCCAAAGTGCTCAAGACAGGTTAATGACCAAAAGCAGTTTTGCATTTAAACGAGTATTGCAGCAACCATGAGCACTAAGAGCTACCTACCCCTTGGATGCGGTCCAAACTGCTAAGGGTTGCCATGACAAACGAAAATCTAATTTACAACATGCAATTGCCAGAGGGGGGAGGGTTGCTGCTCTTCTACTCGACGCCTGCCATGGATTAATTACGCGCTGTGCAGTTAATGAATGCGTCCAAGTCGACTTCGATTCGTCCTTATACGGGGGCGATAAGGGGTTAATGTGCCTTTGTGTGCGCTCAAATTACCGTAGAAAGTTTGCTGATGAGCATGACGGGGCCGATCTCGCATAGAATTCTTTTGGAAGCGTTACGTTTAACTCTTTTTGCCATAACTTTTTCATTAACACATTGTTGACAACGGCACATCGAGAGCGAAGTGAAAGTGAAAATGAAAACGAAAATTATACTTGATTGATTTCATATTAATTTCAATGAAATTATGCCAAACAAAATGATTTATGTACTTGGCTTGGACACAAGATTGACTTTTTGTGCCAACTGTACCTAAACAGCACTTCGTCGTAGGTCATTCGAAAATTGTATAAATTTTGAACGTTGTCTAAACAGGAAAAGATAAATAAAAAGTCACTACATGTTCTCATCAGCATTGAAATTGAACTTTTATAGATAGGTTTTTTTTTGTTTTGGGTTGGAGTATCGAATATTTACTCAAGATAAATAAAACTGTCTCTGACTGCACTATATACATACTTATGTATTGTAAGAGTGTTCTGTGTGTGAGTGTGTTTAGTGTAAATAAAATGTAACAAATTTTGCAAAAATCGTCCATGTTTTCGTTGCTAGAGATGTGGAAAGAACTGCTCAATTCTGTGCCCCATGGTTGACTGCACCTTGCGACTGATTGGACACATGTCCGCAGTGAAAAGTATCCAAAGGCATACGAAATGGGCAACAAATTTGGACACATTATAAAAAGGCAACCAAAAAATGGGCAACTACGCGCACGTGCGTGGGCGTGCCACCAAGATTTGCACTCATAATGAGACGTTTATTTAAAGAAAATCAAGCGTAACCTAGGAAAAGAAATCAGATATTTGACAGCTGCTCGAAACAGAGCTGCAAACTGGGTTTAAGGTGTTTATGATTTTCGAATCGAGAAGCATATAGATCCTGAAGATTTGATAGATTTTAAACAAAACTTCTTTGTAAATGTTTCTTGTTGATATTTTTTGAAAAATTTTACCCAAAAGTCTGCACAAATAAAAACAAAACTGTATTCTAGTTATAATTTCTTCGCTTCTTTCATTGCTTCGCCTCTTTCATGCATTCGTCATAGATTTCCAAAGCGAACGATCTCTGATATAGTTTAAATTTCTAACAATTTATTTTTTAAATTAATTTTGGGTTCAACCCTAAAGCTGAGCATGGATGTCCACATGAACCGGCTTATGTAGCACGGGCCTACAACATCATAGCACATTTATTTAAGGTTTGCCACTTTGAACCTTAAACAAACAGTTGCTTATTGAGTTTTTATTTACAGTGCGCAGTTCTTATCAGCAGCTTTGATTATTTTAAAAAACATTTGTTAGATGACCTAATCAAAAGTCAAGTGAAAGTAACAAAATGGCTGCCCTTTGGCTAGCTTGAAATTTTGGGGGACCATGTCAATTTTGCACTAATCAAAATGCCTTTTGAATGTACGTGAAATCAACTTAATTTTCATTTTCCATTTTGCTCTTGACTGACTGACAGACTGAAGGACTGAAGCACTGACTGACTGCTTATCAAAAAGTCACAAAAAATGTGTAATCTTGGGGGCGGAGCAGTTGCAAAGAAAAAGCGCGCCCAAAGGCAAAAGGAAATGCGTATAAATTAGCACAGACATGAATGCGCACACAAGTAGTAAGCAGTTTGTACACTGAGAGAAAAATACAGCTTTGAAGATTAAGATTCAAGTTGCTTAAGATAATAGTAAAAATGTGGAGGTAAATTCTGGTTTTGCAATACTTGAAAAAGTTCCAATTAGTACTTGATTAATAATGAGGACTAAGATTAAATGGATGTACCTTCTCCTTTCCACAGACGAACGTGCATGACAAGCGCTTCTTTAATATAGGACCCTGGACATCCTAATGCATATTTCCCTATAATGGTATTTAGAGCAAATGTTTAATAGCTTGTGAATCGCAATTTAAGATGGTTAATTTTTTTGAGTCCGGTTTTTAGTAGTCGGGCTGTTAGATTTTGGACTTTTCTTTCAAACTTTACTAACAATAAAAAAAAAGAACTAGTCTTAAATAAACTTTAAAAAAATAAAGTTAAAGTTTTTATTAAAAAGAAATTGTGAAAGAGGCAAAAAGCCTCATGTTCATAATTAGATTTAACATTTTCTAAGAAGGCTTGGTCTTTCTCGCAAATTGACTTCAGAACTCAATTTTAAGGGGTAACACCTGTGTGGAGCATGGTTTTTTAAGGATTTAAAAAAAAAATTTTTTTTTTTCAAATATAAAACCAAAATAGGTGACGATACTATTATACATATTTTGAGCTAAAAAAATTAATTTTTCCAAAGTAATAAAAATCAAAATGGCGCCTGTAGCTACGAGTACATGATTAATTTTTGGAGAAAAATCATGAAAAATGCAGCTTTCGTAAAAAAAAAGTGAAGTTTTTAATATTTTGACAAGATCCTACGTGAGAAATAAGTTATAAAGATTGTGTCAAAAATGTGCTTTCGAGAGAAACGTGGGGAAAGACTTTTTTTTTTTGATAAATCACTTGGGGACATCATTTCTAACAAATTGAGCTAAAAAAAAATCGATTTTCTGAAGATTCTGCACAAGTGTAACCCCTTAATGTACTGGGGCTTTTCTTTCTGTGTAGCAGTAAGTGTGTGTGCGTGTGTGGGTGCTGATAAGACGTCTCTAAGTCAATTTCATTACTTTGTTGCGGGGGCCAGGAAGAATTCAGCTGTAGATTTTCTTTTAAATGAGCAAAAAAAAAAAAAGGAAAAACTAGAAAGAAATACAAAATTTGGCAAAAAAAAAAAAAAGAATAGAGAGAAAAGTTGAAAAAGAAATGCGCCATCGTCAAATATTTGGCTTTGTCGTATTTTAGTGTGTGCATGTGTGCCAATCAGGCGTATTTCCCTCTCCAGCTGGATTTACGAGTTTGGCATTTTCCTTTTTTCATTTCTAAATTTAAAATTACGTTGCGTTTTTCTTTTGCTTTTCTTTTGTGTTTTTTTTTTTTTTGTTGACTTTCATGTAGGGTCATTACAGGAGTGACCAATATTATCTACCGAACAGCCCTTTGGTAAACCAACCCACTAAGCTTCTGCACGAATGGACACACTCAATATTGTTGTTGGAACTTTCATTTTCAGTGTTGTAAATTCTTTTATTGTTGCTCTTCAATTCTACTCTCTATTTGTTTAGCATTGTTTGAGTCCCTTTTTTGTTTTGTATGAGTTTTTGTGTGGCAGCATTTCAGGCGCTGATTACAACAGAGGATCTAAGTCTGGAGTGAACTGATAGCCCATCAATCAACATCAAAATCAAAAACAACTTGAATATGAATATGACAGTTTTACGCAAATTACACGCCACTCAAGAATTGCCCGGAGGATCACTTTGGCCACGGGAATACATTGCATAATTCCGAGCCTGTAATCAAGTGAGTAAATCAAATTCAGACAGTTTTTCAGCTGGCCAAAGGCTACTTTTTAAATGCATGAAAAATGATGCCAACTATGGCCGGCAGCAGCTGGGAGTAGTGGGCGTAGAGGGCGTACATACACTGGCACATCATTCATCATGACACCCTTCAGTACTGTTAAGCTCCGACCCTGCTGCTGCCGCATCCTCCATGTTTATTATTATGCAAGCTCATGTACATATCTCTCACTATCTCTCTCTTGCTGCAGAAGCAACAGTATGCTGACACCGGGGCGTATGAGCGACGAAATGCTAATCTCAGCTTCACAACAACAGCAACAACAACATCAACAACCTACCCAACCTAGTTCCAGACAACTTGATATTAATGAAATTTCACAAGTGCTTGACTGGCCAAGGGTCCAGGACCACAATGAGTTGGCAACATTTCTCATCCAAGCGTTTACATGCAAAACTGGCAATGGCGCGTCCAAATGCCATGATTGATTGACTTTATGTAAATTTGTGGCAGCCTCTTAATGGCAGTAACTCCCTGCTTGCTGTTTGCTTCTACTTGGCCAAAATGTAATCAAATATAAATACGTTGCAACATCGTCACAGCAGCAACAAACAACAAATAAAGCCAACATTTTTATTGTGCTCTGGGGCACAATCGATGAACTCGCTTCGTTCTATAATACAAGTCCTCGCGGCCTATTTCCGTTTATACTATGTATACACTCTTAGTACGATTTGCTACAGGATGTGTGTGTTTAGACCATTTTTTATTGAAGCATGTAAAAAATTGTAAAATCTAATTTTACGAAATGTAACAAATGCTTTTTATTTCCAATGAAAATGAAAATACAATTCGATTTCAATTGCGTAATGCTGCGTATAAATTGTTTGGTTTGATTTCGTCCAAGTTTTCCCTTCTCCCCTCGAAATGCCATTGACCAGTTTTCTGGTAATTTAATTTCACAAGTTATAGTTTTTGTTTGCAACATGAAAGTGTAACGCAGTTAAAAATGCAGCGAATGGGGATCCTTTTCAATAGAAGTGGGTGATATTTGAAAAGTAAAATAATCTAATATTAAAGGTAATATAAGGTGGGTCAACTGTTGGTTTGTTTGTTAATTACATTTTATTCGTATATTTTCCAACAAAATTGGGTAAATGTGTATACCAAATTCAAGTTTGAAGCTACTACTCATTTCTGTATAAAAAATAATATCGCCCAAATGGCCGTAATTTTCGATCATTTTTATTTTGACGAAATCACATCTGGCTGTTCTCCCATCCGTTGAATCCATGAATAAGCGACGCTGATAATGGTCCATGGGCTTCAATTGTTGCGTCATTTGAATCTTGCAAGCGTGTAAATTCGCGACACTTGCCTCAAATATGTTTTTTTCACAGAACGATCATTTTTATAGTACGCCTGTACCACCATGACTGAAATTGAGTAGTTTTAAACTTGATATGTCGAATAGCATCCACTTTGGACAGGTATGTACCGAATTATAAGCGTTTAACAACCAAACCAACAAATGGCCCACCCTATATTTTGGATATTCATATTTAATGTAAGAGCAATTAAAAATGGCTTTACGGATGTGACGTCAAAACTTATGCTTTTAAGTTGTCTTACAAATTTAGAATTTGAACTAAAATTTTAAACTAAAATCGTTCTTTTTATTCGCGGGCTTTTCTTCTCTTCAAATTTGTTCTTTCCTAAGTTAAATGTGAGTACTCCATGAACTATATCTAACTTTTGCATGTCAAATGAACTTATTTTACTCGACTACTACAAAGTTACCAATTGAGAAAAGGCAATTAAATATATAGGAGAAAACCTTAACAACAGCGATGCAAGGGTCTACCATTCGTGACCTTCCAGTTCCAGAAATCGTTGACTTATTTACATTTACCAACCGACCAGATTGACAGATTATAACTTTTTACGACTCATAATGGCTTTATCATCTGCATAGGCAAGCAGCTGGAATCTTTTCTTAAAACGTATATTCTCTTGGTGAAATAATATTATTTTTGAATAAGATGAGCATTAGTTTTCTGAACAGCGAATGTAATGGGGCACCCACCGGTAATGGCCAAAACATCTCTTTATATGGTCACTACGGAAATGGCATAGCCATAAAGGGCTGACTGACTGACTGCCTGTCTGACTGACCAACAAAGTCTTGCCCCATCAAGCTGAGCTGAGACGTCACAGCTGCTGTCACAATCACAATCACAAGGAGCAAACGCAGGCGTAGCGAATCGCAAATGGCAAAGCAACAACAACGACAACAACAAAAATAGCAAGAAAAATAAATAAATTATAAAATTATTTCAGCATAATAACATGTCAAAGTTGCCGGCACATGCGACCACTGCCGAGGGCAGGGTACAACAAACAACAGTGTTAACATTACGCCAGGCTTATATAGAGAGCAGAGCGGGAGAGTAAAAAAAGTCCTTAGCCCCCTCGAGTTCACATGCTTACAGACGACAACGTCATCATCAGCTGAATAACCACAAAAAATTATACTTCTTTTGAGGTTATTTTTTACATTTTATTCATTTTTTTTTTTTTTGCGTTTTCACCCCAACCCTACAACTGTCAGGCATGTATGTGTGTGTGTGGCATCAAGTGGGTTTCTGCCTCGGGTCCATTGGGTTCTGTTGCTGCTGCTCTAGCTAGAGGATGTCTGTGGTAATCTTTCATGCGGGATTTACAGCTAGACACCCTCCATGCTTGATGGAAATTTCTTTGTCGTTGTATATTTGAAAAATATGTATGTATGTTTTTAGTGTGCATGCTTGTGTGTGTGTCAGCCCTTCAAATGCGGAATTTTATTTGTAAATTTTTGTTTTCTTTGTGCATTTTTTTGTAGAGAAAATAAAGTTTTTGAGGTTGGGTTTTTGAATGGCCAGGGTTGTTGCTGGACCCAGTTACTACTCCACGCCCTGACGAATTTCAAACATGTGTGTGAGGTTACACACGTTCCATGTAATTTCCATGCATTTATTAGAAAAACACTTTAAAAGTAAATTTTCTCGTCGCCCATGTCAAAGTTCTTGCTGTTATTTTTGTTTCCTTGTGTTATTTATGTGCAATTTTTGTTGATAACTGCGCATATGTACTCTAGGGAATTTCCGGATTTCGCCCTGCCACCTTGACAGTTAATGCCAACGAATGGAATTTAAATGTGTTTTATATGGAACAAGTGGACAGTGCATATGGCTTGCAATTTTCAAATGTATTTACAAAAATAAAATAATTATGTGGTAATATCTTGAGTTCAATTGCATGACGCATCACTTATAGTCATACACAGTATGATGCCGGAATATTCGATAAATTATTCAAAGCGCAGCATTTCTATTACGAGCATTTTTATTTGAAGACATAAATTTTGAATGTTTTGCGCTCTCAATAAAAAAAAAAAAACTAAAGAAAAAGCAGCGAAAATTGAGGAGCCAAGCAAAAAATCAACATAATCGTTGATGCAATTTCATTGAGCAGCAATTCAAAAACATTGCGTCTTTCATATATATTATAGTCTATCATACCATGCCGACCCCGAACCAGTAGCAGCTATGATGAGGATGATGATGCTGCTGATGATGATATGGTACAAACACCCCACGGCTATAAAAGGCACAACGGCGAGCTGTGAAGTAAGCAAATCGAGTTTGCTGCTTTGGCATTTTTATTGATATGCATACAAACATACACGCACACACAATCATACACATACAGACGCAAACAGATACATATATATTTTATTACACTGGACAGCGCTATTTTCAATATATTATCCGCTATATAAAGTGAAGTCCAAGCACTTGCCCGGTTCGAGCTTTTACATACGAAGCGAAAGTACAACGAACGATGCGCCATTCAAAAGGATATCAGCATGCGCTCCTTGCTCTCTCATTCTCTTAGACTCTATCTTATTATGCTACTCTCTGTGTTTTTCCATACTAAAAAACGCATAAATAAGGGCGCCCGAGAGCAAAATAACGCTTATGGCTGCCAGCAGCGTTATGCCCTTTACTCCAACATGGTGGGTTGCCCCCTTGTCGTTCTTGCTACCTCTCCGCCCATCTATCTGCTGTTTGCTGGTGGTTGTTTGTTTCCTTTTTTCTCGCTTTTCGCTTTTTTTATGCATAAAAAGTGCTTAGCATAAAGTCGTAAAAAACGTATTTGCCGCTACACACTTGTACAATCTAATACAGCCCACGAGTGTGTGTGTGTGTGTGATGTTATTGGCAACATGCCTACAGCATTTTGTACTGCTGCTTCTTCTTCACTGCACTCTGGGCGAAATTGAAATTTGTTTTGACAAAGTTCGTATGAACTGATCCGATACTTTTTCTGTAATTTTGCATAGTTTCTTTGTTTCTCTTCCCAAATATTTGATATTTAAAAATTCAAGTTGTCACATTTCAATTTCAATGCTAAAAAGTATTCATGACGAAATATTTATTTTTTCTGTTGTTTACCATAAAGTTGATAAGTATACGATTTCTGTCGAACTGACAGGTAATAAACATAGCTAACTCAATACCCACTAAGCTCATTCTAAAACAACACACTTTTATATATATATACTGGGGTGCCACAGAAATGTCTCGAGATTTTGGATATAGTTTGAAACCAAATCTCTATTAAAAAGCGTAGGTGCCACAGAAATCTCTCAGATTTCATTTTTACAACTTTTCGCTTCCAATTTCTGATAAATAAGTTTAAATATTTATTTTTTTTATTTATTGATTTATTTTATTATTTAGTACCACAACTAGCTGGCAATTTTGGATTATTTGCATTATACAATATTATTACAAAAAAAAAAAATAAACTCTCAACGCTGGTTATGTCAAAAAAAGTCGATTTCACCCACTGTGCGTTGTAGTGATTTAGATCTGACACGATAAGTTTTGGACGTCCCTGCTGTCGATTTGGGTTGTTGGTATTACTGGTCCTTGGTGCTTATTTGCGTTATTATGAATTTATGACACTTTTTGGGCAGTATATATGAGTGGGGTAGTATACAGGAGTGTGTGTGACTGTGGGTTGCAAAAGTTAGTGTAGGCATGCTAGACAACATTCATCCTCGAAACTTACATTTCGCTCAGTGTACAATGTGCTCCATAAAGCAGAAATGTGAATAATCGTTGCAGCATGAAAAATTTGCTGATTCGTAGAAAATTTGCCAGACTTTTGTTTGCTCTCGGTTTTTTGTTTTGCTTTCTTTTTTATCTGCGCGAGGAGTTGCCATTTTTTACGCAAATCTGCGACCGAAGCCACCACCAAGTGCCACCTTGGTCATGGAGCCAATAACCAACCAGCCGAGCGCTGGTCGAGAACTTGAATCAGCTTTATTGCGGGCATCATTATTTTTATTATTATGACCACTTACAATTCCCCTGCATCCACAAACGGGGGAAAAAAGAAAAACACACACATGAATTTTCGGCACAGTTAGCCCCCACCCATCGCCTGTACGGTAGTATGTTTATCTGAGTTGCGGCTTTTTTTAGCTACCGACAATGTAAATGTGTGTGTTTGTTTGCTCTTCTTCCATCGTGTGTGTGTGTGTGCTTATGCGAAAAACGCGTAAATAACTTCAACCCATTTGGCCAGCTGTATGTACACTGCCTCTAAAAAGTTCGCGGACACTTAATAGTAGTATCTCAACTCAAAAAAATCATCATTACGATTTGAAGACATGTATTCCAAAAATTTAAAAGGAGGTTTAGATGAATTTTCATCTGCGCCTTTCTAACTTCTAAGCCATCTATCATAATTCACTAAATGTTATATCGCTAGAAGGGTCTTGATAGTCTGCTGGTTATAGACAGTATGACTTTACATTAAATTTAAGATGACATTAAGGCATAAATAATAAATGCATTCAAAATAAATTAGTTAAATCTTTTTTTGATATAGAATCAAATCACCAAATATACAATTCCCCTACCTTTATAAATAAAAGACCTCTTTAAATTCTTTATTACGAAATTACTATTAATTAAAAAACAAGTTAAAAAAACTGAATCTCGACTTCTAAAAATAACGCTCTGAAAAGTATACAACAAACAAATATTCTAATCTGAAATAGTTATGTAAAAACTATTAAATATTTATCGTTTATTAAACAAAGCACTTACTTGTTTATATATAATATTATTATTAATTGTTATTACTATTGTTAGAATGTATTGAATTGTCGCGTCCTCAATAGATTTTAGTACACCCAAAAATGTTTGTTTTGTAGTGGGACACTGGTTCGTGACTTGACGATCAAGCTACTCCCAAAGAAGTTTGGGAATAGATAAGATATAGAGCCGATACTTAATAATTTGTAAAGTACAATTTTATAGAATTCCCCAGCACTATACAAAATTTGATAAAAATCGGATGACTATATCATATATATGAAAATTTCGTAACCAAATTTGTCAATCAAATATAGTTTGGACTTCTTAGGCAAAATACCGGATTTGAATGCAGTATGGTGTTACAGGGTATCCCAAATTTGTACAAATTTTGTATAAATAGTTCAAGTGTCGGGAAACTTTTGCGTAGCAGTGTTTGTCTGCATGTGCCTACGTGTGTGTGTTTGTGTGAGTGGGTGGCTTATATTGTAAGCTACACATACATATATATATGTACATATATATATATATAAAAATAAATTGAATTGAAATGCTAATTTTATGTTAATTGAAAGAGGTTTTTATGCAGCTGAAGATTTTATGTGCTGTTTTTTGTGCTGCTTATAACCATTGCCCGTGTCTGTTTATCGTACGCTTTGGTCAGCAGTATTCCCGGCTCCGGGTCCAAAGTTCATTTGAACATTAGCACTAAAAGCTTGTCATCAGCCCGTAATTTTTGTGTAATTTCTGCGTTACGCATAAAATTCAATGGCATAATGTGGCTTTAGCCTAAAAGCATGCAACATAAATTATTTTTATTGGCTTAACTAATGTTTCTGTTTACAATTGGGAACGTGTTGTTGTTTACTGCAATTTACATAAAGTACAGTACTGTTGTACGTGTATTCTTACTTTAATTTGAAAACTGCACTGAGCAGGTTTCTTGTTACAATCAAGTTCTAGTCGAAATAGTCGAAGCCGGATATCCTGCTGCTGCAGACGACACACGTCGCTACTTACTCACGTACACAGTGTGTCTGCAGCGCACAGACTTGCCACCCAGCAGCATGCAAAGTTTCCGCCACATCGGCGCACAGATGTATGCTACATTTTGCTGTAAAACTTTTACCTATGCATGGGGTTTCGTTTGGGGTTCGACTGTTTCTTTGTGCAGGCTTTCATACCCAGAAACTACAGCAACTACAATACAACGAAAATTTTCTTGGCTGTGACATAAAATCGATTTTATTTGCTTGTACGTTTCTTGGCTTCTATATACAATACTTTCCATAGCATGTGCATACATACATATGTATATACTTGCCAGCTGCAGACTGCTGTGTGAGTGTATGGATGTGTTTTAGTGTGCATTGCTGCCTGGACTGTAGAGCTGGGTCTCAGTCCAGGCACTGGCTTGCATATTGTTGGGTACAGCTCGGCAGCCATTACAATTATGAGCAATGTAAAATGTCGGATCAACTTATACACATGCACATACATATACAGAGACGCCGTGTTTCCGAAAGTTTACTCACTGTGCACACAAGAACACGCCTACATTTTAAAAGCAACGACCAATAAAAAATAAAACAGCAAAATAGCTTGGCTAAAAGCAAAAATTTGTAAGGCAGTTCACATAAAAAACAACAACGCCCCAAAAGGCCTAAGTATGGAAAAGGTGGAACAGCCTATAGCTTGATTTTAAAGCAGTGCGTGTGACTGAGATGGCTAAACGGTTGACTGGCAGCCATTAGAAAATTGGAAAAGTTTTTAGTTTTCAAATATTTTGTAGCCTATAAAAAACTGTAGAGCTACCCTCTTAGTGGCGTAGTGACTTACCCCTTCCCCGATAACAACTCATTTGCATTTAAATTAAGGGTGGCAGCAATTTACATGCACAAGCACATACAGCGACTACAGGGTGGCTTCTGGACTAATCGTAAATCTGCAAATCAGTAAACATAAATCTCAGCTAGTAAAAATTATACACATTTGATTAGCCATAAATTCAAATGCGCCGAAACTTTACCCTTCAAAATTATTATGATTATTGTATGCATAATTTGTGTTCGCTTCGGTATGCTGCTTGGTACAGTGTGTAGCGAGTCTTACCATTTTTATGATTGTTATTATGTATGCAAGCGGGGGCAAACGATCCAGCCGCACTCTCACCCCCCAACCAGGGTACGAAATTCTGCAAAGTTGGCAGTACTAACGCCTGGCTAAGCAGCTCACAGCAGGTTGGCGGTCTTGTTTCGGGATACTGTGTGGGGTAGGGTTGTGGTTGCTGATGCTTATGATTCATTGTTGCGGTTGGCAAAACTTTTGCCAAGTTCACCTTGACAACGAATAGACCGACCCACGATGAGGCGGCTGCTCATTAGCATGAAACAACCCTTAGTCGGATCTTTGCGCTTATTGTTAGATTTATGTGCTGCGTTGTCATAAAAATAAATATGCCAGGATTTGCATAAGTTGATGAGTTGGCGGCGTTACGCTGTTAAAGCAGAGTTTTTAAAGTAACTCTAGGCAAGGAAATCTTTAGGCAGATAGTTTCTTTTTTCACTGTTTTTAGCTGAAAATTTGATTAGAAGACATTTCTGACACAACACTAACCATATCGCAGCCAATTTTATAAATGTAACATTCCAAGCGTCTGCTCGAGTGCTACAAAGTATGCAACAAACTTCAAAAAGCTAAAAATAATAGACAACTTACAGTCGTACGTGCCCCCTCCCGACTCCAAACAGGGATCACTCTGTCAGTCAAGCGAGAAAGGGCATTAAAAAACGTTTTTTTGTTGCAACTATTGCTGCCAATGTGGAATTTTTACTTTAGAATTGGCGAACTCAAAGCACAAACAAAAAGAGGAATGTTTATTTGCAAAGAAATTAAATAAAAAACTAGTAGCAGTGTGTGTGGCACACAGAGATAATGCAAAGAATGCAATCGGGATGAAACACACAGTCAACAAGAGAGGTAGTAGCTGGCCTTGATTATAATTCCAACACCTACAAAGTGAAATTGAAAGGCGAAATGCCGCCCCGTCTCAAATTCTGGCAGACGAAATTACGGCCAGAACGATTGACAGTTGAAAATATAAAAGCGGATTTGTGACTCTCCCTCTCTCTGCTTAGTTTTGTGTGGGTGGGTGTGCATGTGTGCGTTAGAGCTCGCACGCCTGTCTTTCAAAAGAAAATCCAAGAACATGAAAGGCAGCCCTCGAGACAATCCCAAAGTTAGGCAGCAGCCCGAAACGAACGTAGTTCGAGCTGGAAGCCGAAGGGGAAGTGGAAGTGTGAACGAATGTTTTGCTGCAGATAAGCAAAATAACTGTAATAAGAAATTCTTTTTTATTTCGCTTTTTTGCACAGCTCGAGTGTTTTTTATGCCACACGTTTGTAGAAGTTCACCCCAAGCCCCCACCCCGCACACTACACTCTTATTGTCGTTGTGTGTTTTATTTGCTTGCTTTATATTCAAAGTGATGTCCTGTTTTGTGCATGTGTATGTGAGTGTCCTGCTGTCCATCAGACGCTCGAAATGCGTGCCTAAGACGATTTCTTTTATTATTTACGGCATGTGTACATTTCACCATTTCAACATTTCGCCATTTCGCCATTTTACCATACAAGCAACACAATCGCAGATAATGTCGCAAAGTGTAAGCAACAGGGATGGGATGGGATGGGATGGGTTGCTGCTGGGTTTGTCTGCATATCAGACATATGTCTATTGTTCATCCTGCCTGACTGCCCTGTCATCAATGAACGAAGAGTTGGATGATCTAAGCTTCACTAATTTCTAGCAAAAATCCAACAACAACTTCAAAAGACTGCTTACGGATAGTGCATTGAATCCATTTGCCAGCCGGCGAGTTTGCATGCAAGCACTTAAGACATATTGTATCAAAATGGAGTGTTAATTTATTAGCTACCTCAGCACCCTCCCATAAAGAAAGACGGTGACCACATATGGCGCACTTATAAAACAGAGAGCCAACTGTTGGACGATTTCCAAGCTCATTGCTCTCGGTTTCGGAAATGGTCTGCATGCATTTGCAATATTTCACACTTTAGTAAATTTGCATGATGCACCAATGTCATGGAATTAATGAGCGCCACACGAATGTATGTCTGGACTGGAGCTCAGTCCGCTCTGACTTCTCGTGTGTGACTAAATAAAAAACTTGATTACATTCATCTAGGCTAAAGTAGATTTACTATGGGTGGGTGTGTTTTTGTGTGTGGCGCTATTAGCATATTGTTTAATTAGACTTTCTTAATTTATACTGTCTCCTCATATTTATCGCACTTTGTCAGACAATTGTTAGTGTTTCGTACTTATACAGAAAAATATTCGCCTACAATTTAATGTAAGAAGTATTACATTGTAAAAGAAGCAAAGCGTGTTAATGTTAACGTTTATATGTAAGTTGGTTCGATGAGTTTCCTCGTTGAGACAAACACGATTTGCCAGCGAGTAGGTTCTCGAACTTTTTGAATTTTTAAATAATTTGCCGCATCAAATCTTAGATCCTAATTTTTCCAGTTTAAAGAACCCTTTTACCAAACAGTCGAATAATCTTACATAGTGTGCCTACGGACCAGGATTTTCCTAGGGCGCTAAAGAAAAACTCTTTATACCAAAATGTTATCATAACCTCACTATTGGTGACTGAGCGGACAGATGGGCATCTGTCCGTTGGTCCGTCCATCTGTGTGAACACGATAACTCCAAGTGGTCGGAGACCGCATAAGCTTGAGATCAGAAATTTGACCAATAATTACCTTTGCTGTTCAATAATCATTCTGCTTGCTGCACCATTTCGAGGATTCGATAAAAAGGGCCAAATCGGTTATAGGCAGATTTTCCAGACTGCCCGTGACTTCAAAAAAGGACTTTCCCAGACACTGGGGCACATGCATCCTCTCAACCAGGATGGCGCATTGCCCTTTTAGAGCTCCTTTCACAATCCTAGTCCTGCTCTTGTGAAATCGCAGGAGTTCAGAAGTTCGCTTTCTGTTGTATCTTGGTCAGAGTGCTCGGCAGATGTGACAACCGGACACAATCAAAACTGATATTTAAAAATATTTCAAGAAATTACTTATATGTTCCCAGTACAAACCGGATCAAACGACATTATTAGCTGTCCTATATATATCCCACCATTTTGACATTTTACTACATTTTAGGTAGTATATACATATGTATATCGGCTATACGTGTATAGCATTTTATGAATATATACAATACATTTTATAAAAGATTACGTTTGCCAGCCGGCTCAGAGCCTAAAAAATCAAGCTACTCCTGAGTTGCCTTCTTTTCCCTTGGACTTCTCAACTTATGTACCTAAAATGTTTCACACATATTTTAAAAAGTCTTTTTAATGTAATTTTTAAGCCAACATTTAAATCGGTTGATATATACGTAATTAATTTATATTGGGAAAAAAGGTTACAAGGTATCCTGCTGTCGCATGTATCAAATTTTATTAGCTTTGAACGGTTTAATGTTCTAACAAGTTTTCTTGAACTCGACTACAGCCGATGGATGGTTCAAGGTTCGTTGCGTGTCACGAATTTATAATCGTCGTTCAGCAGAGCGACTGTGTTTCCTTAACTAATCGACACGAGCTTTATTTTTAAATTCAAGTTACTCACTCAACAAAAGAGAAATTTTCTTTAAGTTTCCACTTGTAAGTAGTCTGCGATTATTCTGCCTAATAATACGTAGCGTATACTTAATGTAATGGCTTAAAAACAAAGATGCGTTGTTTAGGATTGTATGAAAAATAATAAAGTGTTTATTAGCTACAAATTTTCAGCTGCAGCTGCTGTTTCTACGGCTCATACATACATTTATAATCAGTTGGGATTCAGGTGCATTTATGGTAGATTAACATGTGGCAGAATCAAAGCATGATGCATGCTTGGCGCACATAACGCGCCGGCTCAGTGCTCAAAGCTTTAATCTGCGAGCCAAGACTTTAAGGCACTAAATTATATTGGATTGGGCGTGGCTAAGATCTGCAGTGGGATCTAAGGCATGTTCGAGATTTGCATTAAAATAAGTTATAAAATGCCTCGCGTGCCTTTTTGAAGCTAAAGCTGCTAAAATTTGCATGGCATTTGTGCATTAAATCCAGCAAACTAAATTATGAACTTGTTGCAACTGCAAACTTCAATTCTTGACAACTTATAGTATTATCAGTTTGCATTTTATTATCATTTGTAGCATAGGAGCTGGTACTGGCAGTTTACATAATTTGATGTCTTATTTGATTAAGTGCATGTTTGTAACTAACAATTTCATAGAGATATGTATCTTGGGATATCTTTTAAGAAGGTTCTGCTGGTTCAGCGTCATTATATGGCCACCTCTCAGTGATTAAATTTTACAATTCCAGTTGTAAGGTGGGCTTAAAATGCTTAAAGCGTGCTTTCAGCTCATCTTTTGAGCAATTAAATAAAAGCTTCTTATTATTGCACTTTTTTTTTATTTTAAAAGTTGCTGTTTGCTTGTAATGTGCGATTTCGCAGTAGTTATTAAAAAAAAAACTGACTTAAAACATAATTAAAAAAAAACCCATTCAAACAATACATCGGAAAATTTTTTGGTATTAATAAATCACTTTTTATAACTGCATGATATTAGGCCAAATAGCATTATTGTGTGGAGTGCACTGTGTGCCTCATATGAAACATGTATAAACAAAAGACTTAAGATACGAACCGAATTCAAAAGCTGGAATAAGTAATTTCAAAAAATCTACAAATGCTTGTATATAGTTTGAAAATGAAGCAGTTTTTAAAATATGTTTTATTTAGAGACAGCATAGGTCAAGAAATATTTTTTTTCTAAATACATTCGACCCACTGTGCGTTCGACACCAAAACCATGTCGAAAAACGAAAACAAGATCTTAAAAATGATTAATTTTGTTTAAATAATTCAAGTTTTTCCACCTATCTTAAATGATTTCTGCTATATATTTTTATTTCTATTTGTATTTTTACTTTAGTTTCTTTTCTTTTATGGCTTTCGTGGGTGCAATATGACTTATGTTGAAAAGCAACAAATTGCTTATAAAAGCTGCAGACTGCTAGACAGATGGCTAATAAAATAAATAACGTACAGCATAATTCAACTCCAGACTTGTAAAAATTATAAAAGTGGCAAGCAACTTTTGTGGCATGAGTGCATTTTGCGTACGAAACTGTTTCGAGTGCTTTATGGCAGTTAACGTGTATATTTCCTTGTTGCTTACTTATGGCATATTTCAGTTAACTTGGTTAAGTTAAGAACTATGCGCGTTGTTGTTGTGGCAAATGGCAACATACTCTTTGTTATTGTGACGTTGTTGTTGTTGCCACTGCCACAGCGACAGCAACGAAAATTAATGAGCTTAATTAACAACACGCAAAAGAAGCAGCCAAAGCTCTAAACAAATGATATCGTATATGCGTGGTATGGCTCTACAGTCGATCCTCGTTAAACACGAAATCAGTCTAAAGTGGTAATAAATTTGTAGCAGCAGCGCAAGCAAAAAAAGGTTTGTGAATCCATTTTCGAGATCTATCATGGCTGAGAAAAAAGATAATACCAAAATTTGTAGTATTTATTCGTTTAGTACTCAATGGATGAAGATATAATTTAAAGGGTATATAGCTGGATAAGGTACTGGATTTTTGAAAACTAATGGTGCAGTTCGATGCATAGAGTACAAAAAATAGTTTTGCAAAATTTCAGTTTTTAAACTTAACGCGTTGCGGCTTAGTTTAAAAAAACTTGTTTTTCGTTTTTGTGACCAAACTACTAAATATTTTTCAACCAATTTTTTTTTTAACTAAGTTGGTAATTTAAAAAAAATATTTAGTTTTCATATTTGAAATTATCTTATATTTTTTTTTTAATTATGTTCCTTAAATATGTCAATCACCTTTTTTTCAATACGTGTTTTATACGTTCTTTATTTGGTGTGAATACAAATTAAATCGATTTGGTGGAAAAATTTAAAAAAAATAATACGAAAATTTAAATTTTTTTTTTTTTCTAAGTGCAAATTATAGGAAATGGAATACATGGAATACATATTTAATGGAATACAATGGAATATCATATGATGAAAATTATTGATTTATTTTGTAGGTGAATATAACAATTTTAACATTACTCAAGAAACTATTTTTAATTATTTGCATTATATTCAATAAAAATGTATGGGGCTACATTCAAAACAAATAACTCAACAAAATTAACCATTCAAAATATAAGAAATTCTAAAAATTTTCATTTTTATACTAAATCAGTTTATTTGGCAAAGATCCTAATTGCATAATTTTCCAGTACCTTATCCAGCTAGACACTTTATGGATATTGCCAATATAGAATTGGAAGAAATTTTGTATTATTAATATTTAAGAAGTCAACACTGAATAGATATTGGATGAGAACTCTCGGCAGCTAAGTTCCTTATTGAATCGAAGATTAAAGACGTATATGTAAAAAGACGATTGAGCGGACAACTCCAAGTATTGGAGCTTGGCTCTTCTCATGGCCAAAACCACTGAAACAGTTTTCCTAAGCTGCGATGTTTTTCAGCAGCTTGAATTCCGTGTTAAACGAGGTCCAACTGTACATATTGTTGCATGGTATAGCATGCCCCAAAAGACTTTGGCTACTGATTTTTTGGTGCTGTGCATTTTTATTGCCATTCCGCCAAAGTTTTTGTTTATTACTGCCAATGCATGTCTGTCTGTCCGTCTGTCTATCTGTCTGTTGAATGCTGATTTCTTAGAGCCTTCCAGAGCTAAGTGAGCGGGTTTAGGGGGGATGCCACATTACAATTAAATTTGTTGCACTCGCTGCACATAATGTATAAACAGTTGCAGCAGTTGTTGCTGCTGGTGAATTGACACGCAAATCGTCGAGTTTTACGAATTACACTTTCGTACAGTGCAACATTCATAAACTTATATGATATACATACTTAATATATAAACTATACATACACAGTACATATAGTAAGTATGTATATTAATTAATTTTAATATTTGCTTAAGGCCGCCAACGAGGCAGAAACAAACTGTTTGCATTTTATGTTGCTTTGGGTTATTAAATTTCAACAATTATGATTTTTAATGCCTTAAAATAACCAACTAGACAAAACAAGTTAATAATTTAACAAAATAATATTTGGTGTGCTTTAATCCAGTGCACTGTTCAGGAATTCCTTGTCAGCTTCCAACGCGAACCCTGCAAACGACCGAGTAACAATGATGTAAAATGCACAGCAAGCCACTGCCTTTTATAGAGCAGCAACAAGCAACTTGGAAGGACTTCCAATTTAAACAAAATTTGAATATGCGCACAAATATGCGCGGTGTTGTGTGTCACAAGCATGGAGAACTGGAATGTGGGTGCGTTCTTTCTAAGGCATAAGCATTTGTATCCTGGCAGCAGGACTAAAGTCAGTCAACCCTTTAACAGCAGAGCACCCCTTAAAAGTGGCATAAAAAACGACAACGGCATGGATTTACCCGCTCAACACATAGACTGGGTGATATACATATGTTAGCTTTAGAGCATTGCCAAGCAACTTCAATACGTTTTTTTAGCACTTATAGTATTGCCAGACTCAAAAAAGAAAGCAATAAAATTTAAAATAAATGGCGCAAACTAGGAAAGTAACCAAAAGACTAGTTAAATAATTTTCAATTTTTCGTTTTAATATTAACGAGATTACTTGATGAAATTTGTCAAGCCTTTGACATTCAAAATGAGAAGTTGATTTTTTCAATGACTACCCCTATTTAGTACGTTAAATTTTTTATAGCATTGCCAGCACAACAAATCAATCGCATAACTTTGAATATCTATCGGGTCTGAACGTACATATTTAACTCAAAAGAAATATATCTGAAAAATATTAATTTTAAATTGTTTTAAATTTTATGCATATTCTAAAAAAAATTTAATTGCTTTTGGAATGGAACATTCGAGATGTTTCAATTTCAAATGGTTGATATGAAAGTACTGAAACACTTGTGTGCCTCTATATAAGTATTTATAATAAATGGTTCTGTCATATCCGAAAGTGAAACTGTTCAATACCTCGGGGGTAACAAGAGACTTACTTGGAAGACCTACATAAAAGCGAAACAAAAGCAGCTTTCTAAGACAGTCCTCAAATTAGTCTGAACGTAAGCCATGCAGCTCAAAATCTCGAAGATATCTTGATGGACTCTCTACCTCATTTTATATTTTTGATCCTCATGATTGATTTGTATAATAATGAGCATTATTATCAGTAATGCCAACTTCTGGCCACAAAAAAAAGCCAAACCCGACCTTAAAAAAGGACAAAGATGGATGTTTCTCAGTTTATTTATCAATCCTTAAATCCGTTCTCTGGGTGCAGAGTGCTTTTCACGAATCTTCATCTTAAACTCATCTGGGGTTTTCTACCGAAAGCATTTTTGTGTTTAGATCGTAAGCTGACATGGACAATTCACAGAAATATCTCTCTACGATTCATTGCTGTTTAAATTTAAATTCATACCAGCTGAGAAGCATAAAAGTGTGTTCATATTCAATATCCTTTTATGGGGAGCTACAATCCCTGGTTAGTTCTCCATACTCATTTTTGTCTTTATCGTTTTCCAATGTTTTTTAGATGCAATATTCACCATATGATCAATTCGAACAATATCTCTAGCTGTCAATCAAAATGCAAATGCCACAAAGAGTCAGATTCAGAGAGTCAGAGTCAGGTAACGCGTTGCCTCATTAAAACACAGCTCGCCCAGCCAGTTAAAGTACAATTTACATTTTCCACAGAAAAATAATCAACAGCCTTGCATTGCGCATTTTTAAATTGCTAAAATTGTCAACAATTAATCGGCCAGGTCTGGGGCCAACTGACAAAAATCCGTTGGTGACAAAAAAAAAAAAACGCATGAAACGAACAATCAGCTTGCAACAGATACAAAAACATATGACAGGCAACAGAGGAAGGGCGCGGGAGGAGGTTAACAAACAACTTGCATCTGTTCATCACATACTTACTATATGTGTGTTTGTATGGATGTTGTTTAAACGGTTTTTACACGATTTGGTCAGAAACGTCAAATTGACAGACAGCTGCCCGAGCTCACCGAGGACGTATATAGCCCCAACCAAGCCAAACCAAACCAACCAAACCCAACGAGCCTCTCAACGAGCAGCTTGCAACATTGTGTGGTACGCGGGGTTTGTGTCAATTGGAGTGCAGCTGTAGTATAAATATTTTATAGTTTGAATAATTTGCCATGTTTTTTTGCCTTGCTTATTGAAGTATGTGGCAATAATTGCCAATGAATTTGCATAATTATTTAGAAATCACGAGGTTAGTTAGTCATATAGAGTTAAATGCTTTGGAGCTTACACAAAGTTTGCCTTAGGCATTACAACTATGGATGTGCTCGTTTCATCAGGCACTGGTGTTGTGCATTATATTAGTTGAGCTACTTTGAGTTTGGCATTGTTCAAATGCAAATTTAGCTTATTACAAAGAAATTGAAGCTAAAATGCCTTTAAAGTGAATCAATACCTCAAAGCCGATAGCATTTGCAATAATTCGAGGGTTGCTTGTTATGTTTCGCGAACGTAAAACAAAGGCCAACAAAAAGGGAAACTACTCGAACTTCGAAAATGGATTTTTAATTAATTAGAAAACTTTTTAATTTATTGAAGAAAATCTAAAACAATTGCTTGCTTGTGCCCAAAATACTCAAGCCACCCCTCGCAACAAAGCTGTTGATTTAAATATACAGCGCGGGAGAATTGGACAGGTCGACAGTGACTACTGTGCGGAAGCTGCGTCTGGCCAGGCACTCATCTGGCGGCAACGGCGGCGGCGTCTTTCAAGCCAACGTCAACGCCAGGCAGGCGGACACGCCTTGACATGCCATTGAAAATGCATCTAAAGTATATCTCTGCGTGTGTGTGTGTGTATCTGTGTGTTTATGCGCGCTTATTGGAGATTTTTAAATACTGTAATTTTACAAAAGTGGCCAAGAGTAATGCCAATTTATCAAAGATTCGCTACGAACTGAACTGTGTGCTAACTTTGCCTGCCATTGAAATTATGAAAAATCATGGCACTAATTGTCCTTTTGTGGAGCTAAGCTGCATTGAAATCCTTTTAAGCCGCAGCACTGGCAATTATAATTCTGGCGCGTACATTTAATTAGTTACTGTGTCGCGTCCAATACTCTTTATGTACGAACAAATGATAATTATTTATGAACAACTATGGTCATCTAGTCAATTTATGCATAAAATCTAGTTATGTATTACTTTTTAAGACTTATATCAAATTGACATTCAATCAAATCAGGGATGGAGTTTCAGGGGAGATCAGTGGGTCACTCCCTCACCCACTTGTAAATTTTTCTAATATCTTAACACAAAACAGATTGTGGACAGCCCTTTGGAAAAACTGAAAAGTTACAAAATCGAAGCTGACAGAATATTCTCATGAATCACTTCCACACACCAAGTAAAAAAAGAGACGCCTCGAACAAACAGAGGGAGATAGTGAAATCGACTTTTTCTTTTGAGCCGATTACTGAGAAAGGCTAAGCTGTGTGAAATTTTTAATATTTTTAAATATTGAGGAGAAGTCCTAAAAAAAGTTGTCATTATACAAAATTAGTTAAAATTTTAAAATAATGATCTATCGTAAAAAAAAATATCAGCAAATTAATTTTTTAATTACTTAAAATTTCTCCAGTTTCTTTTGGCTTATACGTCATAAAAAGTAACTTACAATTTGGTAAGTCATATCCCCTTTTATCAAATCTAATCTAAGCCTCTGGCTCAGTCAGTGTGTCATTGAACTGATTCAAAAGTACAAGTTCGAGTACAAAAAAATGTGAACGTTGATTTTGTTTTTAAAAATCAAATTAAAAATAATATAAGCAAATGTATATGCACTTGAGAATTAACATTCGGAATGTCGAAATAAAAAAAAAATATATTTTATTTAATTGTACTCACATGCAATTTGGTCGGCATACTTATGCAAATCACTGTGACATGACCGTATGTGGCAGCTGCGGCGTATTGTAAATGTGAACTTGCGAGGCGCAAAATGTGGCAGCAAGATACTCTGGTGGCATTTGGTTCAATTTGCATATAATGACAAACAGAGAACTTTTGACGTTTTTGGTTAAAGCTGATTTGCATGCTTGCAGGCAACCCTCTTGCCACTAAGAACTTGTAGACGACGCACAGTAGCCACAAGCTGAGGCAACTTGGATGCTGCTGGGTTGCCTTTTGCAGCCTGACTGTTGCCTGCCAAAGAGACGATAAATTATGAAAGCATTAAAATAATTTACAAATTAAACAGCAGAAATTACATTAAAATGAGCAAAAAGCGGAGAGGTAGCTTCTGTGAAGAAGCCTCAAAGACCTCAGTACATATGGACTGAGTGCAACTGCAACTGCGACAACGTTAGCGAGTTGTTGCAAGTTGCTTTCTTGGAAAGTCAGTTTGAACATCTTCTGCTGCTGCCGCTGCTGCTGCTGCTGTGGCAAGATGCTTGCTGACTGATGTTAATAAGGCGTCTCATAAATTATCAGCAAAACGTGCAGACCGAAAGCTGCCAATGCCAATGCCGGAGCCAGCATTGGATGCTGGACGGACAGGCGGAGCGGCAGCCAACTCAGCGGAGGCATTTGGCGTCATCCTCTACAATGTGGTCGTTGTTGCTGCTGCTGTTGTTGTTGTTGTTTTGACATATGCAATGGCGCGTAGTAGAAAAAAAATTTACATTGCATTTATACGGATACAAATGCAACTAAAGTAGATGTAGAAGAAGGAGGAGGAGGAGGAGGCTAGAGGGTTGTCTGGGGGTTTGGCAAGCAGGCAGTTAACCACTGACCAGTGACCACTATTAACGTGACAATTTGTGATTTGTACTGGCCCCGGTAGAGCCGCAGCAACTTTGGTATTTAGAATTTCTTTTAGCGCATCCTGTTTGTCACAGCGGTGAGACAACATCGTTGACGATGACTGCATTTAGATTACAGAATTATTTAAAATATTTTATTAAATGTACACACACACACACATGCACACACTCTTGAACAAGTGGGATGCCAGCTGTGCCGCTTAGTTGATGTCATGGGGCCTTAATTATATAAATTATTCAAAAGTTTTGCGCTTAATGAATGTCATGTCGGCGAAATTCTAGAAATGGTAGCAGAGTTGCCAACACACTTTACAGGATGTACATACAGCAGCGACATCTGGCGAGCAGAGTTTTACCTTACAAGCAGAAGGGGCTGGAAATGTGCTAAAAAGCGACAAGAATCATATACTATGCAAAATAAGCAAGTGGAAGTCGAGTCTTGAAGGGTTGAAGAGTGAGTGCAATTTTTTTGTGGAACAACACTGGAATTCAGTATCAGTGCCAAAGGGTTGAAGGATTTTGTAGAAGGGTTGTTGCTGCATGCGTTTTTTACTGCCTCCAAGCAGCAGCATCGTTTGATTTTTTAGTCTTGTTGTACGTTTTGAAGAGTAAAGACCGTAATTCCAACAAATACAAAAACGGGGCACACCAAATCTGTGTCGATAATAGAAAACTATTGAATATTTTTGATGCCGATACCCCTGGGACTGAGATCCAACGGCAGGGTAGGACATCTCCATAGCATTTGACAAAGTTGGACATTTTGCCCAAGGTGATGCATTTTTTACGAGTGCTTCAACTTCGTGACGAAAGGGTATACGCTTTACTTATTATGTTGTTAACATCACCACCTTTACCAACGATGACGTCAGTTTGGAAATCGAGTGCAGCACTATTTTTGCCCATCAATGCAATTTTGTTCTCAGTATGGAAAGGAGTGGAAGAAAAAAATCAGCCAGTCGAAATTAACATACCAGGATGATAATTTTTTTTGTTTACGGAGCTAAAGAATGAGTGATGGCAAGTTTTAATGCCTAATGTTCTCTATTTCTCTCTTAAATATGGCACAGTCAAGCGGATTCACGTTCAGTAGCTTCGCCTGACTTTGTCAATCTATGGGTGTGAATAAAGAAACACCAGGGCAAAAGGTGCAGACATAGAAGCGATGAAAACAGACGTTAAAGGATTAGGACGTAACCCGGTAGCAGATTTGTTATAATCATGATTCAATTCATGAAGCTATTTCCTGCCTGCGTATGAAAGCCAAACCAATAACAAATAAAAAAAACACTTGAGCTAATCACTTGGAGCACCAATAAATAAGGGCAAGTATTGTTTGAACACGCGCTCAAGCCACTAATTTAAATATTTGGATTACAGCTTCAACAATAACAACTCCAACATCTATATCACAACAAACTTGGCCACGCTTCCACGCTTCAAAACCAAATAAACATCTTGAATCTGCTCTATGAACTTGAAGCTAACCAAAACTTTATGCCGTCCCAGAGTTTTGCTGATCATTTCCGTTCGTTCGACGACGACGACGACGACAGCCAACTTGACAAATTAAACAAATAGAAAACATGTCCAAGAACTGAGCTGCATGCTCAATTAAGCCGCTTGGGACCTGTACAATGTGCGCTTCAAGTTAAACCTATAGATAATGCCTAGTCATTGAGGTGCGTAAGACCGGCGGTCATGTCGGAGTCAGAGTCGCTCTCTGGGCACAACGCTAATTAGAATAAAGCCGCTGTTGGGCAGGCGTGAAAACTGTTTGCTCATGGCTTAAACGCAATTAACTGTGCGTGCACGGGGCAAACATTTAAATTCGTTTAATTTCACAGCTCGAGATATGGATCGTGTATCAACAATAGAAGTTGCCAAGTCACAGCGGCTGGCTTGGCTCCAAGATTGATTTGGGCACACTGTAGTACAAACTGTAATTGTGAAAGCACTGGTTACTGCTGCCTTAGCATACAGGCTTCCGTTATATGAGCAAGTACATGGCCCCAATAGAATTTAAACACCTTGCAACTTCAACATGTTGCCTCTCCTGCAGTTGGTAATCAAAATCCTTTTATAGCATTTACATAGCAGCACATACAAAGCTAGTTATGCCTGCTAACTATTGGCCAGGTACTGGAGCTAGTTTTTTTTTTGCTCATTGCGACGTACTGGCGGCCAATGTGCCGCCTCGGCTCCTTCCCCTGTAACAACACTACTGCCGCACAGTGGGCGAAATCAAGTGAATAAAATTAACTGGTAACCGCATGGACCACACTTTCTTGCACATCCCGGTCGCTCATTGGACTCAAACTTGGCTTAAAGGCATATAACTGGTTCAAATTTGACAAGGATTGACTTCGAACGTTATTAATTCTGGTAAGGATTGACTTTTAACTTTCATACAACCAAAATATATTTTTTTCGGTTTTATCTATATTTACAGAAATATTGTTGTCGAAGACGATAAGGTGATTCCAAATTATGAATTTGCTACCAAATGATAAAAATTGAAGTTTTTTTAAAATGTTCAATTACCACCTAATGGCGAACAAACTTATTTTGTATAAGTAAGCTTTTGTTAACGATTTGAACAATGGAAATTTCCGGATATTTTTTTTTCAACCCAAAAACAATGACATTTTGTAGGTTAACATTATTTTATTCTTTTAACAATGCATAAAACGACGTCAGCAAGGAGATACGTCATCGGATAACTCTTGCAAAAATAACCCAGATCCTTTATAATTTCCTTGCTTCTTTATGGCGCTAAAGCATGGAATCAGCAACCTTAGGGGATTTCCTTCGATGAACTTTGGACCGACAAATGTGGATGGTGACTTCCGTAGTCGAATGAACCACGAGCTGTATGAGCTTTACGGGGACACTGACCTAGTCAGACGCAAACAATTATAACGCCTAGTATAAGGTAAGGTATTCGAGTGAAGGTCACTGGAAGAACGCCGACCCCAAGGGACGCCCGACTCTGCGGTGGGAAGACCAGGTAGTGGAGGATCTTCGCACCAATTGGCGCCGGCAGGAACAAGATAGGAATCGCTGGCTAGGGATAATTTCCGCTGCCAAGACCGAAAACTGGTTATAATGGCCAAATAGAATTTGAAAATAAATTTCACAAAGGATTTACTAGAGAAATGCAAATATTTGAGCTTGCGTTTTGGCCCACTGTGGCAGCAATACCAACACCACCACCACCACCACCACCGCAAGTAGAACATCAGTTAGTCACTTGGACTGTCGCAGAGTTAGACTGCTTGTAGTTAGTCATTGAGACGGGTCGGTAACTGGTGTCTGCTGTCTAGTGTCCACTGACAGCCAGCACACACTGATCGTGGGAAAATGATCGATTTCATTGCTCTGCGATTTGGGAGAGTGCACGCAGCAGTTGCCAAGAGCCACCAGTTGGTCACTGGCCACTGGACAAAGGCGACCCAACCAGCTTACATGACAACCAACAACCAACATGTGACTATGTGGCGATCCGATGCAATTGAAACGTGTTCATAAAGCTATTTTGACTTTTTTCTATGTGATTTAGCGGCTAGTTTTTGTGGCTGTCTTTGGGCTAACACTAAGTAGTATCTTTTTAGTTGATATCTGGCAACAAGTTATGACATGCATTTGACAGATTGTTGTCAATTTGGCAGCAAAACTTTTGCATATTAATGAGCTGAGAGATGAATCAGCATTGCATTATATAAACGAAGGCTTCCCCGAGCCAGTTTTGGGCTTTACCTTGTAATGGAATTCAGGCGATTTATTTATTTTGGCCATTTTTGTAGTTTGTGTTAATTGAATGCAATTGTTTTTTAAGCGAATTTTAACACTCATTAGTAGAAAAGTGCTCAATATAAAGCAATCAATTATTAAATTAATTTTTAATGCCTCTAACAGGTTAACAGCGACCACGTCAAACTAAAGCCAAACACGGCTTAAATGGATTAACGTGCATGGTTTCAAGGAGCAGCTAAAAAGAAAAAACAAAAACCAAACAAAAGACTGCAGCAAAAAACTGGAAATGTCTAAAAGAGCAGCCCGATTGAAGTTGTGCGGAAAAATTATTATGCAGCAGCAATTATTCGCCAATTGTCGTCGAAATCAGAATGCTTATAAGACCGAGTGGCACAAAAAAAGAGTCAAGAACTACTTTGGCCAAGAACAGCAATATAAAAAAAAAAAACTTGCAGCCCGAGAAGTGTCTGAGCGCAGCGTGCTAAGGCGATAACGATAATCCAAACGGCAAAAGACGCACTTCAAACACGGCGTGTTCCTAAGTTCTGGCCAGGAACTAGCTGGCTGGAATTGTAGCTTGTCTGGTTATGACCAAAAGCAGTGGCCTGCTGCAGCTTCTTGTCTGAAACGGCGATTATTTCTATTATAATTGCTCGTTTATTGGCGTGAGGCAATGTACATAGTATACCTTGGGGAAAACTGGTCAAGTAGTGCATAAAATTTAATACACAAAATCAAAATAGTTTGTTTTAAAGCTAACAATTTTTATTATTATATTTTTCAGTTTGCCTGAAATTGAAACTAATTGTGTGACTCCTCGCCTCTGCCTACATAGAGTGCTAATAACGACGACACCTTTGCCAGGAACTCTGGGCAGCTGGACGATGGCGGCAACACTTTTGTTCCCGTCCAGCAGCAGCAGCAGCAGCAAACTAGCCGCAACAACGCAACGCAAACATCCCACTAATTTTACCTTATATGTCCAAGTGGTACGAACCGCATGGACGCACGGACAGCTTTGATTTGTGGCAAACTTGGCGCTTGTTGTACAACATTTTTGCAAGTAGGCCGGCCGTATGGCTTGGCTTGGATTTTTCCATTTCTATGGTATTCAAAGAGTTTGCCGACAAAATGCATAGCTAATTTCTAAATCATATAATGTGCAACAATTAATAAGTAGTAGCCAGAAAAGTATTTAAAATTGACCCCAAATTAAGCCACACTTGAGATCGAATAGATTTTGAAACCACTGGCGCCTCTTAATAATGGCTTTAAAACTCCACAAAAAAAGTATTGTCTACTGCAGTTATAGTAATTAGGTAGGGCTACAAAGTAAAAGCTGTTGAAATGTTTAAAATTATACAATTGATACATTCAACAGGTGCTTATCTAAGCAATTACCAGTCTAGCCTATCTCAACTCAACCATCTGATAATTTTTCAACTCATTTCGAAATTGAATTAAACTAGAAAACATTTTGTAATTCATTGATACTGTCTGAAGTTAAACACTTGTGAAATCCCAGTCTGCTGGGCGGAGCAATTCAATCCCAATTCGATTCAACTTATGCTAATTGAAATGCACAACAAGTTTGTACACATTTAGGCTTGTCTAAACATGTTCAACATGTTTTTTTTTTTTTTTCTTTTAATTTCATTATACGACGAATCACAGCATTGCGATGTTTTGAGGTGGAGCTAAGAGTTGTTTCGAAATGAAGGCATAAAAAATATATTTGGGCCTCTCAAAATGCATATGGATTAGCCAAATTGATAATGAGTAAACACATGCGCGCTAGAGAAAGATTGAAGCGCCACGATCAAGATATGACTGATAGACCCGAAGCTTGACTGGCACCCTCTGCAAGTGATTAACGAGCCAAGACATGCCATAAATGTTTGCTTAAAAAAACAATTAAAAGAAGAGAATGCATCTAAAATTAAAGTAATGCTACTTGTAAACAGACCAAGTTCGCGCAGACGCATGGCGCACGCCAACGCCTCATTTGTAATGCTTCAGAAGCGTGCAATGGTCAGACGGTCGGCTCCTCCTGAGGGGACACCTGGAACAAAACAGCAAAACGACAACGACAACGTAGTCTAATTAAACTGCATTGTTTGAGCTTCTATGGGATCCAAAAGGCACAAATACACTGAGAATAACTAGAATTTTGTATGCAAATTAGGTGTCGAAAGTACGATTTTGACCTATGACTTCATTAATGAGGCGTGAGACACCGACATTAAAGGATTGGGCCGACAAATAATGCCGACGCTGAGCATGTTATTTATCTCAACCATAAGTTCCAAATCGTTTCCTTTTCAAAAAAGCCAACATCGAATCGGGCTCGGATTGAAGGTTTGACTATTTTGATTATAGTAAGTGTTCCGTCTGCACTTGATGTACTCACTAACCTTTATTCCCACAGTTTTCGTCCGATTTTGGCGAGCCGTGAAAAGCACATTAAGGAGCTTCTAAAGAAAACCCGTGCAAAGTGTTATACTCAGTACCTATAGGTACAAAGAGTAGATCTGTTCAATGTACACATAATTCTGTTTTTACACGGTAGATTGGTTCTAGAAAAAACCGTGTAAAAAAAACCGTGTAAAAAAAGACATTGATCCTATGCAAAAATAGGTGATTGGTTCCTTTTCTCTATTATCTCTATCTCTGTGTATCTCTTCCTATTAAAATTAGTGAAAAAACAAGGATTTTTTAAGAAAAAGTATTCATGTTTATTTTATTAATTCACATATATAATGTGAACCTTTACATCTCTAGAAGCAATTTCCCCTTTTAATCTTTATACTATGGAGTGCGTGCCTTTCGAGAAATCCTGTTAGAGGATGTACTTGCGGAAAATATAAAATCAAATGGCATCCTCTTTCAATTATTGTCCTCTACCCAGCAGCTTAGCTATCTGAATAAATAAAAATGTTTGCTTGCTCCCCAAGTTCTCATGTGAAGGATACTGTGGGCGCAGATCTCAATGTCATGAATCTCTGATTGAAAGACGCTAGACCAAATACCCATTGCAATAGAGATTCTGGTGTTGGGCCCAGTGACTCCAGCACCTACACCCTGTTCAGTTTCAACCCACCCGTGAACCATTGTTGGACCGGAGTTTTCCACAGGGTCTGCCTTCAGCCCAAGTCTCCCGACTTGGGAAAAGAGCTCCTGTACCCAAATTACCAGTGTTTTTCCATTTTTTCTTTAACAGAATCCCTAGTGTAAGATGACGACTTAGCAGATAGTTTCATTCCAGATTTCCTAATGGCATCTTCATTTCATATAAGAACATATCCAACTTTATTGAAACTAAACAAAAGACTTAAGCTGCTATGAAAATAATTTAGCAAGATTACGATTAGTAAAAATATTTTTCTTAATCATTTCAAACAAATAGGTACTTATTTTCAATCGTGCTAAATCGAATCAAATCGTGTAAAAACGAAATTAATTTTTTTTTTCTAGACCGTGTAATTTCAAAACCGTTTAAAAAAAGACCGTGTAAAAACAGAATTGGGTGTATATAACGGACACAAGCAGGCGTGGCAGACTCCAAAGTCCTTTATACCAAAATGCTTATCATAGCCTCGGCTAGCGATTGAGCCATGTCCGTCTGTATGAACACCTAGATTTTGGAGACTATAAGAGCTAGAGATATGAGACTTCACCTGGTGCGCATATTCCCCGTATTTCCGTAGTTGATTTCCGCGGGTTTTAGCTACACCTTGGTTACATGCATATGTAAGTCAAAAATGAACAAAATCGGACAACAAAAGTTATAGTAAAAAATGAACAAATTTAAACTCCCCTTGCCAATAAACTACGTAGTTAAAGTAACAGGTGATTTAGAACCACCAATTTTGGTAAGCTAATTCACGTGGCTCTAATCAACAAGTTCACATGCAAATTTGATCGATGTGACCCCCTGCCGACCACAGTCGATTAACCGTGTTTTCTCCCACACCCCTCGACATATCAACTTGAAACTTAAAATTACTTCTTTCTAAAGTTGCACAAAAGAAGGAAGAAGAAGTACGTTCAAAAACATTTATATTGTGAGCTGAAAAATATTTAGTGAAAATGTCTTAGATATTTAATTTCGAGATAAACTACGTTTTTAGTATCAATTGCATTCAACTTAAGCCGAACTTTATTTTGCGCAGTGTAGTACATGCTGAGGTTCTTGAAGCTGTTGTCGCACAATTTGTCATTAAGGCTTGCATAATCTGGTTGCACTTTTTTCATACATATTAATTGTTTCATATGAATTTAAAATAAACTGCAAAAGTCTGCAATGTGTGCAAAGAAAGGTAAAGGCCACTAAAGTGCCTTTAAGATTGATGAGCTAAGCTTGTTTTAAACTTTTAAAGTGTTTCGCCTTTTTGCTGTTACCTACTAGGGTGGCTGCAATTTATGACTGCACTTTGAATTGTTTCAATATATGTAGGTATATATACTTTTTTGCCTCGCTCTCGGTAATTATTGCATGCACAGTAGCACAGTTATAAACCCAGAGTTATATAGGTAGCCGCAGCACATTTAAGTTACAGCCCAAATAAATATACCAACTAAAAATGTTTTACAAGTTTTTTTGACATTTAAAAAGCTACCATCAAATCATCCATTTTATGTTTAACAAATTTTTCATACGGATTGGTCATAAAGTGTTTTTGTATATAATAATTATATCCAAAGCTCAAGCAGTGCGTGTTAGCGACTGTGTTGTCTTAGCTGGTACGGACCTGCAAAGGGGACTTGGCTTTAAGCTTCATGGTGCGTTGGCCAACCAGAACGGCCGCCTAGGAAGAATAGTGATATAAATCAGGGCTATAAAATCGAAAAGCCAGCAATAACTTGACTGCAGAGCTAAGAACCCTCTGTAAAATTGTAGAACTTTGTTTAATAATGATGTGTCAATAACAATACTTTTACTACAAATAGGTAGCAAAAATCGGAAAAAGAGTTGACTTTAAATACACAACAATTGAAATTGTAATTAAAATACAAGTCAGACAAATTAATGATGCTAACAAACCGTAAAGGCAACGCAGCTCCAACAAAAGCAACAACAATTGCAGCCCAAGCAACATTTGAATGCTCAAGGCAGCAATGTTTGGAATTTTTGTGGCGCATTCAAATTGATCAGTCGAAGCAGTCAGTCGGTGGTCCCACAAAGCAAAAATGCCGCACAGCAGACAAAATGCAAACGACAGGCTAATAAGCGAAACCGGACAGTTGGTATGCCGCCGTACGCTGCATATGGTAAACAATTGGCGAACGTTTTTCGAGCTTTGCTTTTGGCCACAGTTGAGATCACAATACAGACTCGGTCGGTCACATTATGCACGCGGCTGGCCGCCGTTGACAGCTTTCTTAAAAGCGGCAAATTGCCCGCCGTAAGGTGAGTTTGGCTGCGATTTTGGATTCATTCAGTTAATTGCTGCCTGCTGGAATTGTGTCAGTTCGCCGCTTGTGTAGCTCCCCGCTACCCTTACACCTGACTACTATGATATCAAAAGCAACGCAGATCGTGCGTAGAGATACGTAGTAGTTGTAGTAGTCGCGGGTTCATTGTTTCGCGCGCCTGTTGAGAGCAGCTCAGGCTGTGCTGGGATTTCAATAGTGTTAAGCGGCATTGTGCTGTCGTCGAGCTACATACACACTTAGTGTTGTACGAGGCTTGGCTAGCGTTTTGTCTAAACAATTTGCTGATTAATTTGTTGATTAAATGTTGTCTTATCACATTAGTTTTTGGTATTTGAACCCAAAAACAAAAACGGCACCAAGTTCAGCCATGGAGACTTTGAAATACTGAACAGAATTTGTCAATGTTATCATATTAATTCCAATAGTATGTAGCAGCAAACAAGTTGTGCCAATCGGATTCTAGAAAACCAGTTTACAAAACAGAAATTCAATTGGATAAACTGTCAACACAGGCCAAATGTCTAGATATCTATATCGGTAAGATACAGAGATACACGCGGCTGCCACTTGCCAGCAGTCAGTGGATCCGCAACACATGCTAGAAGAGCACAGCTGCATAACAATCGGCTCCACCTCCAATTGGATTAAACAAATATCTACTACTCGCACGTACACAAAGCCAAGCTGCTTAAACTGCGGCGATAATCATAAATTTAAATAAAATGAACAAGCAGATAAGTATATCTACTTTTTGCATAAGTGCGAGCGAAAGAGCAAGAGCAACATTTACAGCTTTGTGGGGAGCGATTTGAATAATGCGCTGGTGTGCGTGAGGCGTACAGCTAATGCAGTTAAGCGGCTTGAATCAACACAAACACAAAAGAGCGCAAGCTGTCTCGCTTGCGCGCAAACCGACCAATACATGTGCAGCTTTTGTGGAACGTAAGTTTTTTGTTTGCGATCAGAGCCACACTCTCGCGTGTGAGCGACAAATTGGCAAGGCGAAGAGAGCGAATTGCGCGCATACTAATGCGCAAATTGCAAGAGAGTGCAAATGCGGCGATCAATGTTGCATGCTCAAAAGTAAGCGTGTGTGTGTGTGTGTGTGTGGTTGTGTTTGTTATGGGCTTAAGATACAGATACAAAGCCACAGATACACCGATATAATAAGCAGTTGTGCTTTCATTAGCCTGAGTATGTGTGTGTGTGAGTATGGCTGCAGTTGGCAGCATTTGTTGCTGTTTGTTTATCGCGAAACTTGTTGCCGTTGCTTGGATTTTGCGTTTCGGGCAGTCGGGCAGACTGTCGGTCGTGCTGCGCTTTTGATCCGCGCATCTTTAAGATACTTTTGTTCAGTTCAGTTTAGTTCAGTTGTTGTAACTCTAGTGCGCGCGCGCGTTTACGTTTTGCAACGCACTCGACCAAAAAACGGAATCAAACGTACCAGCTCAGTGCGGCAGAGCAGTAGCAGCAGGGTATTATAGTCGTAGTCGTCAGTATAGGCGGTTGACGGGTTCTTCAGTACGTATCTACAAGTTATTCCCTTATGTGTGCAATTATTTTAGTTTTAACGACGGCTTTTCGCATTTTTGGCTGCCCGTTTGCGTGCCGCATACATTTTTGATGTGCAAAGGAAACATGAAGTTTGTTGTTTGTTTATGAGTTTATAAAAAAGTTGATGTATGCAAAAGATATAAAAATGTACATACTTGCGCCTGCAGTATAAATAAAGTGAATAAAACAGTTTTAGTAATTAACAACAAGTGGCAAAGTTCACAGTAGTCGATTGGCATGAAAGGTAAAAAATTCAAAATATTATGTCTAAATCTATTGCTCATGCAGCAAAGATACAAATTATGTAAGGTGAAAACCTATAAAAACAGTCTATGTATAAAAAGGTACCTACCCATTTTGAGATCCCTGACACACTATTGCACGTACTTTATATTGAGTTTTTTTTATAGTAAAAGAAAGAAAATTAATTGCACAATACTCATAAAAAACCTTCTTTGACTTGTGATTTTTTTACGACGATTTGTCGCATTCTTTTAAGGGCTTTTTCTAGAACCGTTCCTCTCATCTAAACCAATTCAAGATAGACACTATCCTCCTACTTGACTGTCAAATTTAATTATTTTTAATTAATTTTAAAATCCTTTTGCAGCTCTTATCGTATTGAATATCAAATATTTTATAGATGCTTGTTTAACTATTTGAAAAAGTTTGCCAAATTATGTTCATGAAACGCAAAACTTTCCGAGGCAGAAGTATCTGTACTATCTGCGTATAAGTTTACATTATAAAGTTAACATTAAGTGCCTTTCGCAATGCGGCACCAATTATCAATTATCAATTATCAAGCTCACGATAAACGATATAAATATTGAAATTGAAACAAATACAATAAACAGAACGTGCAAGCCAAAAGAAGAAAATAAAATAATAAATATTAAAAAACCGATCGATTTACACTTTAAATATTGTCGTCGTCGTCGTCGTCTTTGACTTGGGCTTAATGTAAATATGGCACATATATTTTGTTGCCTTATTGATAAGCCATAGCTTCGGTTCGATTTGTTTTATTAGCATAACACTTGTGGCTGGTTGGGTCGCATTAAATACTAAAAGATACGACTTATTGTATATAGTATCTTGTAGCTACAAGTTGACTTGTTGCTGTTTGTTCGCATGCCAAAGACCTGCAACAACTGCCTGCATTTCCTTTTCGAGGTGCACCGACACTCCGTTCTTATTCAAATGCCGTTATCGGCAACTGGTGTATGTGTGTGTGTGTGCGTGTGCTTACGCACCATATAGATACAAATACTCGCAGATAGACAGATACCAGACCATTTTCTGTAACGATCGAGTGATTGATTATTTTACAGTATGTTGCGCATGTTGTCGACTAACTCGACGACGACGACGACGACGACAACAATAAATATTTGTCCAAGAGCATGAGCTTCTTTGCCTGCTGCTTTTGCTGCTTAGCCTAATTAGATAAAAACAGACTAACAGTTCGACTAAGTAGCTTTTCTTAGTGTTGAGTAGTGTGGCAAGTCTGCTTTATATGCTGCACACAGTACACAGCCGACACAGTTTATCTTGCATGCTTTCATTTGCCATATTCGGGCGTTGCATGAACTGATTAGCGATGACGGCAACGCCAACAACAACAACAACAACATCGACAACATCTACTTGGACAGTTTAGGTCTTATTGGAATATTTATGTGCGACCGTGTAGGCAATTGCGTCGAAGCTGTTTAAAGAAATGAGTTCAATTTGTTTGTTCTGCCTGATAAGGTGCAGGTCGAGATAATGGTAACAGGTAGACAAAGCACTTGTCGTACACTTTGCATACCTACCTGCGTCTGACTGAGGTGTTAGCTTCGAAGACAAAAAAAAAAAAAACCTGAACCAAACTCGGGTAATAACACTTTGTAATGAATCAATTTTATAGTCATGGAGTCAAAGTCATCGAAATTGACTATCTTATCTGTATAGGGTATTTTAAAATTTGAATATATGTAATTTAAATATGGAAACTTATCTTTATGACTGTGTGGCAATTTTTTTTTTTTAGTGCGGTTTTACCCAACAATTTTATGTTTTATAACAATAATTTTGATTGGTATTAAGCAGGCAACAAAACGAGCCGTTGGCCTGGTTGGATTATACGTACAACAGAGGAGCGGAAAAAGTTTCGGCTAGATGCCTAGAACCAAATTCCTGAATCCGTCTCAGGTACGTTCAAAGAGAGATTATGAGGTTATTTCAAAGAGAAATCTTTAAACTCTAAATTAACAGCCAGTTAATTTAAAAATGACAACTTATCTTTATGACTGTGTGGCATTTTAAGGGGGGATTTTTCCCAAAAATTTTTCGTTTTATTGGTATTAAGCAGGGAACAACACGAGCCGTTGTTAATACTCAAAGGTAGAGGCATTTTGGCATGGCTGAATCATACGTACATACGCCTCCGATTAGATGCTTTATTTTGTCAGGGGAAACAAGTTTACTTTATAATAATTTTGTTATAGGTGTTATATTGATATAGGTCCCCCATAGGGGTGTTTCAGAGGGCCTCGAAAAAAAAAAAAAGTCTTAGATGAATAATTCATTTGCTTATGCAGATATTGTTACCAAATTTGGTATTCGTAAGTTTTTTAGAGTTCCCCAGCACTGTAGCAAATTTGATCAAAATCGATTGACTATATTATATAGCCCCCCATAGGCTATATAATGTAGCTAGAGCAACCAAACTTTCAGATTAGATGCCTTATTATGTTAGGGAAGACAATTTGTTTTTTTTTGATATCAGCTTTATATGATACAGGTCCCAAAGGGGTGTTTCAGAGAACCTCGAAGAAAATAAGATTTTTAAATGAATAATTCATTTGTTTATGAAAATTTTGTATTTGGCAGTTTTTTAGAGTTCCCCAGCACTTGAGCAAATTTGATTAAAATCGGTTGACTATATTATATAGACCCCATAGGACGTTTTTGGGGCGAAACTCAACAGCTTTTTATTATGTTTATAGAAATATCGTACCAGATTTGGTAAATATATATCTTTTAAAGTTATTAAGCAATACACAGGATTTGATTGCAATGTGGTGGTACAGGGTATCTCAAAGTCGTTCACGCCCGACTTTAACGTACGCCATCTTTTTTTTTTCAAGCAAGTTTGAGTCAAATTTTATAAATTAAACTGTAATGTTTCCAAACCAAAATCCATAGAAACAAGCTTGCAATAAAAATTCGCGTTTTTTGAGGCGATATTTAGCATATAAAAAATATGGCTTTTTGTAAACATAGGCAGTTGGCTGGTATATAAATCTATATGAATACATGAGTTTCTCCAGTAGGTGAAAACAATTGTCTAGAGCCCTTATTCTTTAATATAATTTTCAATTAAATTTAAGCATAACGATGTACAAGTGGAGTGTTCATACTTAATTAATTTTCTACTTAGTTATTATATTATAAAGATTAGGTATATACTAAGCCGTTAGAGTCATAATATATTTTTCAAGAAGCTATTGAATGATAGTATGCCAGATTATTGTAAAAAATCAAAAAATTTCCTTTAAAAAAGTTTTACTAATGTAATTGTTTGATCCACAGCAACAAAATATTTTAAACTTCTTCGAATTTGCCTTATGATATTATCCGACAAATTTGTTTACATATATTTATTTAAATACAAATTAAAAAATTGTTGTTTAAAGACTTATAAAATCATTAAGTATTAAAAATTTGTTTGGGCCGTTTCAAGTTATGGATGTGGATATGACTAAATTTTGAAATAAACTATCAAGTATGATATGACATAAGCTCTAATGATATTTTTTGCAACAAATATTTTGCAGTCATTGCTTATTGCTGATAAGTTGCAAATTTTTTTAGTTAAGATAACTAAATTTTTGGCAAGAGTGCGGTGCTGGGCATGTGTAGAACTTGGCGCTGGACAGCCACACAGATGAAGCCAATAATCTTTTAAGGAGTTGTTACTCACAATCGGAAGCAGATAATTGTGGTTTATAACATATATTGGACTAATGCTGAATGAAATACAATTTACGAAATTGACAAACACAAGTTGTTACCTATTGAGACCTTGCGATTAGAGTTTATTAAATTCACCTGATTTCGTTTATTGCACCCTCCACTTCACCGGTTTTCAAGTGCTCAATTTGAATTCTAGGAATTGACGTTCATAGCCAAGATTTCATGAGGTAAACAACATATGGTCTGATATTTGTTATTTTCGAGCACAAGAGCAAAGTTCAATTAGGGGGCTTTTTTGGGGGCTGGTATGAAGGCACGTTTTGGGACGCAATCAAAATTAGTAGCTACTTAACATACTGTGGTTTATGGTAAGTGTATAGAAGATTACAAGAGGTTGCCAAACGGAGAATATACACATGTATTGAATATGTGTCACAAGTTGATCATTGACAAGTGTTCTAAAATCAAAAAAAAAAAAAGAAACAACTTGTTCGAACAATGCATATCATTCATGGGGCCTATTAAAATAAACCATACCGATTTCCGCACGTCAATTCGCAGAATTGGTCAAATCTTGTTATTAGAGGGTCTTTTATCACGATCGCAGACTTTGATAATGCTAGGAAAAATGAGTCAGTCTACGCACGTGGAGGCACCTTGCACGAATGGTTATATAGCAGTTACCATAATTACCTACCTAAGCTAAACAGCTGAGTGCAATAAACTAAGATAAACTTCAATATCAAAAGTATAGCATGAAAAATGGGGGATACCCTGTCCCCCTTTTGTGGATTGTGGATTGGACATATATTTTCAGAAAAAAACAACGTTTTCTTATTTGTAAGGCTCACACAAGAGTATACATACCAAATTCCATGGCACTTGCTAGTTTTCCTGTTTGAGGGTAACAATTTTTGTAAAATTTGATGTCTCCAGCTCTTACAGGCTGATTTTGGCATAATGGACTTATAGTCTGCCACGCCTTATTCTGCATGTTACTGTTTTTTTTTATTTGCTTGAACTATGTCATTCATATCACAGATAGGGCGGGTCAATTTTTTTCGGTATAAGGGCTCACCGCGATTTTGATTCTTTGGGTCATTCTAAGCAATTTTGCCCAAGAAACTATGGGTCTTAAATGATTTTCGAGTCGCCCACTTTTTCAAAATAGGTTTTTAATCAAAATACTCAAAAATCGACTAAGACAAGGCCAAAAAACGTTATTTTTTCTCAAAATTGGTTTTTTAAATTTAGCAAATGTTGCGAAAATCTACGAATATTTCACTTTTTCATAGTTCTCAAGCACCACCATTTACTATAAATATTCCTTATGAACATCTACGGCAACATATCGAAGGCAATGATCCACCGCTGCCTTAATCGAAAGCCACGTTTAGTTATTGTGTAGGGTGTCGAAACGAGGTTTTTGAACAGAATCGTGAAAAAGTTATGATGATGACATTAGAAAACCGTGAAAAACCCCTAGATATCTGGATTCTTTTCTAATACTCGTTTTTCCATATTACTTGAGGGACATATTTCTTCTTTATTGATAGGGTACATAAAAAAAACGATTGTTTGTCTTGAATTCAATATATTTTAAGTGCGTCGTAAAAGAGTACGCCCTTAAAACACCCACCACTTCCATTTTTTAACGTTGAATATTTTGGGAATCTTCAAATTTAAGATTGCACTATGAATAAGTGAAATATTCGTCTATTTTCGCTACATTTTCTCAATATTTCAAAAAAACGGTAAAAAATGAAGGAAAATACACTAAAGCGCCCTCTGGAGGCGCCCAAAATTAAAAATATATGTCAAAAATGGATTCCTCGACCCCAAAAACCCCCAAAATACATATTTGGCTAAAGGAAAAATAATGTTTTTTGGCCTTTTCAATGCACTGTCTAGGTCGATTTTTGAATATTTCAAAAGAAACCTATTTTGAAAAAGTGGGCGACTCGAAATTCATTTTAGACCCATAGTTTCTTGGGCAAAGTTGCTTAGAATGACCCAAAGAATCAAAATCGTGGTGAGCCCCATTATGTTTGACCCGCCCTAATACATCAAAAGTCGCTCCTGGCGGAACATAGGACAGTCTGCATGTTACATACATTGCTTAAATCTACAGTACGCTTAAACCAACAAGTACAGTGTATAAAAAAATAAACCATATCGTCAACAAAAATTTATTATTATTTGTTTAATTTGTGTTGCTATAATTGGTAAATTGCTAAATGCGCCCTGACAAGCCAATCAGTAATTTGCGATCCCCACTATTCGAGTTCGAGAATTGTAAATGAGTTCATTTGTCTTAGTTTCTAAGTCAAAATTGTTTCATGCCTAATTGCGACAAGGCCTGGTCTTTGGCCACTTGGGCCGACTTAAGCCGACATAAGCCTGACGCTCCCGCGCGCTGACATTCCAGGTACTCGAGGTTCTTTTTATAAATGAGGCGCCGATTAATTAGAAATGCAGGCGCATGGAGATTTCGAAATTGACAGAAATCGATTGGAATTATCTCGGGCTGCCAAATTTTATTTGGTTACACATTAAAAGTTAATAATTAATATTTACATTTTTGCCTGTACGGGGACTTTTAACTAAACTTCAATTACCATGTGCGTCTTAAATGTTAAGCTGTTTTTTAAAAATATTCCTCTATTTACTTATAATAACTTAAGTCCATTTAAATGTATCACCTGCGATTGCGCTGCTAAAAATAAAAATAAAAAAAACAAATTGTTTACGCTGAGCCCAAACTTAAGCGTATTATAGAAAATTTTAAATTTAGATCGTAAACGGTAAAGTGTTCCCATTTTCATTGACAAAAAGACAGTTGGTAAGATGACGAAAGAGCTACCAAGTTCCTGCCTCAATTAATGCCACATTTCCGCTGCAATTGCTCTGGGCTAAGACAAATTTTAATCTGGCTGGCAACCTAGTATCTTAAAAAAAAAACACATGACTTGGGGCCGTAAACATTTTATGTACATTTAAATGGAATTAGCAATTATACACGTTTATGTCGACAAGAATGGAAATTTATTGGTATCTTTTACTTACTATACACATGCATGATTATTATTTATTTTTATATGACTACCGTCTGCCGTTGGTTCCTCATCATCTGCTTTATTTCCCTATTTTGTAGCTTAAATGGTCAAAAACATTGGCTGGATGACTTGTAATTATGAGTTGCGCTGTCTGGACTCGAAAGGTCTATGTAGTCATAATATCAATTGAGATACGCTCAAAAAAACGCTTCTTAGCATTATTGCCTACTACTAAAGAGCTGCTCCCATCGCGTCCATTTGGTTTGCAAAGTTTCTCTCAGTGTAGTCAGAGAATAGTAAAATTTGTACTTCTTTTCTATTATGTATATTCAGTTCAATTGCCTTCCAGTAACCAGTTCGATAAGCATACCAAAAAATAACCATGATTTAGCGCTTTCTGATTTTAATTTTATGCTCTGTCATGTGGCTGATGTTGTTACCGTTCATTGTCGCTGCCGGCAGGTGAAAATATGAAATTATTCCGTGGTCAACGCTTTCTGGCCACATTTTCACGTGCGACTTACAGTGTTGGTAACACCGGCAATAAGTCGTCTAAAATACAAACACAAATTGAACTAATTAAAATGACAAAAATAAAAGCCAGATGCGTGATTAAATGAAATACCAGATGAGAAGAGTTCACATGTCCATCAACATACACTACGGCGACAGCGATTCCCAAACTTTGGAAGCACAGAAAGAGTCATATGGAAAATAATGACTTTTTCCAATTCGGCAAAGTATTTTAGCAAAATAATAAAGTTTGTCAAAAAAATTTTGTGAGTCTATAAAAAGCCGATTAACAAATCACTTTTGCCACTTTCGTATTTCTTTTATTTTATATTGGGTTTTTTTAGATATCTGGATCGGAAACAATCCCTTACAAGACAATTACACAGCACATAATGATTGAAATCAGAATAAAGAACATAAACAAATATCATTTTGGGTTGATTTTACAAAAATTAAAAAGCCCTGGTCAAATATATAAGACTTTAAAAAAAAAAAAAAATAAAAAAATAGTAGGTCCAAGTCAGGCAGATCGATTTTACGACACCTTTGTAATAGAGTGCTGCAAACAAAAACAAATTTCGCAAGTCTAAGTTTCTAAGTAGCTGAAAATGTGTATAAAAACCGAATTTCAACCCAATAGCTTAAAAACCAACAAAATTGTTGCAAATCGGCCTGATTGGTATAAGAAACCCTAAACTAAACCAGGCGAAACCGTCTTGGGGGCTAAAAATGAGCATAAGTACCAAATTTAGAGCAAACATCTTATTATTGAGAGTTTATGCCAAAAGAGTGGGTCAAAACCCCACCAGTATTAGTTTAAAAAAGAAAACTTTTTTTTTGTTGCTATATCTCACAAACAACATAATTTCCGGAAATTTCCAAGAAATATTTGCAAAGTGACCACAAATGCATTGCTTTCCTGTGGAAATTTGTTTGGTACACAATTCGATCATCAAAATGCATCAATAATATTTACTTTTATTTAGTTAGTTTCATTTTGATTATTTACGCTGTAAAAAAATGCGTCAACTCAAAAAGATTGGGAAACGCTGTACCCAGATGATGTTGCTAGCTCACTCGGTCGCGGCATGACTCAGCATTAAATGATTTCTTCTCTGAACTTTTTACCATTGAAAATTGTCAAAATCACCTTAAGCCGAAAATGCGATTTCAATTTAAACTATTTGCGTGAATTTTTAATTGTTGGTTTTCCTTATGGATTGCCGATCGTCCACGATTTGATCGGATTGATGTCAGCTAGCGGCTATTTACAGCAATAGTTTCGTTTAGGGCATACCTAGATATGGCAATAGTTTGTACTAAGTGTAACTAGCAAACTTAAGGACTTGCTACTGTGCCACTTTAAAACTAATTAATCTTTAATTGTACAATTACAGAGGCGCATTGGGACCGAAAGAAACACACACAAGCAGGCCACTTGACCAACTTTTGCAGAAGTTCTAGCCAGGGGGTTTGGCTCTTATCGCTGACTTGCTCATAAATTTAAACTTTAAGAATTTTTGTGCTATCTATTTATGTTGTTGCCTATGCTGCTACAGCTAGAGGTAAACATTGATTATGCCATTGTTGCTAGCAAATTATTATCAACAACAACTACAACAACAACGACAACAAGTTGCTAGGGCTTGGAGCAACGGCATGTTACTTGAATACAAAAACGCTTGCTACACAAATCAAAGCAGCAGCAACAACAACAGCCAACAACAACTGGTCAAAACGGAAGCACTAACAATGTCAACGCCAACAACAACAACAAAATACAAAATCAACAACGATGCCACAGAGAGTGTAACAGCAGCCACATTGCTCTATCATCATCATCATCATCACAAATCATCATCAACAGCATCGGCGTCATCATCATCTGCAGCATCACAATCATCTTACACAACAACAACAACAACAGCAGCAACAATTGCAGCAACAAATGTTGCTACAGCAGCAATTGTTTCAACAAAATGTTGCCAACAATTCTCCGCTGCAACATTTGAGCAATCTGTTTGGGCCACATTTACCAACAGCCACCTCACTGCTGCCTACACACAGTCTGCAACATTTGATAGCTGCAGAATATTGGCAACAGCAACAGCAGCGCAGTGGCAGCAACAACAGCGACATTGCCAATTCGCCGCCATCTCAGTCGCAGTCGCAGTCGCAGCTGCCGCCAGCGGCAACGTCAACAACAATTAAAAGCGAGTCGACAACTCAATCCCCAACGATGACAGCGACGCTGACGTCGACGCCGGTTTTTAGTTTCACGCCGCAACACGTCAATTTTGCCGCTTCATTAGTCGCATTACAACAAAATGAGGCAGCGCCTGAGGCTGCAGCAACGGTAGCAACATCAGCGGCAACATCGCCGGCGCCAGCAACCACAACCTCAGCTGCAGCAATGGCGGCAGCGTCGGCGGCTCCATGCAACAAGAATGGCAGCAGTAGCAGCAGCAGCATGCAAAATCCAAGTCGTAAGTTCAAATTTTCTTAAATTATTCAATTTTTTTTTGATAATAGCACTCATTTCCATTTCCTGTCTGCTCTTGGGCGATATTTTTGGCGTTGTCACGCCAAGATATACAACTTCTCTCGCTCTCTCCCTAGCTCCTCCATCTTTATCACTTTTGTACTCTCCGATTTAGCATGCAACTTTTATTTTATTCATAAATAAAATTATTATTCGTTATTTGCCACATCTGCCCCACTGTGGTGCGCTTTCTGCTGCTCATTTTCATATCATTAGCCTCATCAGCCGCAGACGCCGCTTCACTCACTGTGTTGTTTCACTGCCATTTCGGGGCACTTCCGTTTCAGTGTTGACGGCGTTGAGACCTTAACATCAACCTGGCCCAACTCCAACTCCATCACCAACATCAGCGCCTTCTCATCAACCAATCGTCTCCTCAACTTCTGCTCGACTTCTGTTTCCTTTCGGCTCTGGGCTTAGTTTTGATTTCATTGCTTTATTATTTCTTTTATATTTTTTCAAAATTATTATTATGTCTGCACGCAATATTTGTTGGTTTAGGAGATCTGCCCGGGCGTTAACATGCATGAAACCGCCACAATTAATATTCTTTAGTTGGCGTTTTGAATATTCGTTGGTCTTTCCTGGATAAATGACTCGATTGTTTGCAGTCCAAAATTTACATAGCATAACATGCCCTCTGGTTGTGGAGGTGTTGGAAATAAGCTTAGCAAATAATATGGAATATAAATATATTGAAATGAACACAAACTAGCACGCAAAGCTCTAGGCCAGTCATGCCAATATGGCGCATCAAAAGACACACTATTTGAGCTATGTTCCCATTTTCACATACTCTTCCAATGCCAATAAAGCAGTGCTTTTGTAATTGAAATAAAAATTGTATAACTTTGGTAAAATTTGAAAAACACTCGTATATGGATGGTCATTTGTCACATTTCGTAATCTACATTTTTAATCGATCTTCCGAAGGGTCATTATTTTTGTACCCTATCACTAAGGCAGTGGCGGATCCACGGGGGTTTTCGGGTCTGGACTTCTTGGAAAAATGATTTGACAGTTTTTTGCGACCTGTGATACGTATGCACTTCGAAAGGAAAAACCCCCCATGAATCCTGAATCCGTGCCTGCGCTAAGGTAAAAAGAGTAAATTAAGTTTGTACAAGTCAAAAATGTATTTAAGATAGAGAGGAAGTTTGAGAAGTCGTTAAAACATGTCCATCTGCCTGTCCGTTAATATGAACGCCCAGAATTGATAAGAACCTGAGCAATCAATCTTACGACTTAGATCACTTATTATGTCACGGCAAACAAGTTTATTTTATTTTTTCGATAGTTCCGATAAGGGCAATATTTAGTACATTAAAATAAAAAAAAAAATAAACATTTTTATTGATCTAATCTTTTAGAAATTTAGTTAGGGAGTTCCCCTTTCTAATTTATTTTCATAGCAGCTTAAGGATTTACTTCATGTTTTTTTACGCGTTTTTATACCCTGTACCTATAGGTACAAAGGGTATACTAGATTTGTGCAATGTATTAACGGACAGAAGGAGGCGTGGCAGACCCCAAGTCCTTTATACCAAAATGCTTATCATAACCTCGGGTAGCGATTGAGCCATGTCCGTCTGTCCGTCTAGAGCTAGAAATACGAAACTTAACCAGCTGAAATTTCACCACCCCTGCCTATAAACTGCGTCAATATTTTACTCTACGTAATTATTGTAACAAATGGACTAGCATCACCAATTTTGCTAAGCTGATTCATGTGGCTCTAATGAACAAATCCACATCCAAATTTTATCAATGTGGGCCCCCCACCTCTCGCAATCGATTTTCCAACTGGAAAGTTCTTAGATGGAATATGCAGGAATATAACTTTTTTCGAGAAAAAAGATACAGGGTATTACACTGTCGGGCACCGCCTCGACTGTATTATATTTTTTTTACACGGTTTTTTTCTGGAACGTATCAACCAAGAAAAAAAACAAGTATATTTTTTTTGTTTTATTTGCAAAGGGCATTTCAAAAAAACATTGGTAAAGGTCGCCGAAAGTGCTCGGGATGTCTCCAAATGAATATATACCTCATTTTTATTTTAAGCTATAATAATCTCTATATAAAAATCAATAAAATCGAAGAAATCAACGTAAATAGTGGTCCGCTTCCCCAATTCGAACCTTCTGTATAAAAGAAAGAAAGCGGAATTTTCGACCGTGCTCCGGAAAACGAATGAGAATATTTTACTAGGATTTGTTTTGAAACCGGGAAATATTGACAAAAAAATTCGGTTTCCGGAGCACGCAAAAACGCATTCGAATAAAATTGTTCGGTTTGGTTTTTTCGTTCTCCGAAGCACGGCTGATTATTGCTTATTGGAGGAGATTTATCATACCATTTTTTCTATGTCCTTAAAAGTTTTCATCGGATTTTAATTATTGTAGGAATTCTTTATTAGGAAAATTTATAACAAACAATTACTAGAAAGGCTTTCTATTTTTAAAGTTAAATCTCATTTTATCTTATGGAAGCAGCAGCGCCGTGACGGAGCCATGAATGTATTGTATGTACAACAATATTGCTGTGACTCTGACTCTTCTCTTCCATGTCATTCAATAACTTACAATCCAAGCTGGCCTAGCCCAACCCATTGGCATTATGAGGTGTGAAAATTGCTGCCTACCTTGCCTACCTCACGTCTAACAACGACTCGACATTGTTATTGATGAGCACTAGCGCTACTGCACCCATGGTACACCGCCCCAGCCAAAGCTCCAACATTAGCATTTAACAAAATTCCAAGTGATCAAGTTTTAAAGTATGTACTCAAATGCTTTGTGCTTTAGCTATCCCATAATTACGCGCGTCTTGTAAACGGCGACTTCAAACTAATTTGAATATAATTTCATAAAAGTCTTGAAGTCGATTTGAATACGTTTTCGTGTTTTAAGTTATTTATAGCTTAATCCTTGTGGTTGCCACTTTATGTAGAACTCATTCACTCACTTACTCATTCACTCGCTATTTCAACCACAATACCGAGTATCTGCCGGGTTTCTTATGCAAATTATTTTTTAATAACTGGCGCGCTTTGCGGCTAAAGTCCAGACGCCGCTCCGAACTTTGAGAAGCGGTTCCCTGTGCACTGACCGCTTTTGTTCGTTGATTACCAAAGTGTAGCGTCCGTCGTCAGGCAGGCAAGTTGGTATCTTTTGTCTGGCATTCATAAGGTTGCATGAGGCCTTTTGGGGTTTATTCGTCGCTTTTATGATTTTATTATTATTAAAAATGATAAATGAAGATGAACCTGACTGTAGCTCTGGCTCTGGCTCTGCTTTCGACTCGTCTCAGCTCGTCTTGGCATGTCTTGACTTCGTTTGGTTGTGGCTTCAGTAGCAATTTGATCTCATCAAGTGTGAATAGCTGCAGCTGTGCTGCTTGAGTGATAGGTTTGGAGCTACCTGATGGGTTCTACGTTGAATATCTATTGTTAGTCTAAACTGTGAATACAAATCGATAATCTCTCGAAGAGTGCTGCCTGTATTAGCCAACTTGTTCGAAGCTCTTGCGTAAATTTGTTTTGAATGCATAATGGCCAAGTTTTCGTTTTCTCATGCGCCCAGCTTAAAAATTCCCAGGCTTTGTGCTTAAGCATGCATAACTTTAATTTATTTGAAGAAAAAACCATCCAGTTTAAGCCAAACCATAACAACCAGCTAACCGCCTTAGAGTCCACCAAATGGCCAAATGGGCAAACTGGCCAACAACCAACAAGTCAACTAATAATAAAATTAAAAAGCAGCATATTGCAAAAGCAAAATGAAGCTCCAACGAACAACCGCCGCACAAAAAAAAAAAAGGAAGAAGGAGAATATTTATGGAAATACCTTCGGGGCGGAGCTCCCGAATTGCGAAAACGTTGATCAAATTTTGTGAGATAAGCGAGCGCATAAACGGAGCCCATAGTCAGTCTGGCATGCATATGAGTTGCAACGCTGCTGCGCCGTCACCGTCAACGTCAACGTCGCCACCGTCAACAACGTGGCTGTCGCTGCCCTTGCGACGTCATCATTTTTGAAGGCGTAGCCAAAGAGCAGCAGCAGCAGCAGCAGATGACTGTGGGAACTCATATTGCATGCAACACACATACAACTCACAGTCAACTACACTCCCCTTCCCAGAGCCAGATCCGAAGTGACCACAGACCGATCACAGTATCCACAACTCGCTCTTTTCCTCCTTGCCAATGTTGCTGCTGCTGCTGCTGCCATATCGTGCTGCTGAAATCTGCATTTTGGCTCTACTCGTTTGCATTTCTTTGGCTTTGGTTGGGACTTGCCCAGCTCCCAGCTCCCAGCTCTCTGCTCTGCGGCCAGATTGGCTGCCACATAATCTGCGCTGTGATTTGAACTTGTCTGCCGCTTGGCTTTAGCTGTAGTTGGAGTTTGAGTTGGGGTTGGATCTGGGGGAGCACTGAATGGGCACAGCTTGATGGGCGCTCGTTGCCATATGATGAGCACTGCGCGTGTTGCATTTTGACGGTAGTCGTGCTTTGGTTATAAAAATTGAAGCCGCCATTAAATTCTGACAGTTGTCAGCGTTTTGTATAAGCCCGAGTTAAGAAGTTGGGGGCCTTTTGCGGTTAATGGCTGCCGTGATGCGAAGTTGCCAGACATCATATAATGGCTGATGAACTGGTTGACTTGACTTTGTCCGCCGCCTTATGGACAAAAGTGTGTTTATGTTTTGCGTTTTTTTTTTTTTTATAGTAATCTAAGCAAGTAATTGGTCTAATGCAATTTGTTAGATTGATATGATATGATCTTAGAGAGATTATATGTAATTGAAACAGTCATATATTTACATATCCAAGGAAACAAGGGAAAACAAAAATTTTCTCATTGCTCAAGGGTCACGTCGTAACACCTGCTTATAAGTATGAGGAAATTGGGCTCACGATTTAAGCGAATTTAACCCCATGCAATTTCTAACCCAAGTTATTTACATATTCTAACATGGATGGTGCCCACTTAGCAACCAAACCACTACAATCCCATATACTGATAGGATTGATGAGGCTGTAGCGTCACCACTAAAAGAAAAGACTTTTGAATGTGTTGAAAAGTAATAAAATCTTTGGCACAATTTTATGCCCGCCACGCATGTTGCCCAAGTCAAGTTGAAACCACGGTGAGACAGTACCACAGAGAGAAGCGTTGGAGGCAACTATGGCGTTGGCGTTAAATGTGGCACGGTCATAAAAGCAACGGCGACAACAAAGTGCAACAGCGCAGACGTCATGTGGTGCGGTGTCCGTTGCGGCCTTATTGGAGGCGCCGTCTAAATACTGAAGGTCGTACCTGGATTTCGGATCTACTGCTAAATTGCTGTCAAGTTTGAAAAGAGTTTACCGCCGCAGAGTTTGAAGCTTCTGAATGAAATTCGAATTCGAATTATGAATTCAAAATTAATACCAGGAACTGTCTAAGCAATCGCCACTGAATTGTTCGCTGAAAAAGGCCAGAGCCCATTAATCTTGGCCACAACAAATTGTTTTGAAGTGGCCCAAAGGGCAGCCGGCTTAGCTTCGGCAGTTGGTTATAAGAGTGTGCTGATTTGTATGCCAAAAAAAAGTTGTGCTGTTGCAGGTAGGTCCTGTCTGTCGGCCAGCCCCTCAAAACCAAAAGTCAGTTTGCAGTTAGTTCAACTGTAAAAGACTGCCGCTTCAGCTCCTTCTGCGCTACCTTTAACGCCTGGACTGACCCTGAAAGTTTTGCTTAATTGTCTTCCCAGGAAACTGTTCAAAGCTAATTTGCCTACGACTTTGGGCTGGCTACAAATACAAAGTCAATTAATTTTTACCCCATCCTACCTTTTGTGACCCTAAAATGGTGTTCAATTTGGTCTTGGTTGCTGATAATTTTAGCAAATTTTCAGACAACTCACAATATCCGCTCCGGCTGGGTTTTTGCGTCGTCCACGTCCTAACTCCTTTTAATGGCGCTGCAATTTTCATATGACAAGCAACAACATTTGGATGGCCAATTTGAATGTTTTGCGGTCAGCTTTGGGGGCAACATCTTGGTGCACCACGTTTACTGTGCAACATGTACCGTGTTTTGGGCTTAAATTATGATTAAGTATGATCATCTGGACGCTGTGAGTTGTGTACATGAGCTGGATGAAACCTGGAACTGGGAACTGTACTGAACGGCCACAGTGCGCCACTCATATGCAATATAATAATAATAAAAAGCGGAAATGCTAATGATAGGTTTGGCACAAGGGAACGCGCCCAGAACCAAAGAGCTCTATCATGTGTTTGTGTTTTTGTTTGTGGAAGCAGATCCTGGCTGGACGATTGCAGCGGACTGACGACTAACCCAAAACATCCTGACGCACTCACGTTTGCCTTTAAATTTATAGTTGTATTTCTTTGTCTCTGTTAACCATTGGAAATTATTATTTATGCATATAATTTGAAGGGGCACTCTCTTAGTTCTCAGCTGGTTTTCTGCAGAAAAATACGCGCCGTTTTATGAGCGCCGCCAACGTCGCTGCCACAGCTGCCACAACGTAGGCAAATTTTCATAAAATGAAATATCACGTCTCAACTTTATTATTGCTAATTGGAGTTCGACTGAACCGCCAGAGTTGGAGAGACCAATGGTGGCCAGTCCTGGTGCAAATTAAAGTGAGCTGCCAGCCAGCAAGCCAGTCAATTGGTTTAAAGGCTGGTCCAAGGCGCGTATGAGTTATGTGAACGCAGCATTGAGAAACAGTTTCGGAACAGTTAGTAAAGAAGTTATTCTGCGAAATAGCAGACCACCAAGTGCCAATATCTTTCTAAGCCAAAACAAAACATGAAGGAGTTCAAGACCATGAGCCACTCTTGAGGCAGTCCCTCAAGCCAAAGTATTTAACAGCCAAATCGTGAGCCTTAAAATTTCATTAAGACGTCGAGACTATGCCACAAAATTTTAATTTAATTGCATATCTTAAATCAGAAAAGTGAAGCGCCCAAGGTATCAATTCCCCAACGGGTCTATGGAAAGTGTGCTGTAATAGATATCCAGAATAAAATATATTTGCGAATTATTTCCATTTTTAAGTTACAATATTGTAACCAGACCGCTGTACTCAAATGAAAGCTGCAATAGTTTTCATTGATTTACTCTTCCAAGTCAGAAAATACATATTGATGAGCGAATGAAATAAAAAGCATTGTAGCCAAAAATTTAAAATCGTACTTTGATGGCGAACTTCAATATGTGGAGACTAATAATCATAGATTCTTTTATTTTGCAAAATCTATTAAGACTAGAATAAATAAAATTTGCAGCGGGAAGCGTTTTAAAAGAGTAAAAAATGTTTGCTTCGACCTTTACAATTCCATATGGTATCACTGAAATTTTTTTAACAATTCCTGATGAGTCGTGAATTAAAAAAGGTTTAGATATGCTACAATTGGATGTTGGCACTGAAGCACAAATGAGCGCGCCTTCTGAAATTTCTATTGATTCAAAATTTATTCAGCCGTGCTCCGGAAAATGAAAAACCCAAACCGACAAATTTTATTCGGATTCGTTTTTGCGTGCTCCGGAAAACGAATTTTTTTTGTACACGAACACAAAAAAAAATTCGTTTTGGCTGTGCATGCTATTTTTTGGGTTGAGTCAGAAAAATAATAATTAAATATCATTGTCAATAAAAATATAATTTTAAGTTGGCATTTAAGATTTGTAGCCTGATGGTCGGTGGTTCGATTCCCCGCAGAGGCACTGGTTCATTTGCCGAACTTTGGCATGGCTAGCAAAAAGACGCTATTTGCCCAAGAAAATCTCTATTAATTCCAGACACCGCCGCGGCGCTCCGTTCTAATTCGGCTATAAGCTGTAGGTCCCACTTCTCTTCGAACAGTTATTAATAGAGATCCCAGCCTGAAGGCCTATGTTGCTCTGGCTATAATCACTTTGTTTCCTAGAAATAATTTCTAAGTTACAATAATAAATAATAATAATAATAATAATTAATAGATATCCCCATGCTCAACCTAGGGGCGACTGACAAAAAATAGTCAAGTCAAGGAAAAATAATTATAAAGTTGGCATAAATATAATCTAAGAATATCAAAGAATATTTAAAAAATTATTAGAGTATACAATTCGTACCTTTTTTACCGATTTGTTTTAATTCCCCTTGCTACAAAATATTCGGTTTCAAACCACATAAAAAATTCGTTTGGGTGAATTAGGGAGCACCAAGAATTCGGTTTTAAAACGAATCCGAATAAAATGTTCGGATTCGTTTTCCGGAGCCAGGCCGATTATTTCTCTTTTAGTGGCCTCAGTTTGTTTAACAAATCTTCTAAAATATAAATAAGTTTAAGTATATACATATAAGGAAAGGGCAACCTACGCCACTGTTCAAACTAACTTATTGGCCACAATACAAAAAACATAATACAACTTGTAAATAAATTTGTTGCAATATTACCACCTATAAATGCCACAATGACCAAACAAAAAAAAAATACACAGAAAAGTGTAGCAACCAGGTCGATGCCATAATTGCCGAGTTGCAGTCGAGCAGCGCATATGGAACATGATGGCTTGGTAAGAGCTGTTCCTGTTTGTAAGGTGCATATTATTAAGCCAAAGGATTTATGACACTTGAACGCGGGCAACAATACCAACAAAAGCAACAACAACAACGACAGCAAGTGAAGTGAATGAATGGATGAATGGGAAAATGAGGCGCACCTAAAGGCGCACGAGGCGAGCACGTTGTATTGTACCTGTACCTGCAGCTGTAGCTACATCCGTGCATGCATCTATAGCTTTGGCCCAGCTCCAGCTCATGGGAATTTTTGCCAGCCAATGAAGCGGACAGCAGCCAGCCGGCCAGGAGGCCAGCAGTAAGCAACCTTGCAACAACGTTCTGCATCGTTTCTGTACGTTTCATTTAATTTGCATGGATCGTGCGGACGTTGTACATAAGACTGACTACTTGGAATTGCTTCTACCTCTCGCTCGCTCGCTCCCTCTCTCTGTCCCTCTGTCTCTCTCTCACTCTCTTTGAGTGCGCCCGTCGACGCGGCTACTTTGTGGGCTGAAGAGAACGCGAATCATCATCATAATCAACTGGGATTGCGGCGGCTGCCGCTACGGCTGCGCTCTGCCGTTGCTTTACGCTTTGAAAGCCTATCATTATGATTATGACGAATATTACTTTTGTATATAACTTTTACGTTGCCAAAGAAAAATCGATGTAGCACAGAGGGCAACAGCTACAACAGCAACAACAACTTCGCGCACATGTTGCAACAGATTCTTTTGCATGTTGCTGTGATTGGTTTTAATTCAGCTGCAGTCGCCGAGCGTATGCCTCTGACTAACTGCCTAAGTGCCTGACTCTGGCTCCGAATCTGCCTTTGCCTCACAGAAGCTTGGGCTGTGTATTACTTTGAACCTGCCACGAAGCGGGCGTGCGAGCATTTGAGTGCTCCAGCAGTCAAGGAGTCGAGCGAAAACGGGCGACCTCGACCATATTGAGGGCGTGTTGCAACAAAAGATCAACAGCAAAAGACGCACACAGTGAGAGAGACGCAAGATGCATATCTGAAATTAGTTTTCGAAAAATAAAACCCTTTCTTTCTGTATTTTAGTAAGCTTTCAGGGCTCTGTTGTTTGTTGCATGCCACTTGAACTAATTAGCCAGGGCGCGCGCGAGCTTATTTGATAAATGTGTCTTTGCAGGTAGAGTTGTAAATTTCTGCTTATTGCCTCATCAACATGTTCATGTAATAAACATTTACCACAGCATCGGCAACATCTACAAGTCATATTGGTAAATAACTTTATAAGCACGTAATTGTTATTTAACACGCCGCTAGATGTCGCTGTTGCTCTTGCCACTGGTGGCAACACATCGAGGCTGCTGTTTAGTGTCTGCCACTTTTATAATGGCACTTTGCAGCAAAAGACACGTTGCCTGTCACGAGATCGCATGGCGCCGATGATGATGTTGTTGTTGTTAATGTTGTTGTTGGTATAGTTGATACTGATGGTTGGCTGCTTTATGAATCATGGGGCTGCTGTGGCATGGTTGATCGGCACCTGTCCAATTGCTACTGCTACAAAAAGAGTTATTAACTTGAAATTAAACTTTATTGCCAGACAAGGCACAGACAATCTTTTGTTCAAGGCGCTAATTGGCAGCGGCAAAAATTGAGACCAACGATGAAGTTTCGAAGTTCCAACTTCAAGTAGTCCAGGAATTCTAATAGGAAATCGAAAACAATCAATAACACAACTCACCCTTAAAGCAGTTGCTTCACATAACCGCTAGATGGCGTAGGCAGCTGTGAAGATCAAAGTGAAATCAATTCATAAAGCAGTTGCGTAGATAACCATTTGCGATGATATGACTTGTCAAAAAAATCCTTTCTTTACATTTTTTAAGCAAATTCTTAAAAAAATTTAATGAAATTTGCTATTTTGGTTTGGTTCAGGAAATTTTCTTTGGCACACAAATAGAAGTTTCTTTGGAACGTTCAACGTAACTTTTTTTGTCAAAAATTTCAGCCAAAACAAGAATGTTGTGCTCGAAAGTAGAGACAGTCTTAAGTTTTATAATAACTTTTTTGATTAAATTAGTTTTAGCTAAGTTATTTTATTGCAGTATCAGAATTATTACTCTAATAGTTTTGTTTGTGGCTGGTCACATTGTTCAGATGTAGTTGATTTGTTGTGCCATGTAAGCCAAAAAAATATATAGAAAGTAACGTGCAGGCAGGGGACTCTTATCAGGAAAGAAGCTCTTTCCGTTTATTCTTTTTCAAGGCAAAATAAAGATTGCATCACAATTTTAAGAAAAATATTTAAAATTATACACAAAAATGAATTTTGGGTCACAAAACACGAAAATTATTAAATTAAAAAATGGCTTCGAATCACCAAATTTTGTGTAAGACTATGCATATGTGACTCTAATGAAGAAGCCCGCATCCAATTTTTTACCATGTTTTCTCCCACACCCCTCAAAATATGAACTTAAAACTTATCTTATATACATCAAATAACTTTTACTGTCGATTTTCATCAAAATCGGTAACAATTTACGGATCTTATATCTATAAATATCGTTCTGCCCCAAAAAAAAAAAAAAATTTTTGTGGAAAGTTCTTAATTTCTATACAAGTTAAAAGCGTAAATATAAAAGCTAGTCTCGAACATGAATCAAACCTGAGACTCAACACGGGTGCCAATTTTGAGATCAACACTCTACCGACTCGACTACTCTAATTTAAGATACTGCCGCAAGTTTAATCGATACTTCACGCATACACATACAATACAGCTCATTTTGGTACGTGACGATTTTTCTGCCACTTCACTCTAAGCTCCGTAAAGGAACTTCCTTCTAAAGATTTGATACAAGTTTTGTTTCTAGGCCAAGCTAGTTCAAGCTGCAGCCTATAAAAATAATGCCCAGAATTTTTAATATTTTTTGAGTTTTCTCCTAGATCCATATACTTTAAGGCGTATTACACGCCTTTCATTAATTTTAATGCCAAGTTTTTATTGCAATTGCATATTGTATTTTAATTGCATAGCTTTAAAACTTCGAGGTAATAATAATAAAAATAAAATCCCGCCAATATTACACTCATTTAAATTACTGTTAGTTGAGCTGAAATTGTAAACGCAACGCCTCACCCTGCTGGGTTCGGTCTGGGCCTGGCTAAAATGATGTAAACTCCAAGCAACAACACAAAGGAGCAAAGAACGATACACTTAAAAAAAAAATAATAACAAAAACACACACACAGTTTATTAATACGCAAATAAGCCAAAGCAAAAGTTGTAATTTTTCAATTGAATGCACAGCGCGAACATTTGTGTGTAGTTGTTGTTGTTGTTTGTTGTTGCTGCGATACGCACGCATATTTGTAGTCAGGGTTAAAAAAGATACAAAAACAACACAGCACAGTGTTTAATATTTGTAAGTGAGGGGGTAATTAGCATGCAGTGCGATTAACATATAATTAATTGCAGAAAAAAAAAACTAAATTATATTTCGTATTTGTTGCTCAGCTGACTTTGTGTGCGTCCGTCGAACCCTCCAGCCCCCCATGCAACACCATCTGATTGCAACTGTGTAAATTAAAATTGCTACAAAAATATTCAGTGGCGGCATCGCATGCAAAATACATTGCCTGTGCTATATCGCGGCAAATATATACAATAACAAAAAAAAAAAAAAACTACAACAACAACTACAGCTGCATGCGCACTAATTAGTTGCACAACAGACCGAAAAACAACAAAAGATACGCAAATATTTTTATTTTTCTGCTGCTTTCATAACTGCATGCCGCCACCGCTTAACTCCCCCCCGGACCACTCCACTATAATTGTAATTGAGACTTTGTGGCATGCAGCATTTGTCTGCGGGCGCATAACAGTTTGTCTCGAGAGTTCAATTAACGCATTTTCATAGTAAAAATAAGCTTCAGTTGCCCGCCCGCCCGGCCACTTAAGCGCTCAAACAGGCCAGAACGTCTGCGTAGCAGCAAACAAGAATAAGAAAACGAAAGACTTAGGCAGCAAACTTGTTGCAAGGCAATGTGCAGCAAGTGCACATACCTAGCACCCCACAAGCTCCCCCATACATAACTAATGTTGCATATGCAAATTTTCTATAAATCAGCGAAATCTATAGTTGCCAGCGTCATCATATGTTCTAACATAATCCGTAGAGTATACGCCCCGCTGTGAAATTTAAATGAAGTTCTCAACGGCAACAAGCGTGGCCTGGCCCACTCAAATTACTTATAGAGTATATAGTTGTCCCACTGTGCGTGCTTGCTTGCTTCACTTGTTGAACAATTTTGCAGTTGTTTCGATTTAGATGCAAACCCAGATGTCATTCCATTGCACTTTGGCTTCGACTCCGGCTCCAGCTCAGCACAGACAGGGCGAACGTCCGACAGGCGACGACCCTAGTTCGACTTGGAGGTGGCAATTTATGTACGAGCTGGCGCACATTACTGGGTAATTAGCAAATGTTTAATTATAGTGCATTCCCAGTATTTACGGCCCTCTTCTTTAACTACTTCCACACTGAGAAAAATGGCAATCTAAGAAACGTTATAAAATATAAAAACAAGAGACATACGAACCGCTTCGGAATGCAGAGTATCCAAATCAGTGGCATACAAATTATCGCAAAATAAAATCTTTAAATTTATAATCCAAGTGGGTTATATTTAAGTAAAACTTTGAACATACGTTTAGTAAAATACTTTTAAAGACCAATCCATTTAGGAACCAGTATGAATATATGTCAAAAAGTGGACAATTTGGAAACAACCAGACGCACAGTGGGAGAAAAATATATTCAAAATGTAGTTTTACTCAAAAAAGTAAAGGTAAAAGGAACAAAATAGAGGGAATTTTTTGTTTAAATTTTTCCATCCATTAACTTAGACAAGGTGGTATTGTTCACTCAATACGATGTTATTTTACATTGACAATACATCATATTAATTCAAGCAACAAGAATTTCCACGAGCAACGGCGGACTTCATATAATTTGATGATACTGAATATAAGTCAATACAAAGGATAATTTCTAACACATATGCATAGGTCACAAAATATACATATTTTTTAAAATTATTAATATTTATTATTAATTACTAAAAAACGAAATAAAAATTCGCCAAAAATCGCAATAACTTTTACAAGATATTTTGCAAAATAATAATTGTTTTCCAGCTGATGCAACATAGGTTCTGTTTGAAAGCACACAGCTGATCAAATAAGAGGAAAAAAGCTTAAGGACTATTATCGCTCACCTCTGTGAGCTTTTATTAATTGTCGGAAAATAAAAATTTTTAAATTTTCTAGACACCTGCTATGCTGCTGTTTGGTACTTAGTGGTCGATTATTTCTTTGCAGTGCATTGAGGCAGTCCTGTGCTCGCTTATTTGCTTCTAGTTCGTGCTGCTTTCGTGCTTTCTGCTGCGGCTTTTGGCTCAACTAATTACTTCGTCGTCGACTGCTTGTTGCCCCTTACCAGCCATTTGTTCTGTCGTTGTCGTTGTTGTTGTTGTTGTTGGCGCTCTCATTCTCGCTCCCGCTCCCGCTCTTTGCTGACACAATTGCCTGTCAATTGTAATTAGTTTTGCTCTTTGCTCATAAGGAGCTAGCGTGACCCAAACGCCCACAATTTGTTGTTGGCTCTCTTCTGTTGCAGTTGTAGACAAACCTATGCTACAAATGTTGCTACCAACTCTGTTTTAAATAAAAATTTCAATTTGCATGTTTGTCGGAATAAACTACAAATGACACTGACAATAATTATGACTATGCATGTTTATGTATCTGATGGATACAGGTTGTGGCAGTGGGTGCGTTCGCACGCTGCATAATGTGACGGTGTGACATTTCTATTTGTGTTTGTTTGCACAATTTCAATGTCAATTTGCTCTGGGCTTCATGCGACAAACCAACTCTACAACTAAAGCCAACTAAAGCGATTTGATGGAGCTGGACTAAAGGCACAAAAATGCCAACAACTTTTAGGCCTGTTTGGTTGCCGGTTGCATGTACTCGTTTAACGCTGTCAGTGTTGGCAGTTGACTCAGCATTGGTTGCAAGCAGATACAACAGCTTGACTCAGCTTGGTCGCAAGCAGATCCAACTTGTTGAGCGGCTTTTGTTTTAAGCAATTCGCTTTGTTGTTGCTGTTGTTGTTTTTCTGGCTTTTGCTGCATTGTTCATTTTGACATTTGTGTCTCGTTGCCGCTTTGATTTGCGCAACTTTTGTTGCCGATTTCGCATTATTATGAATGGAAAAAATCATCATAACAAGCAGAATCATTGGCCAACCGAACAGATCCTTGACTTTGATCTTTGGCTGTCGCTTTTGTTGACGTTCTGGCTGCCGCGTGATGCCATGCGTCGGTAAGATGAAAGCATTTTTCAATCAATTCGCTTGCAGAAGGTTTACTATACATGCATACATACATACTTATGTTATAAGTATAAGTGGTATATAGCAATGCCGCATGTAGCAGTTAGTCTGCACACGCATAAAACTGTTAACAGTTAACCTAATTAGGTTACGGACCAGTATGAAATTTATGAAGTGCAACGAATTGTGGCATGTATGCAAAAGGTGTACAACAACAGCTACTAGAACTTGATTTATGACAATTTTAAATGCGCTAAAAACCTAAAGTTTTACAAGTGCAATCTAAGTACTGCCTGTGGCTGTAGAGAGCAACAGTTTTGCTGGGGCATGCCTCAAATAAAATTCAAATAAAAGCAGCTTGTGGTTGCATTTAACGATAGTGGTGATGTATGCCTGCCGCCAACAGTTGCTGCAGCCACAATTGAAAGCTACATATGCCGTAAAAATAATCAACATTAAAAAATTAAAATTATAACAAACGTAAATTGCAATAATTAACCTAATTGTTGTGCAAATTATAGCACTAATTATTATGACGAATGCGAATATATCGTTGAACAATGCACTCAGCTAAAATATCTAAAGTTAATTAAAAAATGCAACAAGTTGCTAGGTTTTCCATGCAAATTGCAAATGTTTTGCATAATATTCCAAAATCTGTGGGAAAATCTTTGCGCCAATCACCTGCAATACCTTGAAGAAAATTGCAAGAGCTGCAGACGCAGGTAGCCGAAGGCAACAACTTTCCCTATCTTTGGCAAAAGGATCACTCGCTCGACAGGCTACAAACTCATTTCGCATTATCCCATTGATGAGCACTCATTATTATTTATTATAGCTGCTCTTTGAATATGCAGCAAGGTGCCCCGAAGCAACGGACGTGGGAACGTAAACAAGCTGGCCTCGACAGGGTCTTAGCTATAAGATTTTCCTCTTTTCAGCCAAAGATTTTCTATATTATTGTAGCATACTCCTGCATTTTTTTTTTTTTGCTTGAACTGTGCGCCACCCCGGGCACTTGCAATGAGCTCTATATGAAAAATTAAAACGAAATTTAATTATATTTGCCAAATGGCAGGCAATAAAAAAAATTACTAGTCAAGCGCAGGAAGCAGCTACCCTTCCCCTAATGTCAATGCTGTCCTAATCGTCCCTTTTATCCTGGCTGTGTGGGTCCATTTGTACAATTTCCTTTTTAACCTTTATTGGACCAATGATTCGATTATCTTTTATGCTTTTTCAACGAAACACATGAAAGATTTTCATATTTTTCAATTTAAAACCCATCTGAGTATTGTTGGCCTGTATTAGGAAAACAAAACTCAAAATAAAACTATCGACCGTGCTCCGAAAAACGAATCCGTACATTTTACTCGGATTCGTTTTGAAATCGAATATTTGGTGCACCCAATTCCAACAAAACGAATTAAAACGAATCGGCATGATAAAGACAAAATTTTATACTGAAATAAATTTTTAAATATTCTTTGATATTCTTAGATTATACTTATGCCAGCTTCAAGCAAGATACTTATTGACATTTATTTTTAGGTTTTTTTTTTCTGACTCAAAAAAATAACATGCACAGCCCAAAACGAAATTTTTTGTGCTCGTGTATGTGCACGTATCAAACACGAACACGTGACCGATAAATGCGACAATAAATTTCCCTTGTTTCAAAAATAGCTAAGTCGTGTTTAATTTTAATAAAGCTTGTTGCTAAGGTAATATTTTTGTGTAATTTGATTTTATATAAAGAACATTAAAAAGCTAGTAGTAATATAAAATGTAACCAACATATAAGTATTAATAAAAATGTGCAGACCTGCGGCAACCATGTCAGCTGTTTTATATCAAACAAAACAAATTTTGATTTTGTGAATTTATTGGAAAAATAAGGGAAATCTACAAATTTATCGAAAATTAAATGGGAAATATAGACAAAAAAAAATTGGTTTTCTCCAATAAAAAGAATCAGAATAAAATTGTTCGGTTTGGTTTTTAAGTTTTCCAGAGCACGGCTGATTGATTAAAGAGTATGTATGACACTCGTTAAAAATTTAAATGTAGGTATATAAGCCAAACGCCTAGATTCCAACTTCCACCAGTCGAAATCTCAATGCTTGTAGTTTGCATATATAGAGCAACTGCTGTCGTTCATAATGATCCTCACATTACATTACACTTATTCATAAAAGCGCATTGCTGTCCACTGACCCTTCCCGAGAAATGTACCATATAATTATGCATTTAACAACAAATATCTTCACTTAACATTGAAATTAAATTGGTTGCTGGGGCGAAATACTTATGAATTGTATTTTCATGTTTCAGGGCTCATTAATTTTGCTTGTTAACATTTTTACTTAACAAAACTTATGTGTTGGCTTAGCTTGGTCTAGTCTGCAAATTGCCAGACTACTGAAGAGCCAAAGAAATATTTTTATTATTTAATTGAAACAGCTGAAAAATATTTGCATGGCTTTCACTTTGTGTGCAGTCTGCAGCAAATTTGTCGCAAATTACTTTCACTGACGCACCCCTACTCAAGTTACCGACAGGCGGAAGTGAAGTGAAAGGATTTGGCTCCAAAGGGTGCTCTGCATCTGAAACTGACTCCTATTTTCCATGTTTGCATGTCAAATTTCCTAACAGAGTCGGAATCTTGGTGCACAGCTGTCAACCCGCACAGAGCTGCAGCCACAAGCCTTTGGTGACTTTGAAAGTAAAAGGATATGCGTCATGTATACGAGGGTTGCCATGTAGATTTCAGCAAAAGAGAGAGAGGAAGACATTATTTTTGTAGTTATATGGTATGTGAGAAGCTTCCCCTTGCATCCGAATCTAAAGCTGAAGATCATTGAACTACAAAATTAACAAATTTATACTAGACGTAATAATGAACGTCTACTACGTCATTAGAACAGACTGGCGAAGGATTTCAGTTACGCTTATCCCCTAAGTGTGTGTTGAGGTGTCTCTACGATGGAAAGAAGTTTCATATTGAGGGAGGCATTATTATATTGATTATATGTCACGTGAGAAGCTTTCCCTTGCATCAGACGTTACAATGAACGTCTTCTACATGTTCAGAAGAGACTCAATAAAGGCGGATCTCAGTAACGCCAATCCTATAAGATGTGAGGAGGTGTCTCTACGACTGTTTATTTATGTGTCGTAGAAAGGATAACCCATTTTTGAGCTTACAAATTTCAAACTTTGCGAAATATAAAAGGCATCCCTCGTATTTTTATATACTATTTATAAGTGTGTACATATAAACTATTTGTATATAACTGTACCGCCTTTAATGATGATAAATACGTTGTTTCTACCAGCAGAGAACGACGAGCCTTAACGTTCCACCACATTTAACGACAAAAGCAGTCAAAATCAGCGCCTCGCTGTAAAATTTTAAACATTTCGCCCTAACCCTTACTCACAGATACTCTCACACACTCGCATTCAGAGCAGACTCTCTTTGTATTGGGTTACATAACAAATACAACAACACTGTTCCACGGAGTTGCGCATGCGCAGCACGCACCTAAAAGCGACGCGTCGCATCCTTTCGCCTTCTGTGTTGTATGGTAAAGGTGCGCCCAGCACGCGACTCAAAGCGACTGCCATCCCCGTGGCAAGGACTCTACACTACGCTGCGTGTTGCACACAATGACAACGAAGAGCTGCAACTCTTGTTTTATTTTTTTTTTTTAGCAACTATCACGAACTCTGACACGAGCTGTGCCATATCCTTTTTTTTTGAGCAAGGCTGGTATCATACCGTATATTTTTTATTGGCTGCCTGTCGTCCAACAAATTTTGGTTATCATTTAAAATAAATTTAAGCGCATTCGGAATCTGCGTATCATGCAAAATAGGGTTGAAATTTTTAAACAGTTGATGATGACGCTTCGACCATTTTGTAGCAACTTCAACGTTCCGATTGCGCCTTGCCACCCCTTTCTGTTGAACTATGTATGTGGCAGCTGCAACGTGAATTTTTTTGCGCGCATTTTTTGTCAAAAAATTGCGTACATTATGGGCAAAAGTAATTGATTGAAAAAATACAAAAATATAAAAATCCGCTTAAGTGACATTTTAACCTCTTGGGTATTTTCTTTACCCTTGTTGTTTTTGCCAAAAAATTGTAACGTATTTGCCCAAAATTTATTGATGCCGGCATAAAAATTTCAGAATTTTCTTGCGTAAAATTTTTAAATCGTCGGAAAAAAAAAAAACGAAAAAAGGTAATCAAAAATAAAATTAAAAATGTTGCGGGTAGCAATAATAAGAGAGTTTGTACAAATAAAAGGATTGTGTGGGAAAAAACTACAGGGATAAAGTATCTGAAAATCAAAAAAAAAAAGTTTGTCCAAATAAGAAAAACATCGACACCGGAGACTCACCAAATTTACATCCAATATAGTCAAGAGGACAAAGAATATAACGCATCGATCTTGAAGAAAACGAGAGCTAGGATCACCCAGCTTTCTGATTAAAATTCCTGATATCATTCACGGAAAAAAAGTTTATTTTTATATTGGCGCTACATTATATATATTTCGTAATGTTTGGGTTTATAGATTTGTATACCCTGTACCTATAGGTAGAAAGGGTATATATACTATTAATGTATGTAACGGACAGAAGGAGGCGTGGCAGACCCCAAGTTCTTTATACCTAAATGCTTATCAAAACCTCGGATAGCGGTTAAGCCATGTCCGTCTGTCTTTCTGTATGAACACCTAGTAAATTTCGGGGACAATAAGAGAGCTAGAGACACGAAACTTTACCTGCTGGTGCCCATATTGTGCCCAAAAAGAAACTAAATCGGACAAACGCAAAAAGAGTTACAATCAAAAATGTACAAATTTCAAAAAAAAAGTGTCTCTACTTAAAAGCAAATATATCTGGTTGTACTAGACTGATTTTAGACTGCAGATAATTGAATTATCTATCGATTATACTTGGAACATTTTTTTGTCAAATTTACGGTTTGGTCGTTATTAATTCATTCATATGAAATTCATCGTCATTTTTAACAATTTTTTGAAAAAATTCTATTTCGTCAAAATCGGTTTGGTAGAACCAGAGATATTTGCTTTTAAGTAAATACACTTTTTTTTTTTAATTTCGAAAAATGGTTTTACGAAATATCTCGAAATCCGTTGCATGAAAAAATTTTTGGACTTTATTTTCGGATTTAGCGCGCCTTTTACTACGGGAATGACTAAAACATGTTGAGGATACCAACATTTTTTTAAATTTTTAAACTAGTGTTATTCATGGGCACATCGAAATTTTATCGATGGGAACCCCTAACCCCCGCAATTTAACGTATTTTCGCCACAACTTTTAATTTTCATCAAAATCGGTAGAAATTTGCAGAAACATAAGCTTTCCAATTATACATTTTTTAGAAAGAATATGCAGGAATATAATTTTTCCGAGTAGATAAGGTGCAGGGTATCACAATATCGGGCATTGCCTGTATCAAATTTTTTTTTCTAGTACAAAGGTTAAGTTATTTTGGCTTATTATACGCTGGGAACATTACAAGCACAATAAATTTTTGTGGAAAATTTACTAATTGAAATTCAAATGAAATCACGTTTTTAAAGAAAGTGTGTGTATTCATTATTAAAAATTACAAATACAGCATTACCATTTCACCTAATGAATACAATATCCATATATCTCTTGCTTATCTAGGCATGTGTTGTGTGTGTGTGTGTCGTTTAGCTTTTTGTAAATGCAATTACAAGCAATTGAAAGCGTTTCAAGCCACTGCATCTGCATCAACTCTAGAGTTGGTTGCAACTCTGTGAAGGAGTGTGTGGCAAAGTCTACAACGTAGATGCGGCACGCATGCAAATCCCAAGCCTTATGCCAATGCGAAAGAGAGACGCAAGCAATCTTAACAACAACAACATTAACATGAAATTTATGCAAACGAGCAGCGAAGTGTAGAAAGGCGTGTAATACCTGGGCACTAATATAAGGGGGGCAGCACCTGAAGAAGAGACCAGAAGAGGGCTGGACACTTGTGGCCGACGCACTAGAAACTAATAGCGCTAATTGTGGTGTGGGCAGCTCTTTTGATGGTTGTATGTTGAATGCGCGCTTACCTGGAACTAACTCCATGCACTCAAAGCATATGCAAACACCCGAGAATCGCATGCCATGTGGCAATAAACAGAGCGGGCCGCTATTTAAATGAGAGTTGGTGCAAAAACAGAAACCTCCAGAGTTGGAGCTTTCGTTGGAACTTGAGCAACAACTGCAATAGCTAAGTCATGCACTGGGCGGTCTGCAAATGATATAGTATGTGTATGTATAGTAGATACAGATACATATAGGTAGATACCTACATGTTATATACCTAACTACTGTGTGTTTTGATGCAAGACAAGCAAAAACTGGCAGCTATAGTTTGTTGCCTAAAATGTAATAAATTTTAGTTTTTGGCCAACAAAAGAACAGGTCCAAATAGCAATTCAGGGAGGACTGTGGGAGTAGCATGAAGTGCAAGGAAATCAACTGCTGAGCTGGCCAAAACCAAGGCATAATGAGCACAATGAGTACATCATGATGGCATCTATGTGTGTGTGTGTGTGTGTGCGTATCTGTGAGCTGCTATGTACTGTTACACTTTGTGTTCGATACGCAGCGGGTGCAGTCAGTCAGAGAACAAAGCCAAATGGCACTGAGTACATTGCAACAAAATGTGGCAAAGACAGGGAAGATTTAGGCATTGTCCCATTTTGAGTAACAAATAGAGCGAAGCCACTGTCTTGCGCAAGATGCTGTTCCCACGCTGCTGCTGCCGATTACGGTATTTGTCTGTTGCTGCAGGACGAACAACTCCTCCTTTGATTTCGCGTTGTGTAAATTTACACCTGGCCAAAGGACACTTTTCAGTGCATTTGATGTGGCAGGTTCGCCTTTTGATGTTCTTGTCAGCCATGTACTTAATTAAAACTATTCTGACACAAATTTATTGCTCTGCCATCCTGCAGACCAATATTTGGGTGATCCATGATCCAGCATTGTTGTGCTTCCTTGCATTTGTTGCCATTTGAGTGCAAAGAGTTTTCAGAATTTCCTTGTCTTTAGTTGTAGCAAGGTGGCTGCAACAATGCAACAGGCAGAATTAAATTATTTTATCGTTTTCGCTTGGGCCACATCTATTCTTATCAGCCGTAATACGTTGGCGGTTTTTTGTGGCTCAGCGGCTTACGCTTTTGACTAGAAGATCGAATGAGATGCGGCAGCGGCAACCTTAGAAGTATGCGGATTTGTCAAGTGAGCAAAACTTGAAATTGGTACCTTAATATTTCCGCCTGATTAGCTACCCAGCTCAAGCATAAAATTTGCCAATTTCTCTGGAAAATTCCTTTACGCCGTTACCCATACTATTTTCTCTGATATCCTGCCGTCATTTCAAGCATCAACTACACTGAAGACATATATTTCAACGCCTTGCAATGAAAATATTTTCCATTTTGTTCATTTTTTAAGCAGCCCAGCGTGTCACATGCCGTCATACTCAAGGACACTTCAACCAATGAAATTTGCTGACTGATTTTGTAGAGCCCCGGAACCAGGAACAGTAACAGCGGGCGCCAGCAATTTCAATCAGCATATTGAGCCCTGAGTATGCGCATGGTGTTGATAGTCACCCCCAGGGGGAATATTAAAATGAAGCCTATTGCGTTTTTTATGCTTTCCAAAACAACCCCTTTTTATGTGCAGCTTATTCAAATTGAGCTATGGGTTAACATAGGCCATCAAAAAAAAAAGGGTTGATATAACTGAGATTTGACGCTTTGATTGTGCGTGTGCCGGCATTCATTTTGGAGTTGTGGCATTTTTTATGTACATTGACTTATGTAAATTTCAACCCTTTAGCTCAAATAGCAGCTCTGATTCCATTGGCTGCTCTAGATGCTATCAGTATTTTATACGCAAAAAATGTATACAAGAAAATGGCGTCTTTTTATCTTTCTTGCAGCTTCCCAAAAGTTGCATGCTTTGCCCGCATCGCTTCACTTTAAATTTGAGGCTGCGAATTTCAAAAGTCAAGAACACGTGTCCTCAAGCTACGCTAATTGCAACACTTCAGAGGTAGAGCTGCGGGCGTTGGACACACTAACAAGCAATCCTGGTCAGCAGCAGCAGCAGGATGAGGAAACTCACGTCGATGCAGACGACAATCAAACTATTGACACAAATACGCCTGACGTCAGCTCAAATCAAAGCGGCAGCTCTGTCCTAAAGCAGTCAGCTGAGACTTTGCCGGAGCAGAGCAGTCAAAACAATGACAGCGCATGGGTAAAGCAGCGTCAGAAATTGACGCTTGAGCTGAAGCTTCAGTCGTGTAAAGAATATTTGGGGCATGAGCACCAACTAAACAACTTGAAACAGCAGCGTTTGGATAGTTTGGAGCTGGAGCAAGAGCAGAAAGAGCAACATGAGCTTAGAATTGACAATAATGCAGATGACTGCTCTCCTTACAACTTGAAAGTTGAGCAGTCCAGTATGGAGCACCAAGTGGAGCAGCAGGAGAACTCCTTGCCACTGCGAGCGGCAGCAATGCTTTATGGACGCCTCCACAGTGCCAAAGATGTGCACGACTTTAAGCATTGTTTGAAATTAAAGAGCGCAAATGGTGAGTGTAAAGACAAAAATATTTTTTGAACTTATATTTAGATAGAAAGAGATTCCAACCTCGACCATATTTTAAGCAAAGCTTCTGTTACTGGTAATTAATCACCAGCTAAACTCCTAAGACCTAGACTGGCTCAAAAAACCAATTGGAAATAATCTTCAAACCCTTCAAAGACTTTCAGTTTACGGACTAGGCAGCCACCAGTGAATTAAGCGTTCATTCGATTAAAATAGATCTCAGGGTTTTGTCTTTTTTAAAGAAGAAGCCTCCCTTAATCCAATTTCGATCCATGCAGTTGACGAGTTCAAATGACTGATTAAGATAACAATTAGTCTTTACTTAATTATTCCCTGTTTTTGTTGACCGAAAATGCAAGATTTGCCTGGCCAAAAGCTGTTAGCAGCTTGCCTCAATATTTTGGCGCGAACTTGCCTCTTCAAATTATGCATGACCCTTGAGTTATTTTTTATCTCTCTTGCACTCGCGTTCTTTATATAGCCAGTTTTTACATATTTCGTAGCTCGAGTAACATTTTTTTGATTTCGCAATCGCTCGCTATTGTTCTGCAAGATGATGAAGCACTACAACGATCGGTGACATTCAATGACGTATTGAATTTTATTTATGTCCTTGGTGCACAAAAAGAAAATATTTTTTTGGGTAAAAAACTGAAATCAATTGCGTTGTCTAAGCGTAGCGATAAGGAAGTACCTACATATACAAAAAAAAACACACACAAACACACATCTACATAGTCGTATGTTTCTTACTAAAAAAAGAAACCAAACAAAGAAATTATAGGCATAGTTGGGAAGAAAAAACACGTTACGGTTTTTTGCTTTCATTTGACACCCCAGTAAGGACTGCGACAGGACACTTTGTGAGCATTTCAGGTAGGTAGTTAGCCAAATAAACTCAGCGCGGAGTATGCAGAGTAGTATGCAATCTTGAGCTAGCGCAAAAGTAGGCGCAAATTACCCCCTCAAAGCATTTCCTTTGCTGCTTTTTATGCAGTTTTTAGTATGAAAATATATTTTTATTGTACCTTTTTTTAGGGGTGACTTTCTTTTATTACGCTTTACTTCCACCTTTATATAGTTGTATGTAGTGGTTTCTAACGGAATTTGATTTATTTACTTATTTCTGTAGATTTTTGAGACTTTTATTGCTGTTTGAAGAAAATTTTCTCACGAGTTTTAAGCAAATTATGGCCCAACTTTAGTTAAGATTATGTGCCAGATTAAGCAGCAGTACTGATTAAGAGGCGCTGGTTTTTGATGACTAGGCCTGAAATTCAAGTGCTATCGAATGTTTTTTTTTCTTATTAGATTAGCTATATATAGCAATTACAGCTAAGACTTCTCTGGAAAACAAAAAAAAAACATTTACTGACATAAATTTAGATTTTTAATATTTTTCGGCCTACCAGCTTATAAATATTTGAGTCGAACCAACATCAGACTGCTTTTATGATCTTTGCCTTCATTGACTGAAGTCATTTGTACAATCACTGAGTTACCTGCAAGCCGATTCAGTCCGCAGTCTTTTTATGACTTTGTAACAATTTTTTATGTTTTATTTTTTTCACTTACACACAAAAGAAAACATAAAAAGTGCATCTTTTACCTGCATTAATTCCAAGTTTTTTATTAAAATTTTGGTTTTGTGAAGGCATGTAAAATATGCATTGTTTGTCATGTGTTTGCCTTGGAATTTGACTTTTCATAATAATTTGTTAGTTTAAGATATTCCAAGGAATTCCATAATGGGTTAAGAGCAGTTCGTGAGTTTGGAATTGTGTTTACTGGGTCTGTCGAACTTTATTAGTCTAGAATATAACATAGCACAGAAGAATCCTAGAAAAAAATCATAATAATAAACGAAGTGTAAAACAAAAACGTTGACAATAACCTAAAAGGCAAAACGACAGCGAAAGAATAGAAGACTGTGGGTGGCAAAAGGAAGGCAGGCAAGCCAGCAGCAACAGCAGATAGTCATCACATGTGCATAAATGAATATCAAGTATACGTATTGTGAGTGTGTGCATGTGAGTGAGAGAGTTAGAGCGTCGTCGAGGACATACACAAGTAGAGAGAGCAGTAACACGAGTATAAAGTAGCGCCAAAATGGCAGGATGCTGCAGTCAGCGTCGACGTCAAGCTTTAAAATATTTTACATAGTCAATAACATAGTCTTACCCACACACATCCACAAACATGCACACGCACACAGGCGCACTCGCAAGTTTTTTGACTATGTATATTTGAGGAGTATGCGCCAATCATAAAAAAATATGCATATACATACACAAACACAACGTATAACTTTATGTGTATAAAACACATTTGAAAGCTAAATTTAAATTTTAAGCCACACCCCGAACACACACACACACTCTTACGAGTCTTAGTCAAGCACAATGGAGCCCACGACGTCGAGCCGAGCGCCCGACCCGAACCCGACCGCCGCTGAACATCCACAACATTGTAGTAAAATTTTAAAGCGTATAAAATGTTGGAGCGCGCGCATTTTACAATACACATAAAATGCAAATTCAACAGACAGACTCACTCACTCACTCACTCACACACACACGCACACACATTGAGCGAGCGAGCGCACAAACTTCTCCTCTCAACGAATGAGCGCGCAACGACTGTATGTTCCACAAATCTTTTCTAATAAGAAACGTATGTGTGCGTGTGGAACTTATTTCTAACAAGCATTCAAATGCGTAAGAACGGTAAATAATAAGAGTAATGCGTGCAACAGTATTAGTGCGAACACACTCACACTCACTCACTTACACACACTCACTCAATTTGTGGAGCTCGGACGGTGTTCGTTGGCGCTCATTCGCTCGCGAGGCAGCCTCAAGTGCAGTTGCGCCGTCGATGTGAAACCAGTTAATTGTGAGCAACACAAGAAGCAGCAGTGGGTCGGTCGGATGCGCGTTTTTTACAAGTTACTAGAACGTTTTTTATATCTACCTCTAAAGCGTTTGCGCGCGCCCGTCTCTACTTAACGTAAAGATACTTCGTGTATCTGTCAGTGCTTGCGTGCGTGTATTTGTGTGCGCTGCGCATAATAAAAAACCAAAATCAACCCTTACCAGTGGGGTGGCTAAAAAATAGACTTCCCCTACAACAAAGCAAAGCATCAGACACACTATTCAATGTGCCTAAGATTTTTGACATAAAAATCAGATTTTCCAACTCAAAAACTGAGCAAAATCTCGACTCAAATAAGCCGGCACGCAAAGACGCGCAGGACCGAAAATAACTCAAGGGAGCGCAGCAGCAGCAATAGCGGAGTATTTTAGCAAAGAGAGCGACGAGGCTAGGCAAAGGCGTCGCAGCGTGAAACGTAGCCTTATACCGTCGGCAGTTCAGTTCAGACAATCCATTAACATCATCATACTGCCCATAGCAAAGAAGTTATAACTCAGCCTGTTGTTGGCGATTATCCGTTAGTCTGGCCGCATCACTCCACTCCAGCGCAACGTTGAGAGGTGTCCTGCCGCTTGTGACGCTTTACTGTGTTTAGTTTCAAACGAAACACGAACGCGTTAGGACGTATACACTGCTGTGCCCGGCGCTTAAATACAAAACTCTTAAAAGAAGCATATCTTCAAAACAAAAAAACAAAAAAAGGAACAATAGTCAATGACTAGTAAACAGTGCCAAGCTTAAAAAGAAAAACAAGGAATACAAACATTAAGTGCTTAACAAAAGTGAACATTGAGAAGAAATCTAATCATATCTTTAAGCAACTGTGTGAAAATGGTTATGTCGGAGCTACGTTGGCACACCGCTAGTCCCGAGGATAATAATAATTCCTTGAAGCGTGATTTGCTAAAGGCGCCGGCCAGCGGAAGAGACGCTGCAGTGCACATGATGCAGAATCGATGTAAGTTTTGTGACATAAAACAAATTGTAGAGCTTTGAATTTGTAAATTGTTCTTCCCCGCACTATCAGCAAGATTTTCACAGATTACATTTTTAATTTATTTTATTTTCATTTCACTGCCTAAGTAATTGATAATTTGGCTAATAAAGTATTTTTTAATCATAGCCGCCTAGGAGTTAGTAAAAATTCTTTAAACATTTTTAATTCTTAACTCCCCATATTTTAAAGCAAACATTTTCTTGTAATCAAAACTCATTTTCGCCAGTCAATCAAATTGAAAACTTATAAACCTCAAATTACCAAATAAAGTTGGCTGAAATATCATGCATACCACATGTGGTAAAGCCTTCTACGAGTCATCAAATGTTATACTTTAATCGACCCAGTTATTGACAATAAGTAATTTATTAAAGAACCACTTGCACAACTTCTAATGACTAAGTAAGTGAGAAACGAGTATGGTACGGCATTGTTCATTGTAAACAATACTTTTTTTAATTTGTTGCTTATCAAAATTGTTGGTTATTGAAAATAAAGCGCATTTGGTTGATAAACAATTGGTTAAATAGGCAAACGTTCTACTGATATGCATTTAATGTGCGTAGTATGAGGAACGACTGCTGTTGAATGCCGTGGCGCGATGTTTTAATAGTTGTAATCGTTGTAAGATGATTTACACAGTTGGGACACTTTATGTCCGGGTACTGGCTGCCACCGTGTAATATGATGTGGTTCTGGCAGGATGGAGCGTGTATGTACTAGGTAGCGATTGGTGCCGATATGCTCAGTATTATATTAATAATATTTGTTTTGAGCAATGTACTCACAGTTGTTCGATACGGTCGTCTGATGTGCTAAAATTTGTTATTGTTGTTTTAAGAAGCTCTTAAGTCGGTGTACTGGGTGGTACCGTGTACTTAGGTAGGTATGCTCAATATTATTGGTGTCTGATTTACTTGTACTCTCAAATAGCTAATTTGACTAGAACTTTAAAGTATCATTCTAAGAAGCTTGAGAGTTATCGAAAAATGTAAAGTATTATTTAGCGTAGAAGAAAGTGCCTGTCTAAAAGTTGATACGATTGTTTTTTTAAGCACTGAAAATGTAGTGTATATAATATCATTTACTTAGTTACATTGCACACTCAATCATAGTCAATAACTTAATTACTTTACTTAGCCTTTGTCTATCAAAAAAAAAAAAATCCCCTCAAATGCAGCTAATCAAGCTAATATATATCTCAAAATTTCCATACACCCTGAAAGAAATAAAAAACATTTGCTTATCGTTTTACCAAGTCAAATTGATTTCTCATCGCATGTTTTTTTTTTTTTTATACAAAGGTCTTATCTAGAGCGAACTAACTAAGCAACGATTTGCACACCTGCACTTACGTAAAAAATTATCAAAAACAAGTCATAACTAACGAAAATCCCAAAAAGAATAAACAAACTTCGTCACAGAAACGAATTGCCTTCATTTTAACATATTAGTTGATTACTTGCAGAAAGCCAATCAGTTTTAAATTAATATATTGTTATTTATAAAATTAAGGCTCTTTGACGACAATTTCACAAGGCAACTAATACCTGGGCTATGCCTCTTGACCAAGGTAACGTGTATTTTTAGTCATATCAAAGTTGAAATGAGCTCATTATGAAGAAGGCGATAATTTGACAAATGCTTTATAGAAAGCATTTCTTATCAGCATAATTTATAGAGTGTCCAAGAAAGAGGGCGTGTATGACAATTATTATATACTCGAGAATTTCTTGGAAGTTGACCAGGTAGTAAAGCGGTACAGGTGTTATTCAGTATTGAGTTTTGTGGTTTTACCCACCGGAATTGGGGCTATAACTCTCAATCGTCCAAAATCGATATCCGGCGGAATAATTCTTAGCGGCGTTAATGAATGAAGTTGTGCGCACTCTTGGTTACTTGGTGGTGGTCGGTCGGTCTTCAACTGCTTTGTTTAATTTTCTTTTGGTATAATTTTCGCGTGTTCGCTCTCTCTCTCTGTCTGGGACCTGCTCTCGCCGTTTTTCTTTGTTTTGTTACGAAAATTCATGTAAAACAAAAGCGGCAACATGGCACACGCACATTTTTTGGCTGTGACCACCAACGAGCGTGGGGTCAAGAGTTCAAAGCTCACAGCTTCCGACTCCGACAAAATAGAAGCAGAGACGGACGGACAGTCGAACAGATGGAAAGACGGAGTCCCGACGAAGACGACGAGTTAATCGATAGTCAGTCTGCGCACGTGATGTGTGTGCTGTTTGCGTGTTTTTGTGTGTGTGTGTGTGTGTAAATGTGTTTGTGTAAGCGTGCTTATTGCCACAGCATCCATTTCCTCATAAACACACGCACACACACACACGTGAACAGCTGGCCCACCCCCACAATCGTAGTACCGAGGTCATTGACTAATTGTGTGCGGCAGCAGGCTAAAGTATCTGCAAAATTTAAAAGTATCTGCAATTCATACTCGTATATCACCACCCTGCCACCCGCTGCGCACTTTTGTGCATGCAATTTTTGGCACAATTCGAATAAATAAATTTCGTTCTTACAGGGTTGGCGGCTGCTGTGGTTTTAGGTTGCATAAATTGTTTTCATTTTAAATTTTGGCGACTTCTTTGCAAATGACCAAATGTTGGCCTTTTTGCTTTAGCTTCAGCTGTGTGCAGCTCTAACTAGCGCCTCACCCGTGCTGGGCACACGCTTCTTGCAACAATCGGCTGCGGCGGGGGTGTTTTATTTATTTATCGTATTTGTTGTATTTGTTGTTTTTGTTACGCGGCGTGAAAAGGTTACATAATTTATGTGGCATTTTAGCGCAGTTTTTGAAAATTAGTTGCCCGTTGCCTTAAGTGGCACGACATGATTGCCACGGCACATATGCCATATTAGCGGCGCATCTTTGAGCTACTTTTAGACCAGGCACAACACTTGAGTTAAGTAACAGTTGTTGCAATATGAGGCAGCTCAATCAGTAGGGTCACGTGGCACTCAGTGTGCCACTCCAAATCTACAACTGCAACATAAATTGGCTAGACGCGCCCCATTTCGTCTGATCATAAAATGTAGCCAGCAAGAAATGTTGCTCCAAATACAAATTTCAAATTCAAATCGTGCTTCTGCTCGACCAATGGTCAACGCTCAACACCAGGTGTTCAATATTTTCCATGTCGAGCCACAACTATAAAAATATCCTTTTATTTGCCTGGTGTCCTAGACATGCCACATGTGCCTTGGTGTGCAATACCTTGAACAGTTGCCAGTCTGCCATTTGGTTAGTCAGCTAAAATCTATCGATTTGTATATTACCCCCAAATCGTAAACTTTATGTTGGCGTATTCTTTTTAAAATGTGCTTAAAGTGTACATTTTATGGCGGAGACGTGTGTCGTCCGGGCTGGAAAAAAATTCTTGACTTAAATTTTAAGTGCATTGCATTCACATTCATGGAACATTTTCAACTTTACTCTCTTTACAGATATCAGTCGTCTGTCGCGCTCACCGTCGCCACTGCAATCGAATGGTAAGTTCTCAATTTTCATATCTTTTAGTTTTAATTCCGGGCTAAGCCTTTGCTAGAGTCCATTAAAACATCAGCTGTTGTCCAAGTGCATCGATTTACGATTTGTCCACTTTGAAACATATGTACTGTGGCTGACTAGGTATACGCGGAGCTGGAGCTGAAACTAGATTTGGGAAACAGCTGCCAGTGCCAGGCTGTTGTTTGGATCGCATCAATTTCACTAAATCATTCGAATGTTTTCATTGATGCCGAGTTTTCATATTACAAAGACAACAAACAGCACTCCAGCAACCCTTGCCCGTTACTGCCTCGGTTACCTATTGCTTCCGATTGCGACGCAACTGCGCTTCTAGCGTCCGTGTGGCACGCGTTCCTGATAGGGATGTTGCCTGCTGTCAAAACTTTTGTCGCATGGAGTTCCAGCCCTTTTTTTTTGGGCTGCCATTTGTGATTTAGGCTCTGCCGCGGCCCCTACCCTGAACTGGATTTCTTATCTTTAAGTTGATTCTAATGTCTTCTTAAATGTGTTCGACTTAACGACTTCTTAAGTACATAGTTTCGTTCGCATTATATTAGGTGACAATTGTTGTGTAATTTGGGCGGGGCGTCCCTGTTTGATTGTGAATTAAGTTGTGGCATAGTGTCGTGCCACAGATGAGAGAGGTAGAGGCATGCTTAATTGCACTCTAAGTGTAGTGTCGAAAATAAACTCCATAATTTTCGGTTTATTTCTGTAGCAACTTTATAATAAATATTTAAAGCAACCCAAACTCATTTTAGCATATGGACTTATTATTATTCATAACTCGTTATCATGAAATGCCTTAAATTTGCAATTCACACTTTTCAAATTTTATGCCCCCATCAACAGCCCCCATAATCATTGGTCTGCTTTTATGCACACTTTCCATACCCACGTCTGGACTTCGTTAGTCATGGTTAACAGGACTACTTCCAGAGTAAGCTTTTTATATAGAGTTCTCCCTTTTTTTATTGACAGCATTTTGCTTGATTTGAATTTTCATGTTTCGTGCGGCCGGACACAGTTGCTGTGATTTCTTTCGCATGCCTTCGCTTTTACTTTTTGTGCCCCTTTTTCATATGTATTTACATATATTTTATGCAAAAATTATGCCGTTGTGCTTGTCTCGTTCGTGGGAGGCAATAGACAGAGAGAGAGACATGCAAACAGCCAGACAGAAAGACCGACAGACAGACAAGCTGACCATTTGCTTTTTTATTGGTTGGTCATTTGGGCACGGGCGTAGACGAAGGGATTCTGTTGTAGGAGCTAAAAAATATATAATTGTATTTGAAAGATCTGAAGCAGATTCAGTATTCGAAAAATACTTTCGAGTGGCGAATTTAGATTTCAAAGCAATAGCAAAATTTAAAAAGTGAATAAAATATAGACTTTATCAAAAAAAAATCATCAAAGATAGTCGGGATTATTAGTTTTGGGATAAATATTTCTTTTGTTGCAAAATTATGATATGAAAAGAAACTATAATGGTAGTTTTTGCTTAAGAAACACTCTGAAAATCGTAATGTCGCCTTTAAATATTAACAATGCCATTCTAAAAACCACGGGACCGTAAAAATATTTAAAATAAAAATTATGAAATAAGAATTGATTGGAACCATAATAAAAATTATGAATTAATTATTATTTATTGATTTTTTTTTTCATTAAAATTGAAAAATTAATCATGAAATTAATGTTAAATATAAATTTTTAATAAAATAAAAATTTTAATATATAATAGAAATTGCATTAAAATGAAAATGAATGAAATTAAATTTTATATAAGATTTTTTCTATCATTTTTATTATAAAAATCAAAAATAAAAGTAAATTTTTATTTTAGAAAATTAAAATTGAAAAAAAAAAAATTTATTTAAATATCTTTTGAAGCAAGGAGCGCACAATTATGATTGGCTCATTTATGCATACTTCAAGACCTTTCCGTCGATGCCACGATGACATGTCCTATAATAATTTAAAAAAATTTTAAACATTTTTCGAACAACAGGCGTATTGCAATAGTTGCTGCATTTATGTAACGTACACTTCAATGCCTTTTCATAGATGCCTTACATGACCTTGAAGGATAAATATTAAGGATCCCACAAAATAAAAATTGCATTTTAAATATCTTTTGAACGAACATCCCAAGGGTCAACCTCGCCTAAGAAATGTTTCAATACAATGTAATCAGACGGTAGCTAAAGCTGCCAAGTAACATTTAGTTAGTTATTTTCACCAGAAGAAGCCGTTTTAGAATCTTTGTTGAACGGTTGAGAAATAAATTCAAACATGCCTAAGAACTTTGTAAATATTAAAAATAAAGTACGGCAATGACCAAATTGGAACAAACCAAATTAGTATCCAAATTCTATTAGAGTATTTTTTAAAATACGCAGACTACGCCTCTGGTACTGGCTTATCTTCAGTACTCACATTCTGTGAGAAGCAACACACAAACAAATCGAATTTGCACATCATCTGAATACCAAATGGCCGCACGTAGTTCACGTTTAAGAATTTCTCTGCAACAGACAGTCTGCATCCCGTAGTATTTGTAAAAGCTGGTCAACGAAGGATGCTCAGGTCCATATATCGATACATCGAAGGCAAAGCCAAACTCCACTTGGCCGAATAAGTCATCAAAATACACGTACCAACCACCATCACCAGAAATTGGCAATGTCATAAAGTAACCAAAACTAACATATGCAAAAATTGGCAGAGCCTTCCAAAAAGGCAAATTTACAGCTGACCGGCTGTCGAGTCGGGAGATCTGAATGTGTGGGAACACTCACTTAAACTTCAAAGACAGAAGCAGAGCAGGACTTATGAGAAACGGCGTGTTTGCTGATGTGTGGTAGTTTCATAAGAATAAAAAGGGTTACAAGTAACCTTTGATGGCCATTTGCTTCGCCTGTCCAAGGGAGTTTACTGCCTTAAGAGTGCACATGACCAATCTTTGGAAAAATGAAGTCGCAAATTTAAATATTATTGCAAATCAATTGGCAGGCTCGAATGCAAACAAAAGCGCCCCCGCAACGGTCTTTGCCAATTTTTCCACATCTTTTGCTGCTTTTGTATAAATAAAATGCATACAAATAGCAAATTTATACAAATCCAGTGTGCTTCAAGCACAAGGAGCAGGACCAAAGTAGGGCCAGAAGAACAGGACCACATCAGGCAGGGCATTTGAAATGCTAACGTAGCACTTAAAAGCAAAGCAAAAGCAGACCGACTGCTAAAGGAATGAAAAGAAAACATGAGAATTCCATTTGATGTGTAGTACACTCAAGGTAAACTATGTAAACTATGGGGTTCACCCCATTGAACGGTCCAGTCTTGGGAAGCACTCAAGGCCAGTGGCTAGAGACAGGGGATGGCAGCCACAGACGTGTGCACATTTGCGCATAATAAAATAGCAAAATGTATTTAAACGAGTAGTTGGGGGGGAACAGTTGCTCATGTGAAAGCCTTTCACCGAAACTCAACGGTCTATGAAATTGAACAAAAATTATACAAGCGGCGCTTAGCCCAGTCAGGAGCTATGCTAAATTTATGCAAAGGACGCAGCGTCCAGTGGCAGACCCATTTTGGGTGGTTCTTTGGTATTGAATTTTTATGAAGCGTCAAATGAACAGTTTAAGCTTTTCAATACAAATATTTTTCCTCTTGCCTCATCTTCTTGCAGCATCCGATTGTGACGACAACAACTCCAGTGTGGGCACATCTAGTGACCGCTGTCGCTCTCCGCTGAGCCCGGCTTTATCGCTGACACATCAGCAGCAGCATAAGCGGCACATGGTTTACACTCAGCCGCATCCATTGCATGCGCTGCACAACCAACAACAAAAACATCAAACGCACAGTCGCCACTTTAAGCAGGAATCCTATGATGAAGACAACGGTGGTGCCTTAAATCTAACCAGCGACAATTCGCGTCACAGCACGCAGTCACCGGCCACATCGGTCAAGTCCACGCGCACACCACCCCACCTTACACCGCCACCACCAGTGAGTGCAGCTGCTAAACAGTCATCACCGCTAGTGTCTCCAGTCTTGCCCTCTTCTGCTGTTTCCACACCAGCCGCGGCCGCCGCTGTGGCCACTACAGTAGCTAGCGGCGTAGCGGCACCATTGCTGACCTTGCCAGCCCTAGCCTCGCCTCAGGCACACTTTGCGGCGGCCGGCTTTGGTTTAACCAATCCACTTTTGGCCGGCGGCGTTTTAGGCAGCTCCATACCGCCGCAAGAATTTGCGCAGTTCCAGCAAGTGCTGCAGCAACGGCAGGTGGCGCTGCAACAACAGTTTGCCAGCTACATGGAGCTACTACGCAGTGGTGCTCTAGGCCTGCCTCAAGACGATCCTGCATTAGCTACTCAAGTAGCTGCTGCACAGTTTGTTATGCAGAGTCAGCTACAGGCGTTGTCGCAAGCGGCACAGCAGCTGCAAGCGCTGCAAAAGCAGCAGGAAATGCAGCAGCAGCAACAGCAAAGCCATGAGGAAATGCAGCTGGATGAGCCGGTACCGCTGCGTAAATTCGAGCCACGTAGCTCTACACCTCATATGTATCATAGCCCCATGCGGTCTCCGGCTAGCTCGCCACTGCCGCTGACCCAGACTCCGTTCCAGCATCAACTGCAAATCACGCCGCCCAACTCTGCTGCCAGCATAAAGATGACCGGCATGCTTACCCCCTGCACGCCCACTAGTGGCACCCAGACGCCGCAGCAGCCTAAGACGGTGGCTATTGCGGCGGCAGCTGCACGTGCCGGTGGCGAGCCTTCGCCTGAAGAGACCACCGATCTGGAAGAACTGGAGCAATTTGCAAAGACATTTAAACAGCGCCGCATAAAGCTAGGCTTTACCCAAGGCGATGTGGGTCTGGCCATGGGCAAGCTTTATGGCAATGATTTTTCACAAACCACGATATCGCGCTTTGAGGCACTGAACCTGAGCTTTAAGAACATGTGCAAGCTGAAACCTTTGTTGCAAAAGTGGCTGGACGATGCAGATCGCACAATACAGGCTACTGGCGGTGTATTCGATCCAGCAGCATTGCAGGCTACGGTAACCACACCGGAGATTATTGGTCGTCGTCGCAAGAAGCGCACATCCATTGAGACGACCATACGCGGTGCATTGGAAAAGGCTTTTATGGCTAATCAGAAGCCGACTAGTGAGGAGATAAGCCAACTGGCGGATCGCTTGGGCATGGAAAAGGAAGTGGTACGTGTATGGTTCTGCAACAGGCGTCAAAAAGAGAAACGCATAAATCCCTCACTGGATAGTCCGACGGGTGCGGATGATGACGATGTGTCGCCGTATAGCATGCTACAGTTGGGCAGCACATAAGCAGGTAGGATAATTAACTAATTTTAATTTAAGTTACAACTGGCATTAGGGTTAGCAATGTTTTTTATTTTTAAAGTGACGACCAGTGTGTACTAGCTATACCTAAAATAGGTCTGGCAACTCCAATAACTAATGCCCAGTCTCTTTCATTTGCTCTTTTGCTTGCAGATTGAAAGGTCGCCATCGCAAACACATCAAATATTAGCTTAATTCTTCAACATGGCCAGGCTTTTTAGAAGAGACCAAACCAATCGTCCCCCGTAATGGTTTGTGCTGCAACTTTACTCTTGTTTATGTTAACTATTACCGGTATTTATTGTAACTGTAACTAAATTAAATCTATTTACGTCAAAACAAAATACACACAAAAAAAAAATTTGTTGCTTAAGTGAACGGAAACCGGTTCTAGTCCAGTTAAGCATCGGAATTTTTTATTGGCTCTATTCAAAATTTGCATAAAAATTATTTCATTTGCCCTGTTAGTTCGGGACAAGGCGTTTAATTTTAATGCAAAATTTTGTACACTACTGTAAGGTCTGGTACTATACGGCGTATTAATAATATTTAAGTACAGTAATCTTTGTGTATACTATGTATTAGAAAACTATATGAGTTGCCTACTTCCAGGCGTCTCTCCCTCTGTGTGTATGAAATTTAACGTTTTCAAGTCAACTTTATTAGAGAATAATTAAAAAACAAAAGCTAACTTAGATATAAATCAAACGTCAATATTTAAGCTTATTTATTTTTTGCGTGAATACTGTGATAATTAATTGAATGTCTTTTTTTTAAATGAAAAAGAACAAAAATTTATAGAAGGCAAATTAATAGAACCCAAACACAACTTATGCCTATGCGTACAGCTGAGGCAAACACAATATGACTAAAACAAATTTATTTCATCACGTTTCTAATTGTAATACAACTACATATATATGCATATAGAATTTTAAAATGTGTAAAAAAAAAAAACAAAAAAATATAAATTAAATAAAATTAAAATAATTGTGAAAAATTTAAATGTTTTATATTCTATTTCGTCAAATGGTGTCTGTCGGAGTACATAACTGACTTTTCAGGACTTTAGCTATTTCAGAAGGTGTAAGTAATAGCTCTGCTATATGAATCGAATTTCGAAAAATTGTCCTACAAGCATTTAACCGACGGATATTTTATGAGATTTTTTATAAAAAACAACAAAAGCATCGTTTGTTCGAAGAAATAAAATTTAAATAAAACACGTTTTTTTAAATTAAGCCGTTATGCGTTAAGTTTGCCATATGAATTGAGATGCATCATTAGTTGTCACAAATCGCTGTGGCAGTGTCTAGTACCTTATCCAGCTAAACCCTTTGATTTAAAAAAAAAACCCACGAAAATAAAGTATTTTTGTCAAATCAGCATTCAGTAAGTATAGTTATATGTTGAATTTTATAAAATTGAAAAAATAAAACTAAACGCTTTGGCATACAAATTTTTTCTTAAGCGCTAAAAAAGAGTATATAAAATATAGGTGTTTGTGTGTTGTCGAAAAAATTCTTATTTTGTATTGATTTTTATTTAATCAAATTTTTTTATATAAATTAAAAATTTTTAAACCAATTTTTTTTTAAATAGGTTGCGCTGATAGAAAAGATTTGCAGCACAACGTAAGTAGTATATTGATAAACGATCGATAACAATCTCCAGGCAGCAACTGGTTGAAACCGCTTCCCGCTTTTTAAGGCAAATCTAAAGGAATGAATGAATGAAAGGCGGCAGCTTTGAAACAAGAAAAATAAAAATACAACCATACCAGAAAAGAGCTCGGTTAAAACGCAAAACACAATTTTAATAAACAACAACATGCAAAACTGAAATTAATTCATGGAATTTGTGCCTACTGATTGCCATTCATTCGGTGGGCAGCTAGATCTGAGCTCTGCGTTCTGGGCTCTGGACAGGCTGTTAGCTGCTTGCTGCTCAACTGGAACAGCAAATAGTCTGACGTCTGAGGGCGAGCGACTGCACTGAGACGGGCAGAGCAGAGCAGAGCAGAGCACAGATACAGATACAGATGTGAGCTAATAAGAAACAGACACCCGCAGTACGGACGACAATTGCCCCCGTCGGATGATGATGACGAAGATACATGCAGATGAGCTGAAAACATGACATGCGACTATCTGCGGCAAGGTCGATCGGGTTGAAGTGGGGAAGAGAGATAGAGAGAGAGAGAGGGGCAGGGTGTGCTGTGTGGGAGTGTTGTATGTAGTGTGGGGTCACGCTATCAATGAAAAGCCGCCACTGTGCAAATTGAAGGCACTGCGATTTGGTTGTACTGGAACCTAGTAGCGGCGGCAACCCTGTGCGGAGTGCAGAGTTGAGCCTGCCCCTACGTCATTGTCGCTTAAGCTTTGAACAATTAAAATTTGCGTTTTTAGTTCGGGGGCAGCTCTCGAGAGTGTGTATGTTGTTGGCAAGTTTTTAAATGTTCATTAGCTGGGCGGGACCAGGGACCAGGGAGCAAGCTGGCCAGTAGTGTATAGTACGCAAATGATGGACGCGCCAAAGTTGTGGCCCGCGGGCAGCACTTCAGCATACAGTTTGCATGAAAAGCGCATAATCATCGCGTGTCATGTGGAAATTTATACTATTTATGGTCTGTTTGTTTGCAGTCAGTACGACCGATAGGGCCGAGGTTGCCCTTGCTCTGATCTCGATCTTCAACGTCTTCAACATATTCCTCAGTTGTAGAGTCGCCGCTTAAGTTGCTTTTAAACTGTGCTCGAATTTGTTGTTGTTGCGTTTTGGTTATTTGGTGTTGACTCTTGTCTCCTGACTGCTAATAAATTCATGGAAAATTGCCAGTAATTAGCTAGAAACGATGATGATTTCGCAAGAATTCTGCTGTTTACTTTATGTGTGTGAATTTGCATATGAGAAAGTTTTACACAAACGACTTTAGGGTTACTAAAAAAAAGGTACTAAAAGCAACATTGTGTAGCCGCAGCGTGGTACAGCTCTTTCATAATCGTAAATCTTAAGGCAAATATGTAGTCCGTTGATGCCGACACTTTTACGGACCCCCAATTGTTTTCCCATGCTACTTTCTAGGCATATATCCATAAATTGCAACTAATTAAAAAACCCTTAAATTACAGCTGCTTTGAAAATTATAGTCCAAATGCGATGGCACGAAGCTAAAAATCTTACAGTTTCACATTTAAATCTGAACCCAAGATAATGGCTTAATTCATAAATGCAAACTCAGATCCCTGCAAAAAGTTCCCAGTTTGTGTTGTCTGCCTGTCTTGTCAAGTGGCATCAAAGCCATCAAAACTAACGAGTACATCGCATAAATTGCAAAAATTTTCCTAACAGTGACTTGCCACATGTCTTGAACTTGAAATGCATTGCATTAATTTGGAATTGCTTAAGTTTTGCTTAAGTTATCAGCTGGGCTCAGAGTTACAACGCAGTGGCACAACCGAGTTCAAGTCTCGCTATGAATATTCATATAACTGCGCGGTAAGAAGCTTTCTTTTATGTGTGGGCAAACAAAAAAAAAAAAACTTATATTATCTATATTAAATTTAATCCTCTAAAAGAGCACATGGGTTACGTTGTAAGTCGATTTGATGAAAAATGAATTCTCTCCAAGTGGGAGCTGAGCGAAAATTGTAAACCATTCAAAATTTGGTAGAGTATGTATTGTTCTGCATAGTAGTATACTATAAATTAAATGAACCCAGTTTGAAAAAAAAAAAAAAAAATTCAAAATGAAGTTGTCAATGAAATATTAAAGCAATACATTTATTCAAACATACACCCTTTTAAAAACACCGATTTATGAAGATTTGAATGTACCACTCTTATCTTTTTAATTTATGGATTATAATTAGATTGGCAATATGGGCAGAAACGACTTTGAGATAAAGTGTACCATAACATTGCAATCTAATCGGATTCAGTGCTTAAGCACTCAAAAACAACAAAATTTTGGCTGCCAACTTGGTTACAACTAGGTCAACTTGGTTACTGATATGATATAGTCAGCCGATTTTGGTAAAATTAGGTAGTGCTTATGAGCTCTTAACAACTATCAAATATCAAATTTGGTTACGATATCTTCATAAACACATGGAACACAACGAACTTTGGACCAAACTGGTTTTTTTAACCCATCGGTCCAATAGAAGCTATATGGTACAATCAAACGATTTTAATTAAATTTAGTAGAGTGCTTACGAGCTTCACCAAACTACCAAACGCCAAATCTGATAACTTCTAAGACAAACGAATTATCCCTTAACCCTACGGGAGCTATATAAAATAACCACGGTAACAAAAAAATAAAATAAACTTTTCTCCCGTGACATAAAAAGGGATTTAAACTGAAAGTTTGGTCGCTCTAGTTCATACCCTGAAATCGTTCACCGTAGGGAGCTTTAGATCAATTCGAAAGATTATAAAGATATCGTATACAAATTTTGCATTCGTAAGTTGTTTTTAGTTCCCAATCAATCGAATGTGATCATAAATGGTTGACTATATCAAACAGCCCCGATTAGACCGATCGGTCAAAAAATGGATTTGGCGCAAAACTAGTTTTTTTGCTGGTTTATGAAGATATCGTTATCAAATTTGGCAAGTAAAAGTTTTTTTTAGGAGCACTTTAGCAATAAACCGATTTTGATTGCAATGTGATGGTACAGTTTATCTTAAAGTCGTCACTGCCCAACTTTAACGTGCGTCTTTTTTTGAGGAATTAACCCTCTTTTAATCTTTTTTTAATACTTTTTTTCGTCCGTTTTAAGAAATTTTTGATATTTCTACTATACATGAATCGATAGCCAATAAAATTTAAGGAAACTACCTGGAAGCGCAAGTCGATATCTAAATTAGAAATACTTTGAATTAAAAAAACGAAATATGTCTGGCCAGACACAGGTGTCCGACGGAGGGTTAACTATACAAATACAAAATTTTTTGGTCATTTTCTTATTTAAAAGAAATGCGCGTAAATGAAGAAACTTAGCCAACTATTTGCTTCAAGCTAGGATTCGACCAAAAAAAAATTCGAGAGTCTATCCAAGCACGCTAAATTTAGGATTATAAAAAAACCAATGGGTTTCCACTGCCTTGGTTACATGACATTTATTTATTTATTTACATTTACATTTTTTTAAACAAAAATAAAACTTTGAGGTTCCTGTAGGAGATGACCTACCATTCGTAAATTGATCACCTAAAATTTTAACCCTTTATATATTTTGTTGGTTTATATAGCCTATTATTTCATTAACAAATATGACAACTTCAAAATTGTGCCCCTTGGTAACCATCAATTAAATTTACTTACTCGTCAATATATGTTGTATGTGCCACAGCTTTAGTTACTTGGCACTTGTCTAAGCTTTTGCCAGGAAATATCTAAGAACCCTTTCCACTTCATCATTGAACAGAATACGTTGCAATTTAGTCAAATTTGTTCGATTATGAGTCATGATTTCACATTCATAGGCAACTACGATTCGCGTGCACTTAATGTATGCAACTTAACCACAAAGAGTCTTAATTAAGTTAAAATTCAGTAACTGCAGGTGTTTGAAATGCATATTACAATAAAAAAAAAAAAACCAATAAAAAAATGCATGGACTATAAAGCAATACCAAATTATGCAACTCTAATTTGCGTTCGATATGTGAAAAATATCCAAGTAACCAAGCAATTATACATATTCGTTTATTCATTTCATTGAATTACAATTGAATAGTTGCAGTCGGAACTTGGGCCAATTTGTAAGTTATACCAAAGGTCACACTGCAACGAGCCGCGGTGCATGCAAACCACTTCCCGTTTCCTACTCGCGCCATGCCCTAGAACAATTATGCCGCCTCAGGGCGTAACTCGGCTGGAGTTCTTGCCTTGAGCTCTAATTAAAAATTAGTTTTGTAAATATTTTGCTTGCCTTCTGCAAATTTCGTAATCGTAGTCAGTTTTTATATTTAATTTATTTTTTATTTCTTGCAAACAAAAATGAAATAGCTTTTTAACAAACTGCTATGGCTCAGTACTTTGCATGTGAGCAGCTAGACTTGCCTCCACTTGAAATGCAACATGCAACACATCGTTGCAATGACAGTGGATTGCAGCAGTTGACGACGGGTGGGGTACGGTTGGGTGAAAGACTTGTTATAGTTCTGGCTGCTTCCTAGTACTTTTTATTATTATTTATGTTTGTTGTACTCCGACCATTGTGGGTAACTACTGTAGTTGTCCCTGATGCTTTGTTGATGATGGCCACGAACTGGTCTACTTGGAACGAAGTTGGGTGTCAAAGAGGTATGTTAATGGCATAAGTATAAGCAGTCACGGGCAACACCTTTCTAATTATAACTTAATGATTGGTAGAAGTAACTTTAAATTGGAAATAAAGCAAAGCCAGATGAAAATCATACGCCCCCTTAACTAGCTTCAACTGACAAGTTCTTAAATGAGTTATACATATGTATGTAAAATGAAGTAAATAAATAAATATCACGCAGTGGGGCTGCACAGCTTGGAGCTTGGTTTTCTGGTTCTGGTTACTCTTTGAGTAACACAAATTTTATAAGATTTTGATTTTTATATATTTTACTGCCGCTAAGTACTTTTTGCATTGCGTTTTCCGATCTCCGAAGAGATCTTGAAATACTAAAAACGTGTCTAGTTAGAACACTATAATCTATGCACACATTTGTCTGTAAGTTGGCAGAAGATTAATGCGGTTTCCTGCAAAGACATAAAATGGAATGGGTTTAACACGCAGGTGTCGGAAGGTACTTAAACATTAAACTATTAAAATTGCAATAATCATATGTTAATTGTGTTTTCATGTACGTGTGGAGTATGTAAATTTTCGAGACATTTTTGGATGATATCTGCAAATGATAGCTTTAAAGTAAGCATTGAAAGTTCTCACATTATAAGCAAGTACTGAGTTGATAGCGTCAGAGTCTCTTGTATGTTGCAAGTGTCGGTGCAGATAAAGCCAATTAAAGGCACATTTAAGCGCGTTTCTTTTCAAGATGCACAACTGCAGTTGCAGTGTGTCATAAAAATTAATTTATTTAAATTAAGACAATGGCAAAATTTGCGTTTTTAATTGTCAAGTGGCTACCACTCGCAAATCATCATCTTCAGACTGGGTCCGGCGTCCGGTCAACCCACGCTAAACCTTTGAAAATTGCAGGCGTTCCGGTTTGCCGCCTGCTAAAGCCAAAGAAAAAAATGTTTAACCATTTGACAATGGCTGTAAAAATGTGTACCAAATGCCAAACAATACTCGAAATTGAACAAAAGCCAAGCGCTTCACAAAATGCAATAAAAATTAAATAAAGTCATCAAGTCTATTTACAATTTTCAAATTGTTTCATTCTTCGAGCGCATTGTCAGCGAATTTTGCAGTTCAGTTGCAACAGCAGTCAGCAAATGGAGCGTACAACCCGATAAAGATACATAGATACACGCTCACAGCTACAGATACATATAAAGATAGAGGAGAAAGCAGCGCTGGCTGCTGCTGTTGAGTAATTTGGCTGGAACTCAAATAACCAGTTACCCGGTCAATCTAGGACCTACAACCTACCTTGCTTCATAGTGCTGCCTCAGCATCAATGCTCGCCCACAAACGCTCCAGGTGCAAACTGCAAACTGACTGACCATCCCTGCCCGTACGTTTTGTATCTTTCACGCCATGTCATGTGATTTATGATTTTTTTTTTTTTTTTTCGTCTGTCGTCTGTTTTCACTTGAAAACTATTCAGTCTGTGTTCAAATGCCTGACCAACTTTGTGTAGGCGATGTGCCACTCAAGGCGCACTTACTATATACACGCAGCTTGCTACACAGTTTTCGTCCTCGTTCTAGTGCTCCTCATCATCATCATCATCATCCTGTGGTCATCATGTGCTCTCAATGCATTATGTTTGACCAACGCCGTTTTGGCACGCTTCCCGCCGTTCGCCACCATTGAACCTTTGTATGCAGCATTTACGAACCCCTGTCCTTAGCAATCATCCCCTCTTGAATGCAATGCGCGGGCGTCGTTCCCAATCCCAATACTTTTTCTAACCGTTGGCATTTTACCTTAGCCGCTAAACGCTGCATTTAGGCCTTTATCAATGCTTCTTGTGGCACGACATTAACGCCGATCCCGCCAGTCGATCCCTATCTTGTTATACAATATCATCAAAAGTGCTTTGTCATTCTTGCGCGAGGGAGTTTTAGCAGCTACTTCTGGCTGCCTTTATTTTTCTACCAATTTATTATGACATTTGGCGCGAGCACGCTGAAAGGTCTAAGGAGTGGGGCAATCATTTCTTAAAGTAGGAGTGGACAATCTCAATACACATGAAGCAAACGTGTCTTAAACAAGAGTTTGAAAGCGAACATTAGCTTGTACGCATTCCAAGTATCCCTTACGATATTCACCCATAAAAATACCGAACACAAAGCATAACATTTAAATTTGTTGTAATAAATTGCAGTCCACAACAACAACAACACCAACAAGAACAACAAGAGCTGAGAACGAAACGAGATTCGTCAAAACAACTTTGTACAACTTTTCCGCAGTTTTAAGCCGAGTGCATCGCTTCACAATGGGACAATTGGCCAATCAGGCACAGATGTATTCCAGTTTTGAAGCCAAATGGTAGCACTTGAAGTTTTATTTGGTATCTTCACATGCTCTAATATGTTTTAATCAAAGAAGTTTTTTCACAGTATACAGCTTCGAGCATTACAAATTTGGAAGATTACTTTTTTTCTTCTCTGAGTTAATTTAATTTATCGCTGCCAGATTATCCATTTCTCCCACTGTGCGCTCTCAACATGACTGCTCAGGTTCACTCAATCACAATGTACGCGTGTAATGGCTTCCTTAAACTCAACACAAGAATCACTTCGGCCATGATCAAAATAAGAGCCGACAGCAAATCTCAAAGTCAAGTTATGGACAAATGTGGATTTGAAGTTCTCATTGCCAGAGTCAGGATGCCGTTGACGCTGGACTTCATCTTAGATAATTTTGCGGGTGGGCAGTGATTTTGCGTGATACAAAAAAAAAAGGATTTCAGAGGTAACAATTGCTAGCAACTTTACATATATTAAGGTTTTATACCTTCTTGAGCTATTCACCACCAACTGAACTGGATTTAAGTAAAAAAGAACAATTCACTTCTTCGTAGGATATTAAAATTTAGTAGCTGTAAGGATATAAATAAATTTCACAATTATTTAAAGATCTTAAAATATGGACAAAACTAACCACTGGTAAAAAAAAATTACCGCGCTAATTAAAAAAAAAGTAACAATTTGCTTTGAAATCTAACTCCACGAAACTAAATTGATAAAGCCAGTTTTTTAACTAATTCCTTCAATTTACTTGTTTAATTGTGTAAAAATAAAATATAAGACATCGTGGAGATAGAATTACCTTGTTGGTAAACAACAAATAAAGTTTTTAGACTCGAAATTGATTGAAAATCGACATCCTAGTATGCGAATATACAGAAAGTTATTTTCTTTGCAAACTCTATTTTTACATAATTATAACAATCCTCGGAAATCTGAAAAAGGTTAGTTTCACTAAAGGTCTTTATCAAGATTATTGATTTTCGTTTAATTTTTATAGATTTTTAGTAAAAAATTTAATTGGTATTCTTTCGCCCCCTCAGAAAAAAATAAAACATTTAGATTTTCTTGAAGCTTAAGAATTTTTCACATGCAATGAGATTATCTAGAAAATGACTTATATGTAGTGCTGTTAAGATATCTTCCAAGTTTTGCTAGAAATTTCTTCTAGGCTGATGGCGATTCATTCAAACAGTTCGACAAAAGTAAGGATGCTGTCACACCTTTGTATAAATCTTTTGTTCAAGAGTATCGATACATCGATATATCGATACATCGAAGTACATGTGGCGACCATATTTTTAATGCTTAAATTAATTCAGAGTGGGCCATCTGTTGGTTTGGTTATACATATAAGTATTTTCAAAAAAAAAAAATGGACTTAACAAACAAATCAAGAGATAAATATATTATCATAATAAGCATTTCAAAATTAATTCATCCAAAAAGTTATACAACGAAAACAAAAGATAATACAGGCCACAAAAAAAAGTGGTATAAGTTTAACAGGTGTAAGAGGCATCACTTATGGATTTTGAGCAGTTGAATCCGAAGTCCAAAAAACTCCTTGACACGTGGGTTATGAGATTACCACCAAAAAATCCCATAAAACGAGGTAATTTGGATATTATCTAAGAACCCTTGGATCGGGGTTTTTTGGTCTTCGGATTCAGCTGCCAAAAGACCATAAGGGGTGCCTCTATCACATGTAAAGTTTACACCACTTTTTTAATCTGTTCAGCCATAATTGCAGGCTCCAATCTTTAAAACCAGTTAAAAAGTATCTACATAATCCAGCTAAAATTGCAACCTTGCGGCATATGCTTGAATCTTTCGTCTATTAAAATATTGTCAAAGTGCCAAAATTGAGTCAACCCTACTATTTCGGATCTTTAGAGATTAGCTTTTTTTGATCTTTTTCATCCCCATAACTTAAAATAGTGCTTTTAATATAACTACATAGATAAATATTGCATTCGTGTAATTTTGTTTTTAACTTTACCAGCCATACTTGCTGATCCATCATATCCCTGTTCGTTTAAATTGGAATTGGGGGCTTCAGCCGCCTAGCCCACGCGATTGCTATGTGCCTTAAATTGACATAAAATTTTAATAATTAGCAATCACGGTATTTAAAAGTTCACACATTATATTTATGATTAGTTAGTTACTAATTAAGCCCCAACAAGCAGTATTCTTTGCCTATTGCTATATGGAATATTGGAAAAAATATTAATTAGGACTAATCTTCAAATGATAAACAAAATGTGGCACATGTGAAGCCTGCCAATGGAATAAGGTGCAAAAAAAAAAAAACGAAAAAGTTTTGATGACTTGCCATCAAGATGATGGAATGCGTTGGTCCATCGTTTGGCATGACTAAGTAGACCCAAGGCAGTCAAGAGGGGCGTGGGGGGCGCACTACATGCGTGACTTTTCGCAAGTACAGGCGCTTCCTGGTAACTGGTTACTGGTAACTGAAACAGATACAGATACAGAAGACGACCGAGCGAGCGCAAGTAATCCAATAATTTTTAATTAAAACTCAACACTCGAAGCAAACAATTTTTTCCAGATAAACTGTCATTATGCGCCGTCAATTAATTTAGACGCAGCGTTAATGATCATCATCAACATGCCGTCTACAAAAAAAAAAAAAAAAAAAAACTAGAAACAAGTACAGGAACAACAACAACAACAACAACCACGACAACAACTCTAGACTAGTTGATAGAACAAACCGTCGACGACACTAAATGAATATTGATAAATGGGGCGTTAAAATGGGCGTTGTGTGTTAGGTGAAGTTGCCACAATGCGGCCAGTTGAACAACTTTACTTGGTGCAGCTTAAACGCTTAGCTTCCACTGTCACCAGTATGACAATATTAATTAGCGAGGAGTTAGGAGTTAGCAGCTACGGCCAAGATATGAAAATAATAGCAATCATAGCTGCAGCCTCAACGGATGAGGCCCATCCCCACGCGGCAAACTCGAACAATGGAGTTGTGCATAGTTTTTAAACTCAAATTAAAGCACAAATTGCTACCGCTGCCACTTCAAAGGTACAGCCGCTGTGCGGCATGCAGAGATTTGCGTCAAAAAGTTTTACCGAACTGAATACTAAGACGCAGCTCAAGCAACATCCATCAATTTCTGACGCTTTCATCAAGCGGCAGAGACCTGGCTACAGCTGCAGCGGCAGTGGCATTATCGGCAGCCTTCGTTCTTGCGACATTTGCTACAAAAGCGGCAACAACACTACCACTAGCCATGCCTATGCCAATGTTGCCACACAGTTGCAGAGTTGCGCAGGGCTGTCGTTGAGTGTCTTCTTTGCGCATTTAAATTGTCGGCAGGATCCAAGCGTTTTGCGCTAATATCCACCACAATATCCAACAATCCACAAGTAGCGCGTTGGTCCCAAAGAGAGTACCATGTTGTTGTTGTTTTTATTGTGCTGGATTTGGCTGAAGATTCTGCATTCTTTGATTGGACCCTTTCTTTTTTCCATTCTTATTGTTGTTGCATTGACATCTTTTCGTCAAATCATTCATTTCGCCGCATCAGAATGCATAAATATTTTGGACTTTTGCTTTGAAAACAATCTTCTAAATATATACCTACTATATGGGTACACTGGCGGGCGAAAGTTTTCAGACTGTTAATAATGGTGGTATTATAAGCTGTAACGATAGTCTTTGCAGCAGTGGCGGATCCACGGAGGGTTTTCGGGTACGTTGTCAGTTTTTTGCGAGCTCTGGTATATGTATATACACTTTGAAGTGAAAAACCCCCCTGCTATGCAATAATAATTTTTGATGAAAAATATAAAAGCTTGAATCATTTTTTTTAAACCCAAAGCTGATTACTGCCTCTTGACTTGAAGATCAGGTTCGTTTAGCAGATTCAACCGCTACCAAGGCAAATGTGAAATCTTGCATCGATTGTTCAAGTGTCCGGAAACTTTCGACTCGCAGTGTTGCTTGGCCACAAAATGTAAATCAGAAACATGCCGCAGTTAGGCAGGCGCGAATGCTGCACAGAGTTGTCAGGCGTACCCAAACCCATGACAATACACTATTAACTCTACATTGGCTAACAGCACTCGACAACCCTGGAAACTAAACCAATTGCCTGTTGTCGTATGTTTTAATGAAATGCCAAATGCGCAATGCTAATGCAGCACTTTTGGAGTTACTGTAGCTACTCCAGCTATTGTGGCTACTGTATTCCGCACTCGGATCGGCATTTTATCGATCCCTTTGAACGCCAACAGCCGGCTGGCAGTGTGCACAATGCCATCAAAATTTAAATAGCCGCGGATCCAGCGGTTTCAAGCAACGAACAAACAATCTTTCGTCAATCAGCCGAGTAAAAAAAAAACCAGCATTCCCCTATGTCTGCGACATTTTTTTGGGCCAACTCCTTTTGGCCAGTGGTAGCCTCTGTTGTGTTTGAGTTTGTATAGTTGGGCAAAGGAATTTGGGCTGCTTTCTTTGCAATTAGTTTTTGTTGAAGTTTGGGGGACCGCAGCTAACGGCAAAATAAAACCAGAGATTTTTGAATGCGCTGCGTACGAATGTCAAGGTCAGGAAGCTGCGATAACTCAGCTACAAATTGTTTTATTTTAGCTCGTGAGTACCCTGTCGAAACCTCTCGTTACTGGGTGTCTCTGATTTATGTTACTGTGAAACTATCGGCAATACAAACCCACAATTAAAGGCACTTGAGACGTTGGCAGCAGCGAAATGACAAAAATGAAAAACGAGCTCGACTCGAACCGAACCAGGATGAACCGCACGATGAATACGATCCGCGGCTATGGAAATGTGATAAGCTATAATTAAGCGCAAAAAGGATGCGATTTCAGGGGGCAACCTCCACGAGCAGTTGTAGTCCGAAATGCAGTGTACTGCAGCAGTGGGCGTGTATATGCTAAGCAACATGCAAGGGGCGTGGCAGTATAAGCAAATTTAATTTATACAATATGCAAAGAATTAATTCGTACTGAAAGCTCTTCGAGCGAACCAACCGGCTGCCCAGTCTGGACTCCACCATGGATCGTGGGGCGTGTTGCAGTTCTTGTTTGTACATTTTGGCATTTCAATTGGACCCAACAAACACACAGGCGGCGCACAAGTGGCGCCCATTTGGTTTTGAATTTCAATGGCCATTCGATTGTTGTTAATACCAAGCAGCAGTATTCCTATCCCTATGGCAAACGGAAATATTAATAATTCCAGTTCTCTTTACCCCGAAACCACAAAATTATGTACAAACATGCAATATGTCATAATGTTTACTATAAACACACACACATCCCCCCAAACGTAATCGATCAGGTGTAACCTAACAATTGAGTAATAATTCATAAATATATTTCAACTCGAAAAGAAATTAATTTGCCAGCCCAACAAAACCAATCGAACATTTTATATGACGCGTTGACGTTTGAAATGACAACAGCAACACCAGCCACAACAATCCAACTGACTTGGACTGTCAATCATCAGGTACATTAACAGTAACTACTATTCATAGACTATGCCAATTATTCATATTGTTCCAATGAAAAAGGCGAAAAGTGGAAAAGTGGCAGCTGCACGGTTTTTAATTGAGAAAAAAAAAAGTAGCCGAACCTACCGCGTTACGGAAGTCACGCAATCGAACAGTAACCCACTAACTAACCTATATCTTGGTGGTATATCAATATTGATACTTGAATTATTCCAAAACCCCGTGAGTGGGATATAGTAATGTAAGCTGACGTTTGCAAAGCTTTTTTCCGAGGAAACCCCTTCGAACGCTTCCAATGATTTGTGGCGGTGCGCAGCAGTGTCATACCCAGCAGCCATTTTGTGAATGCTCGTTTTTTGATTATTAGGCTCACATATATTACTGTGTCCAAAAAGTAAGGTGACATTTGAATTTAAACTGCTCGCGGCAAAATTTGATTTAGAGAAATTTTTTTCAGGTTGGTAGGTTTCGTTTTTGTGAGCTGCTAAAGGTGAATTTTTCGACTTTCACACGAAAAACATTGCATTTTTTTTGGAAAAAAGGCGTCGCGTTGATGTGTTTGAAACAATGCTTTCTGACTATATTGACAAGACGAAATACATTATAACTGGAGATGAGACTTGGATCTATGCTGAGGACCCCGAAACAACCGATCAATCGAGCGAATATCGTGCCAAAGGTGAGGCAAGAGCAAAAAAAACCGCGCCAAAGTCGCTCAAAAATCAAGGACATGTTGACTGTTTTCTTCGTTTATCGTGGTTTTGTGCATTATGAGTTCCTTCCGCCGTGTCAAACAGTCAACAAGAAATATTATTTGAGCGTTTTGCGTCTTTTGCGTGAAGCTATTCGCCAAAAGAGTCCGGAATTATCGCGAGACAACTCATGGTTTTAGAACCATGACAATGCAACGCCTCACATTTCATTGATTCTTCGTGACCATTTCGCCATGAAACTCAACCCATATTGTTCCACAACCACCGTATTCACCTGATATGGCACCGTGCGATTTCTGCCTGTTTAACAAACTCAAAAGACCGCTCCCCGACCGTTTTGAATCGATAGAGGAGATTCAAGCCGCTTCGAAGAGAGAGCTGAAGACCATCCCTGTAATCGATTTTCACAACTGTTTCGAATATTGGAAAATCCGTTGGCATAAGTGCATTACTTTGAAGGCGATGAAATTGATTTGGACGAATAAATAAAGATTTTTCAAAACAAATGCAATGTCACCTTATTTTTTGGTCACAGTAGTAGCATAGTTTCGTTTAGTATATTTTTAAGATATAATAAATTCCTTTAAATGTTATCATAAAGCGTGTATGTCATGGAGATTTTAAATCAATTTTAAGTATATTGAATGAATGCAGAAGACCGTTTCTTGTTTGGTAGAAAACTTTAGACGACGACTAGGAGACTTTATTTAAATATCCTTTTGATACATGACTATATATGGATTAGAAAATTAATATAAAAAAAAAAATTAATTTACCTGGTTAAATATTTAGTGCTAAGAATTCGTATAGCCCTTAAAGTATGACTTCAAGCGCCTTTGCTAAATGGACACACCCAAGTCCAGTGACATAGCAACCCATTATATAACGCTATTTACTTAGCAAATTAACTAAAAAGCTAATGGACATAAAACTAAGACACATACACTGCTATATACTATATACCATGTATAGCAAAACCAATTTGAAATTGAAATTTAATATGCTAGCAAGTAAATAAATAGTTTACGAAAACGAATACCAAAAGACAATTCGAATACAAATAAATTGAAAGCGATAAACGTAGCAATCAAAGGTAGACGCAAAATGTTGACGGTGAACCAGCGAACAATCAAGAGCTACTCCAAGCCCATGACCAGGCGATAACTAGAGACAATTAATACGCTAAACGATGACAGTCTAGGCACAAGGATAGTTGTGACTAGGACATTGCTCGTTTGGAAGTTCTCACGAAACCATGTTGGAAAATTGCCAGAGGACACGCGTCGCGCTCGTTTGTGCAACTAAACTGAAATTAGTTGGAAATTACACCCCCTCTGGTGCGGAGGAAGCGCCATGATAAACAGATAAAAAATGAAATTTAACGCCGCCACCGCAGCAATGGGCCACCAAAAAACCACAAGACCACAAGAGCAAGGCCTTGGTGGTGCGGGTTTTGATAATGACAGTAATAAGGATTCAATGATTGTCGTGGATTTTGCGACGACGTCGCCACCCTTTCGCCATTACTTTTGATAGGGCGTCCTAGCGCGCAGTGGGCAGGGTTGGTTAGTTGGTCGTTAGCGTGGCCATGCGACATTATTGGACGACGGCATGGTTAGTTCCTTTTTTATCGGAACGCTGCCTTTTTTTTTCCTTTTATTTATGCGCGTTTTGCATGAGCTCAATGATTCGATGATTTTCTATTCCATTTGATCTACGCTTATGCGTAGACAATTTGTTGCAGAATGTTGTGCCCCTGGGAAATACACTCGATTTTCTATGGAAAATGCAAATCATGTGATTTGTTTTATTGCTACTGGTATTTTATGGTCAATTGCATTTGTGATGTCAGAAATTTTGATAAATTACTATGGAACATAAAGTCAAATATAGCGACAAACAAAAATTTTCCAGTCATGCTCCAGCCGCTGAAGATTATTTTTCGGTTTTCAGTACTATTTTGACAAAGGTCTTTGCTAAGTACTCAGCATATCAGTCTCAACTAAGGAGTGTCATATGAATATTCAAACTCAACTGACTGTGACCAACTTTCTTTAGAGCGTAGCTACTTATTATATTTGAATACACAGTCGCACTAATTTGCTTAGTTAAATTAAGACCTACTTAAAGGGTGTTGGATTGTTCAGCTCATTATATTGTTTTCACCTTCTATAATTTAAAGCAGTCGACTGTCATAACAAGCAAATTGTCATTAGTCTGGAAGTAACGCTTTTCAATTTACACGTAAATACATTTCTGTAAATATTTACTACCTGAGTTACTCAGCTGACACTTTTTTTGGCCTTCGGGGCTTGACCCCAACTATATAAATAGAATCATATCGGTTAAAATTAAACATAAAACACTTTACGAGAAGCACTTCAAAGAATGCAACGTTCCATCCATACTTAAAATGACCGATTATATGCCACCAATATTTCAATGCTGATATCATGCATAAAATATCAGTACATGACTTCATTAAAAATAGTTTATGATGGAAAAAGAAAAAAATCCATCGCGACAAAGCTAAAACTGACTGGGCCTAAATAAATAAAAAGTATTATTGAAATACCAGTCATCTGATTTTGACTTTTTTTTAATGGTGCCATTAATAATGCGCGTAATTCAATACAAATGTATGAGGAAACAAGCAATTAATAAATTTCCGATTCTTAAAAATCGTTCGTGAAAGTAAGTACATCAAGACAGGCGCTTGTAATTGTTATCAGCAGTACTGGGGCATGGGTATAAACAAATTTATTCTATTATTTATTTGCCTTGGCACCTTTCACAGTCAAAGACGTCAACAACAACAACAAGTTCAACGACAACGACAACTTTGGGACATGGAATCTTGCCACCCCGCCAACCCCTGCTGCAGCTGTTGGGTTTGTGCTTATCTTCAGCTGATATTATTAGCAAATATTGAAATTCTCGGAAAAGCAGTACGTTATAGAATTTATAAAAAATTACGAATGCAAGACATGTCAATAAATTTTAAGTGAGTACATTTTAAAGGTATATGATTAAAAGAAAAACCTGTAAACCTCGAGACGCCTGATAGCAGCGGAAATACCATAAAATGTACATAGGCATGTACTCTTGGTATACCTATGTTGTTAAAACTTTAATGTTATACAGCAGCCGACTTCAAATATGGCCACGATCATACGTAAACTTCATCTCACGTCAGCCATTTTGTTTTTCAGATTTTGCATTCAGTTACTTTCTCAGCTCCATCGTCCTCTCAGCAGGCCAGGCCAATCAATCAAGTTTTTTTTGTTCTCTCGCCAAGCGGCTTTTGCATGCGCTGACGACAAGATGGACGCCGCCGCTCAAGCTCACATAAATATGCAGGAGTAGCAAAAACTCACAAAAACTGGAGATGCACAGACACACACACACACATATTCTGAAATTTACATTGCAAGGTGCAAAGCAAGAAGTAGCAGCAATCCGGCAAGATGCATGGAGCCCGAGAGCCTGAGATCCAGAGATCCATCTGCATTTTGTGCTGCTGGTGCTGTTGCTGCCTGTTGCTGCCACTTTTTGCTTGCCAGCAACCACAACAACCACAACCTTGCAACTGACGACTCTGACGTGCTCTGCTCTTAATTTATGCGTTTTTCGTTGCTGATATGCAATTTTGATGTTGTCGTTGTTGTTGCTGTGGAACTGACGTTGTTGGTTGCGATTGATTCTAATGACAAGAGCCGAGTGTACACTGAGTGACTGCTTGAACGGGTCTGGGACTGCTGCCACTCATTAAATAAAGTCTGAACAGTACCGTCTCTGCCATAAGACCGACCACATGGGGCACGAGCAGAAGGTACCTGGTTGATGGTGGCCTCAACTTAAGTTCAAATCGGAGGCCCAATAGGAGCAAGACTCTTAATGAATGACTCTATACTCTATGAATGACCAGATATAGGCATTAAAACTGGCTTTTGGTAAAAATCTTCGGAACACACCGAACTTCGTTACTTGCACGCAAGCAAAAATTGTCGATGGATTGTCATAAGGTTTAAGTCTGGGCCCCATACTTGGTGTACCCAAAGTCCCTTGTATGGCCTAAGCCGGCCCTGCATCTGAGATGCAGCCAAGCGATGCCTGCAGTACAAAAAAAACACAAATTATGTACTGCATTATAAATGTAAACTTATTGTATGATAAAAATCCTGAAAAGACTTGTAAACTTAAAATCATGTGCAATCAGCAAGCCACAAGATTTCCGTCTAGACCTTATGCGGAATACAGTGATCTACCACTTTCTCTCCGCCTGATGTCTAATTAAAAAACCATAAGCAACAGAAATTTTTCGATTCGCGGTTGCACGCAGTATATTTAAATGACCCTCATAACAATTATGCGTGCCACATATGCAACACATATAAACAGACATAAATGCTTAAGAGCAATTAATTAATTAATTAAGTTGTTGTTATTGTTGCACCCACACACGGCCAATAGCATTTTGAACTGTCTGCTTTTACATAAACTAACTAAATGAAATGAAAATTTATGGCTAAATGTCAACGAATTTGTCAAAGAGAATCAATAGCTTTGAAATGGTTATGTACATAACTATGTATGTATGTATCTAACCCCCCACAAAAGACACAAGTACAAATAGTTCCCACACCAAGTACAGCGGCGACAATTGTAACTGTCGCCCAGATGTGCGCACAAGGCGCTCTGTTGGCCAGCCCTGGGTCATATGGCCATCCATCCGTCCAACTATCCGTCCCACAAGGCAACGACAAACGGGCGACACTTTGCACCAAAACGAACTCACTCGAAATCGATACGACTGACGCGCTCCGTTGTTTTACTAATTATTCAATTGAAGAACGTTTAATTTATTTCAATATACTCTTAATCGAATTGAAAGATCAACGAGAGCCACAACAGTTTGTGGCAGAGGCAGGAGTAGTGAAGCAGGAGTGTTGGGCAACTACACTAGGCGCTAGGAATTAAGCGCTCCCACGAAACTCAAACAAATTCATTTAATGTTTAATTGGAGCCACAAACATGTGCAAAGAAGGGGGTACATGATGTACTGCAGTGACGGAGCAAGAGGGCACGGAGCATATTGGAGCGTGGTACAACAAAATTTAATTTTATTACAGGCTGCTGTTGTTGAAAGCTTCATTAAATCTATGGTAAAAAATTAACGTAGATAGAATTATAATCATTTTCAGAAACTTGCGTTTGATAAATGATTAGTTGCTACCAGTTAATTGAAGACAATAAAAAACATTGGCGCGGACTAAGAAAATCATATCGCGTCCAAATTAAAATAAGCACATATCAGAATTATAATATATTACCCGACTTAGCTTCTGAGAAACAAAAGGCCAAAGAGGCCGATTTTCAGAAACCCCATACCTTTACATTAACTTAACTCGGGTTTTAAGGCGAACACTCTACCAACTGAATTTTTTATACGGGCAAAAATAAGTGAAAAATCGACCTCTTCGATTTTTAGTAATCACGTAAATTTTTATTGCAAAGTTGCGATTTTTTTTTTTTAAGTTTTTATTTTTTTATTTTAAACAATTTTTTTTTTTTTTAATTCAAAAGTGATCACCCACGAGGAGTTATGCTTATTTGACATTTTTCGAGGCACTGATTACTATGGCGAGCATGCGGGGCGCCATCACTAAAATAAGTATAGTTACTAACTTTTTTTGTTTTTCACTTTTTTTAAGGAGATCACTTTTGAATTTCTAAATTTAAAAATTGAAAGAAAAAATTTTTAAATTAAAAAAAATCTTAAAAAACTAAAAAAAAAACAATTTTTTACAAATTCAAAATTTTATCTTTCATGCGAAAAAAAATTTGTTTCGATATCTTGATTCGTTTAGGGGATATGGCTTGTCAAAGAAAAATCTAAAAATGAAAAATCCAACATTCAGTTATCGATAACTCTATAAATAATTGGCCCGCTTCAAATTTATGCGATCACCTCCGATATTTATTTTCCGTTTTTAATTACGGTTGAAAGTATAGGGCTTTGAAATTATTTGGAGGAGGAAGAGAGCGTGAGGTAAAAAAATTAATAAATGTGATTTGGCGGGACATATAGGGACTGCAAGTATTAAATTTGGTTACCCAACTCATATAGTCTCCAAGATCTAAGCGTTCAGACAAATGGACAGAAATGTCTAGATCAAAGATAAGAATTTGATATACGAATGCTCTCACAAAGATATGGCAAAGTAGTGGCTAGTTAAATACAATTTTTGGTCAAAAACGGCGAAATCTTATTTGTACACCTATACCTTCCGATCTTCATGAATTAATTAAGAATTTGCTGTTAATCAGGCTGAAGCACAGGTTTTTGGTAACTAACCACAAGCTTTTATGGCTTTAATTAATATCTAGCACTTACAAAACATAGTTCTGGTCAAATGTATCGACTTACATTGTTAATTTTAAACAAGCATTTTGAAGAGCCATTTTACAATTCGCCATCATCGGGGAGCATGTCCGAACCGCCTGCACAAACAATATATATATTCATATTTTTTTTCCATATGAATACATCCGACTAAATATAAAACTGAATCATGACATACTCGAACCTCTTGAGCTTATCACCTTACAGCTAGGCACAAAATTATTAAATTCAAAGTCTTATTTGTAGATAAGCGAACAAAAGACGCATGAACGACGAATCGTTATTAATGAATTTATGTTCGCTATTTTGGGAGTTGGGCGTTCAAATGTTGAAATTGTGTCCTTGTCAATGTTTTGACAATCTTTGTGACACATTTTAACAATTCTAATTTCTACATGCCACAATTCAAAATCCACTTAGCTAGTCTTGTACTCGTAATTTAATTAAAGGGAAATAATTACGGGCACCTCTCTTATCGGATGGTGTTGGTGAGGGCACAGAGGAAGCTCTGTGGGCTCTCTTCTTATCAAAAACTCGTAGTCGTATATCTTGTGGTGACATCTTTTTCCAATTTTTTTGTTTGGTGTTTTCATTTATTTGTATCGTTTTGATATCTGGCAAATGTTTTTAATACGCTTTTAGTTATTTTGTACGTATTATTGTAGATTTAATGACTTCACCTCACACACACAAACACACATTTGAACATAACTTGTATTGTGTGGCCGTGTTACGATTTGAGACACTCATTGCCACTTTTAGAGTGACCGTCGTTTGTATTAATATTATTATTGTTGTTGTTGCTGTCATTGGTGACACATTTGTCTTGATCGTAAAAACATTACTAATATCTAATATTTATCTATGTACATAAAGCATACATATTTAATTGTTGTTACTTATTAATAAACATTTACGAGTTTCTCTAACTTCATTGTCACTCCGTCTTCGACTTGTTGTTATTGTAATTAATTTATGCAGCCTGCGTTGACATTAAAATAATCACAATATTAACGATATGGTATGGACAAGCTTGTAATAAGTACATTCGTAAAATTGTTTAATTTTAAGTTAAGATATTATCAGATTAACCATATGGTCAGCACTAGATATGGGATCGGGATGGGAACTCCACGTGTCCCGCAAAAACTCTTTGAAATGTGAGGGATAGAAAAAAATTGAAAACCATTCCGCACAAACTTGTCTGATGTCTTTTATTTCAATATTGCGAAATCTTGATTTTCACAAAAGCACTGTCGATGTGTAACTACTTAGCTTTTCAGCTGCTGGAATGTTCATAACACAGAAAGATCACTGGATAACGATCAAAGTTTCGAGTCTCAAATAACTATTATAAACAAGAAAATAAGACCTGTTAATGAGTTACTTAAAGTTCACGACCATTAGTTCAAGACACCGCCATTTGGATTCAGCATAGACTGTAGGTCCCTGTTCTCTTTGAGCAGTTAATAATAGAAATCCCCATGCTCCACCTAGGGGGGGGCTTACAAAAAATATTCTAGTCAGGGAAATTATTATTAACGAGTTACTTATAGTTCATGAAATATTGTTTGGCAAGTTATGCAATAATAATTTCAGGATAGAGCGGCATGGAATTCTTAATATGTAGATAGAATTTTCATTCCGCCTTTAGTCCGCTCTATACAAATTATACGCAAAGAAAAAATCATAATTTTTTTATAAAAGAACTTATTCTGCTGCCAGAGGCCAAAGATCAGTGTGGACGGGAAAAACCAGCAGGTGAAAAGACAACAAAAACTAATGATAATAAAGAGCAAGAAAAATCACACAAAAAGCTCAACTCTTAGCTCCATAGCGTTCCAACAGATACGTGATCAGCGCATATTTATCGCACCATCTGCCACTTTGGCTAGCTGTTACCAAGTCGAATCGCGTCGACTCTGTTCCAAGCAGTTACATATAATGAGCAGCTGCCGGAGCTGCGCTAGTTTTGCCAAAGATAGGCCATCTATAGCTAGTTCTCAGATGCCCAACGTTGATATGGTAAGCACTCAAAAATTAAACTTAAATGCAGTTGGTTGGCCTTGGAGTAGGAGTTGCTGCAGTAGAAGCTGCCTCAAAGCCAGTTCAGGATGTGACTTTGGGCGTCTTTCAAGATCAATATCAAACCTTAGCGACAAGTACGCGAAACGCGTGCTTGAGCTGTCAAATAAAAATTGTATTTTTTTTTACTCATTAGGATTATGAATCGCATACGGTGTGGGTGTTTGTGGATGCAAAAACTTAGTTAAGGTAAAAATAAGCGTTAATTTCCACTGGGATTTATATGGCCGACTATAAAGATTTCAATTGGTGACAAAAACATAATCTCGACCTCCATTACAAATGTCACTTAAAGCGAATCACAGTGCATGACAAAGTTTAGCAAAGAGAAGAGATAAGATGAGATGAGCCTGCCAAAGCGCACTGAAGGCGTTACCCAAAGACACCATACGATGCCGGTGTCTTTTATTGTCCCACTGTCTACTTTGATATGCATCCAATCACGGTGCCGCTCAACATTTGCTACTGCTGCTGCTGTCACTCTTCAACAGTAGCCACCACTTATACTTTATGCCACCATAACAATTGTGCTTCTTCACATACTCAGGCGTTCCAGGCAAGATTCCACCATTTTTGCAACAGACTCAGCCACAACCCAGCCAAGAGACAGACAGCAGCAAGTTTTTTGTTGCACATTTTTATTGCATTTTTGTAGCAATTACTTTGAATATCACCGAGAGCTGGCAGTGGATCTAAAGCTGGAGCTGGAACGTTCTTTCGTCGTTGTCTTCGGTCATCGGTTCGTCAAACGTACTGCGTACTGTTAACGACGCCTGTCAAGGCCTGGCACCTTCAACCAACCCTGCTAACCCGACTTGCATCTAAGCGCATAGACGGCTGCAGGAGGGGTCTAATAGAAGTCTAGACCTCAAGATTTGTTTAAAAATTTGAGGTCACTCCATGGCCAAAAAACTCCCTTGCTATGCTTTTTATAGCTTTGTTTACCATAAAAAAATAAAGATCTATCTGTGCAGTAAGACAGGACAGATTTGGTTTGACAATATGACAGTACACAGTATCTAGAAATGTAAAATTTTGTGAACTTATTTCAATTCCATTTGTTTATATAAATAGGCTCAGACATTATTGCCATATGCAACGATAATATTCTTAACTGAAGAGTAAAACTCATTTATAATGCATAATAAAACTCTGAAGCCCCTTAATTTTTTTTTCTAGATCCGTCCCTGACTAAGCACAAACGTTGTGCTGATTTAAATCTGCAGTTTGTTTTGAACATCCTTCGACGGATTCTTTTGGCATGGCCTCATCCACCGCTTTCGTCACTAAACAACTTGAAGAGTGTCCAACTCTGGACTCATGGTAATTGTCGAGTTGCTCTTTGCATTATGGCCGCCGTTGTTGTCGCCGTTTGTACTTGAAAGTGCACCGCCGTCCACTGGCGTCAGTTGGCCCCTTGATGTGCTCTGTCCGGACCGACGCTTGTTCAATGCGCCGTAATGGCTGCAATGGGTTTCGGGCAATTAATGGATGAATACTTTAAGTGAGTGATGGAATGACACTTTGTGTACTTGTAAAGCATTTTTATAGTTTGCTTGCCAGTTCCTACAACCGACCAGTGCTCTCCCCTGTAGTTTCTGTTGTTGTCAATCCGTGTGATCGAAAAAAAAACAGTCTTAAATGCCTGGCTTGTATTAATTGGTACTGACTTGCTTCGGTAGAGCGCCAATTAAGCTAGACACAATTTATGAGAATGATCACAAATATGGCCAATTACTTGATGATGAACAAGCGATACTGCAGCCCACGCAGACTCCTGAGTAAATGGTCAAAGGATTAAGCAGCATTATATGATTCCAAATTCAGCGTAACCGTTTAACGCTCTCAGAATCTTGACCCGTATTGCAGACAATGTTTAAGTGAAACTCAAAGCCCCAGCTCAAAATGAGAGCAGACAGTTTACATAACACTTTGACCAAATGAGGTACAACCAGAGCCAAGTCAATGAACCCCAACGAAGGGCACTCACACACACACACATAGTGCTAAATACTTGCAACTTTATGAGCCGCAACAAACAGCAGCCAAATGGAAAAGTGAAAACTGCCAAACGAAAGCTGCAGATACATTTTGTAGTACGAGTATGTACATATGTGTCTTCGTTTGTGAGACGCAAGGCAACACAATATATACAACTGCTGACTGCCAGCACAAAAGTCAAGGACATGCGGCGCAGTCAATTCGCGCAAATCCTGTTGCATTGGTTTTTCCGAACCCCACTGCCTCCACTACAAGCCAGTCAGACAGCAGAGCAGTACAAACGCACCATGCCGAAGGTCACCAAAGGACCGAGCCGGCACAAGACAACTGATGCAGCGAAATTCACGCGCAAAATAATCAACTATCTAGTGAAAGTGAACAAAAAAAAACGAGTCCTTCCGAAAAAAGTTGCTCTAGAATTTTGGTTAAACTAGACTTGGAAGTGAATTTTTTGCTTTGTCGGAAAAGATTTCTTCAGATTGTAAAAACTCTTTTTGCCGACGGCACTTCAGCTATTATCACTAAATAACAAACGTCAATGAACAAGTTTTGCGAATACTTTCGATAAAGACCGGAAGCTAACCTTTTTTTTAATGTAGTAACTGAATCCTAGGACGAAGAATTTTCTTTACGAAAAGTATATTTTTTTATTAAAATTAAAGTTTTAACTTAAAAGTGCTTAGTTGGTGGTTAAAAATCAAAATTAAGCAAAAACTTGTCAAATAAAGTTTTCCTAATTGTTTCCAAGAGAACTTAATCACATTTTTACAGTATCCTTATCCTCGACTTGTTAGTATATCTTAATTCTAGTAGTTTTCGTTTAATTTTAAGTCACCTAAAAAGAATTTAAAAAGCTTTAAGGCGAAAGAGGCTTAAATTTACTTTTAACTATAATTTTATAGGGTGACCAGTTTTGGAATTGCTTCGTTTCAGAAGCTATTAAAGCTATCAACGACATGGTACCTAGAAAAAGTTTGAGTAGAGTCACACTTTTGGGCAATATATTCCATGCACAAAAGCTTGACTGTAGCTTGTTCTAATTTCATTTATTTGAATTTTATTTCCTATCATTCATATCTGGGCACCCTGAACAAAAGATAAGGTCACCATAATTAAAGAAAATAGTACAGTAGTAGTAGGTAATATTGCAGAAGCTCATTTGAAAAGATGGATGTTGCTGATGTAGCTGATTTGGAATCCGGTATTATTATTTTGAAGAAACTTTTCCAACCATACACAAAAATTTAAGAAGCAACCGCTTCTTTTTCCCTAAATGATTAAATGCTTTAAAAATGTGTTTTCGTTCAGCAAAAATATATAAATTGGGGAACAGCGACACTTTTTTTTACCCTTTCAGTTGTAGCATGAAGTCTCTAACAAAATTTTAATCTTTTAAGAAATTCTTCCATTTCCAGCTTATTAAAACATATTGCTTTTTGGTTTAAGTTCTTTTGGAATAGGTTTCTGGGACCCAACATTTTATACCTGAGCATTACTTTTAGCCACCATTTCGTACAAACGTCATGCAAAAATTTCCAACCATAAACAAAAATTTAAGAAGCAACCGCTTATTTTTCCCTAAATGATTAAATGCTTTAAAAAGGTGTTTTCGTTCAGCAAAAATATATAAATTGGGGAACAGCGACCACTTTAATCTATCGGGAATTTATTTTGTATTTGTTTTTACCCTTTCAGTTGTAGCATGAAGTCTCTAACAAAATTTTAATCTTTTAAGAAATTCTTCGATTTCCAGCTTATTAAAACATATTGCTTTTTGGTTTAAGTTCTTTTGGAATAGGTTTCTGGGACCCAACATTTTATACCTGAGCATTACTTTTAGCCACCATTTCGTACAAACGTCAAGCAAAAATTACATTATATAGTACATACATATAATTGTTCTATTCCGATTATCATTTGGTCTTTTTTCTGCAATGGACACTAAAAACACGCAATGATCAATAACTAAAACAAAAAAAGGTACGTCTTCAAAAAATAACAATAAAAAAATGTAACTTTTGCAATTAACTTGAACAATTTTTAAATATTAAAGAACACGCACACGTGTAAATGCTCGCTCCCACACACAACCAGCCAGCAGTGGAACGCTGCCTCAATCTCTTCCTGCCACCGACTTGGACCAAGTCCAGTCTCAAGACTACATATAGCCAACTGCAGCCCCAGCCCAGCACTTGCCATCAGCATCGTCTGTCTGCCAGCGATCTGGCAGCTCTGATAAGGGGCATCGCACTCGCAGGCAGCAATTTACAGCCGAAAATGTGCCTTACTGGCAACTGGCAACTTGCAACTGAAAACTGGGCAAGTTCTACCCAGCGCATCCATCCAACCCTAACCTTGCCCAATAAGCCGCCTGACTTTGTTAGCTCTTGTTGGCTGAGGAGTCTGAGTCGACTCAAGCTGCAGCCCAGTTCCATGCAGTTGGCCATGCAACCAACTAACTGGTTGCAGCTTCCGCTTGCCTTTTGCTTGTGGCAACAATTTTATTTACGAGTCATGCGCGCGGCAGTCGCCTCCATGCCGCAGATTAGACCGCCGTAGCACCCATACATGCAAGTACACTTTTTTCTTCACTTTTTTTACTCGTTCATTCATGATTCTTTTTTGGCCAGAGGAGCGGCGTAGAGGAGTTCTCGTGTGGATTGCGTGCCTGACATCGTGAACTGGACATTCAGCCTATGCGCGCACTTACACGCACCTAATAATTTTTGATTAGAACGCACGCGCTTAATCCGTGCACGTTGCGGGTGAGTTAATTAAAAATCTGGAGTGAGTAATCGCCAGGGAGTAGCGCGAAACACAATTTAACTGGGGAAAAATTATAACTTATAAAGGAGAATCTATCAAGCTATAAATCGAGGCTGAAAATCCCCCAAAACTTTTCTGAAAGCATAACCTGTGGGGTCATTAAATGAATTTTGGGAGTCTTAAAGGTCAAAACAAATCAGATTTTGAAACTTTTGAAATTTTCGCCAAAGGATTTTTTTTAAGCTCTTGTAAAAGTTTTCTGATAACCATGAAAAGAAGTTTAAAAAATCACATAAATGATGACGACGGCGATGATTCAAAACCTTTAAAAATTTTGTTCTTCAATATTTCGCATGGTGACGTTATGTTGGAATTTGTAAATGTCGACTATTTTATGCCTTTTTTATAAACTTTGAGACACATCCTACTAGTTTTTGTACGTAAAAGATTTCATGAAAAGAGCCAGACAGCCACATCCTCCGAAAATTTCTATAAAGACAACCCACAACAACATCTGCATGTATTTATAGCCTGTATAATACCTATTGGTACAAAGGGTATACTATACTAGATTTGTGCAATGCATGTAACGGACAGAAGGAGGCGTGTCAGGCCCCGAACTCCTTTATACTAAAATGCTTATCATAACTTCGGGTCGCTACCTGCTATGTCCTAAAGAGCTCGAGACTTTCCTCAGAAGATGAAGTTTGTTAGACCCCAACTTACGGAACTTAAGGTACAAATATCGATCTGCACCAAAAAAAAATCCTATTGGAATGTTCTTAGAAGGCATATCCAGGAATACAATTTTTTTTCGGTACGAGGTATTACACTGTCGGGCACCGCTTCGACGACATCACACTTCTATTTAATAGATTCAAAGGAATTCGTTAATTTTGAACTTGCCATGATCAAATAGCAATAGTTCTTTGTGCCATGTATCTGCTCAAATCAGACTTTCGCTGCAAGTAATCTGAGCAAAAAAAGGATTCCAGCTTGGTAAAGGATGCTTAATTTTTTTAAATATTTCCAATGAAACTACACAAAACCATCTAGAGATTTCTGACATTGTTTCGGTTCAGCAACTGGGAAAGTATGAAAAGCTTTAGTTCGCTATCCATGGTTATTCCCAAAAATATTCAGTTTTGCTTTTTGAATCGGTTCCATTTTCTATATATCGTCTAAACATCACTTCAGATCATAATTGGCCATCAACAAAATTATGAAAAGAGTTTGCCTTGCCTGAATGATGTCAATAATGCTGCCTTGAAGGGACATCAGGGGTAACAAGGGACACGACATGCCCGTTCACAAGATCAACCCACACACGGTGCAGACTTGGTAGTGACTAGGCTGCACGCCAACTTAATAGACATTTTGCCTATTTTAATAAGTGGCAAAAGGCGTGAAATAGCGTTGCTTTCTATCGCTGGGTAAATACCAACAAAATGCACAACAGCAACAACAACAGCACTCAATAGCATGGCCACCTCGACGAGCAGAGCTATAAAGTAGTGCTGCTGTCTTCCTGGCGGTTGCTTGCTCCTGGTAAATATGATTTTTCCAGCTCCAACTGAACGTTGTCTTCCCCATTTGCTGCGACTCAGTGTGTTGGCTGACTGAGTGTGTGTGTGTGTGTGTGTGTGTGTGTGTGGTAACCAGCCACACTGGCTGCAACTGCAACTCCAATTCCAATTTGAGGCACACCGTAACCCACAGCTAGCAGGCATTTCAGTGGCAGCAGCAGCAGCAGCAGCAGTTGCAACCGCAGCGGCCACGTTGCAACGCCACAAGGTGAGAAATGAGATTTTAATCGGACGTGTCTGATTTCAAATGAGCTTTAATGGGGGACCCATTTAGCACTTAGTTACCATGGCTTGCTGTCTGTCTGATTTAATTTTATTTATTTTTTTTTATATTTTTGCAAAAACTACAAAAAAGAAGGTTTTATTTGTCTTGTTATCGTTCCTCGTTGTTGGGCTTAGGGCGACGCTTTGCGCTTAACTGTCCCGTATCTTCCAGCATAACAAGAACAACAGCTGCGATCTGCAACTTTTAGCACAAAAAGTTCACTGAACTAGTTCCATACACCCCATACCAAATTGCAACTTGCCATTAAAGCTTTAATAACTTTCGGTTCAGATCGGTGTGTGTGTGTGTGTTTGTGAAATCGCGATAAACATGCTAAAACCACAAAACGAAACCGAGATTTGACCAGCCACCCATATTCCGCATTTCGGTTGTCCCCGTAGGCTATTTAAGCAAATGACTACAATGCCAAGTATCATCAGCCACATCATCACATGTAGCATCTGCGTCGGCATCCATTGCCGACACGCAAAACTTAACGCACGCCAACGACGGCAGCGTCCAAAGGACTGAGGGACTGAGGGACCGATGGACTGACCAGAGCTGGGCTGGGTGTGAATTGCTGTTTCGTGCCCCAAGCAATGCTGCAGATAAGCTGCACAAAATTTGCAAACGGAAGCAAAAAAACCAGGCAAAGCTAACCAAAGCGGTTGCAGGTAGTCTTCACATCCATACAGCAGACTACCAAGTTACCAGCTGCCAGCTGCAGTTTCAGTTCCAGTTCAGCGCTATCGTTGGTTTTTTGCATATGACCAAGTCGAGGACAGTGAAGGTGGATGGCTGATACCCTGGCTACCGGGGTGCTTGGTTAGCGTGCAATTTTGAACGCGCATTCTTGACGTTTTTTCCCACATTAACTGCATTGTTTTTAGCAAACTGATGGACAAATGGACGGACCAAATCCTACTGGGCTACTGGGCTTGCAAAGTCATGCAAACCAGCTTGTTAAGCACTTGTGCCCCCAACATAAGTGCAACAACGGGTCACATTGTGTGCTCGAGTTTGGGTTTTAGGCTGCAGTAGAGTGTACGGTCTGGTCTGGTCTGTGCCTTTGAGCTTATTAGGCAAATGAAGCGTGTGCCCTGCTCCAAGGTAGCAATTTTCTCGCGTAACTTTTGTGCCGCAGTTCGGGTGCACGCATTATTATTATAATCAACGGCACCATCATTATCGCGGTTATCAAACAGTGAAGCACGAAGAGGCTGTAAAGATTTTAAGATATCACATATGCGCAAGTACTTAGTTGCAGGAGAGCACTTATGAAAAAGAAATTGATCAGATAATGAGCTAGAAGAAGATTTCTTAACTGCTGATACCGTACATCAACCTTACGAAAGAATTTTGTAAAAATATGCATTTAGGTTAGATATAAATGAAGCCAGAAAAAGATCAACGATTAAAAAGTGAAATTGGGAGCACGCAAAAACGTTTTTTTTTGTGCGATTCTGTGCACAGCTGATTATACCATTTAATTTTGTAAAGTTCGTTTAAATATTTCAAACATTATGTATTTATGTCAATTTGGAATAAGACATCAAAAGTTTATATTTTCCTTACCGTTTAAAAATCAATGGTCAACCCTGACAACATTGCATTCAACTATAATCCCTGCAGTACTGCGCACTAGTTCGGAAGTGCTGAAATGGGCACCCACCAGCAGACCACCACTACCCACCTTACAACCCACCACCAATGTAATGCTTCATTTCGTTTTTTGCACAGAATGTCCTATGACATGGGGACCGGCGACACCACATCGTTTACCTCATGGGTAGTCCAAATGGGTACCCATGTGGTGGGTAGTGCAAATGGGGACCCATGTGGTGGGTAGTGCAAATGGGGACCCATTTGGTGCCTAGAGCAAAGGTTACCCAATTGTTTAATTCGCTCCCTATGCTGCTGAGCCACACAAAATAAAAACAATTTGAAATTCTTTTAATTTTTTTGAATAATAATTTATTTTATAAATAACTTAAATCATAAATTATTTATTACTATGGGTGCTACATTTTTTACGCCGGTTTTTGATTTTACAGATCCAGTGCATCTAGAAAGATAATATTTAAATATATTAAAGCAAATGTTGATAAATACAAAACTAAAATGTTGATAAATACAAAACTAAAAAAAAATTAAACTTACCAAGTGATTCAACATTAAAATGTATTAAATTTTTACAAGTGCTTTTAGGTGCTGGAGTATAAAACATGAACTATTATTATTAAATATATTTATTGTTTTAAAGAAACCTTTACTTATCTGATACTTACAGCTGATAGGTAATGCAGCACGCTTAGTTTTTTGTGTATTCATCTTACGAACATGCCTTTTGCTATTAATTTTCATATATGGACATTATATTATTAACTTGGTTTTTATTTTATTTATTTGGTATTTCACAATTTAGTTTTATACCTTTGCTTACACAATTTTAAATATGTGCACTTTTTATTTTGTCTGCTATTTAATTGTAAGTTGTTGCAATTTTCGCCGCGGCGTTACCAGCAGTTGTCACTTACAGAGTCAGAACCAAAACTAAAGAATATTCCAGCAATACAAAACACGCGAGCATGCTGGACAAGACAAAACATGTTCTCCTTTGTCTTCCCAGCCGAAAAACAACAAAAATCTATTTTACTTCGGTCTTTCTCTCTAACAAAAGTAAGCGGAGCAAATCTATTTTTGTCCGGTGGTTCGGCGTTCGCTTACCTGGGAACTAGTACATTGGGTGGTGGGCATAGGGTTACAAAAGTAGACGGGACTAAGTTCATTTTTTCTGTTTTGCTATCTCGACGTTCGTTCTTCGAAGGACTAGTTCGTTGGATACCCATACGCGGACCATCCAAGTAGGTAGTTCGAACCTTGCAATCGCCACCATCAGTACTGCAGGGATCATAAAAAACCATCAATATGTAACAAATAGAAGGCTATACTTGAAAATTCAATAAGAAGTGAATTGAGTAAATTGAAAATAGCAAATTGCTTCGCTGTAGAACCCAAAATCTTCTATCAAAGCGGCAGCAGCAGCTGCCACCCACAATCCCAGCCGAGCCCAATCCAGCATAAACAAATATAACTCATATGTGCAAGAGCGCTGCTACACACAGTCGCTCATAAATATTTAAAAATTAATTTCACAATATGTTGGCCGCTTTAGGGGGTAGTCGTGAGGGGACGGGGCATAAGGATGCCGAGTGCTCCAAACAGGCGTTTGCCATCGAGCCATTTTTCAATTTCATACTTAATTTTATGGAATAAATGGTAACGTTATGCTAGAAGTATATAGGCGGGTAGTAGAAAGAAATAGTACTGGGTAGGTAGTGTTGGAAAATGCTTATTTAAGATGCCATAATATTTCATGTATGTGGGCTTGTGTGAGTGTGTGGTGTGTGCTGGTGGTAGTGCTTGCGGTTCCGTAGGTGCAAACAGAAGCAGCTGTAATTACATACAAGGGAGAATTTCTTTCCACGTACTCCCAGCGATCCGAAGCTTTTTCCTATTCTAAAACTGCGCACATGCATGCGAAAAGTTGCATATGTACATAACCACCCACACACACACACACATACACCCAGGAGTAAAAGGTCCTTCAGCATAGTGTCGGCTGCTGCTGCCATTTACGTCGAGGCCAAAAAGAAAATGCAAGCCAAGACAAGAAGAAATACCTTTCATATGTAGCACTTTGCTCTACAGTTATCGTATTTTATGTGCACCCCGTACCGCCGTATCCTTGTCCCAGCCAGTGTTGTCCTAGTCGTTACCATGACTGTTTCTGCCATTGCATGCACACATACGAGTATGCCGTACTGCCAAAACGACACAGATCCCACCTCTTAACTCCGCGCCAAGCCCTAGTCGACCACATTGACGTCGTCCTTTTGCAACATTTTCTGCCATTTTTGCAGTTTTTCATGTTCATGTGCAGGATATGAAAATTTTCCAAGCGCATTTCTTGTATGTATGTGTGCGCATGCATGTTGGGAAATTGCGCACTTACATTATCATAATGGGAATGGGTTTGACTTGCATGCCAGGGTTGCCAGCATGTACGAAGATGCATTCATATCAAAAAAAAATAAATAGAAAAATGGTACACAGAAAAAATTCTCATCGGTTAAATCAACTAACGCCAACAGTAAGTGTAGAGTAAAATTGGAAGTTTAGCAGGAACTGCTGGCCCAGTGTACTGTCCACAATAATGAATGTTATAATTAAATGCGTTCACAGTAAGCCAAACTCGGGCATTTAATTCAAATTAAAAAAAAAGATAATTTATTACATGTGTTCAAAATAAATGTAATTTATTGTTTGGTACTTATGCACGGGCCCAGATCCTTGAGTATGAAAAGTAGGGTGTTCAGTCTTGTTAACACTATATTTATTATATTTTTTTAAAAATTTAGAAAGCACTATTAATATATAGAAAATATATTTCCAAAACTTTGTTTTTTGTTTAACAAAAACTTTTCTTAACAAAAATTAAGCACGCCATATGACAGTTGTTAGTCTGGCATTTTTACCTTAATGCCTCGTTCTTAGGGTGGCTCACTTCGTTGCATAGGACTGATCAACCCAAATCAATAAAAATCAGTTATAAGGAGCTTTTATTAAATTATAAATAGAGCAATCAAAACTTTTCTGAATATGATTCCTTATTAACTTAATTATAAAACTATCAATTCTTATTATATTTGCGGAGTTGTAGAGCTTTTTGTTGGAGTACAATTTTTTATATTCGCTCTGAGGAGTCCTAAATAGGGAGGTGCATACTCTAAGACAATTTTTTTCAAAAACCAGAATTCTTTCCGTATAGAACGGAGAAATATTGAACCATATTGGACAACCATATGTCAATATCGGACGAATAAGTGCCTGATACATGAGAACTTTAACTTTTTTATTTAGGTATTTTGAATAAAAAATAGATTTATTCATGAAAAAAGCTTTTCTTGCTTTGGTAAGTTTCATATTAACATGATTATTATAATATAAAAATTGATCAATATTTACTCCTAGATACAGCACTGAGGTCTTCTTCGGGATTATTGAATTGGTAGTGATTGACTTTATCTGAAATTTTTTCCAGGTTATGTTTTTCACAAAAGGCATTTATATTATTATTAACGCAAATTTCAAAAATCTTGCTTATATATAAAGTTAGGTATAGCATCTAATCCAGAAAAAAGCTTATTACTTAGCTTTGAAAAAATGTTTTTCAATTTGTCGGTTGTAGTGAAATAGTCATTAGTTTTAGACGAGTTTAAGCTATTCGCGATTTTCATTGAGTTGAAAGTAGTTTTTGAAAAATGATTAGCCTTAAACTGGTTTTTTAATTCCAAAAAATGGTTAAAGCAACCATCTACTATAACATGGTTACCATTATCCGGATCACTTTCTCTTGGAGAATATATAGACTAGAATTATGCGCCCACCACATTTAATATGTCGACTTGATCCCCAACAACAAACTATTATATAGCATATCTTTTTCTACTAACTCTGGGTGTATTTCAGCTCGGCTTAGAATTTCCTCCTCTTCGAAAGGCACTTTTAAATAGTTAAAGTCAAGACTTTTTTTTCTCTTAACACATTTTCGTATTTGATAAAACATATGCTGAGGATCTTAAATTAAGCTTCACTTTCTGAAAGTTAAAATCATTTTCCGACAAAACACTTTCTAACCTATTGTGTCTTTTAATTAAAATTAGAACTTTACTTTTTTCAAGGTATAACTTTTTAAGTTTGGGATTAATGTACTTTTTAATATTATCCCTCTACGTAAACTTAGGGACAGCTGACTCTATAGCGTCTGAAATTATTTGTGTATGTGTATGTGTGTAAAATCAAAATGGGGTTATATTTTCTACTATATGATTGTAATTTAATTGATTTCTGTTGTAAGTGCCAGAACTACGGTTTCTGTTCGAACTACTGTTTCTTTTCAAAATGAAACCATCAAGGTACGTAAATATGAGCCAAGCCAAGTGGCAGCATTACTAAACCATCGCTTGGATTGGGTTACCCCAAACACGATCTGATGAGCGCAATAGAGGAAACAATATTATTTTCATAAATTTAAAAAAGAAAGAAAAAAAAAAATTTCAACCGAGGAAGACGAAGAGTCTTCGCCAACCCAGATCCAAGAAACGTTTCATATGAGCTCCATTTCGCTCGCACCAATGTACATATATAAAAACAGAACGTTGTGGCTGCCACATATGCATGCATGCTGCTCGAGTGTATATATATAGTATACAGATTTGGGCACAAGCACATACATGCATACGTACATACAACTTATATGGCAGTCATATAAAGACGACACACACGCCCCACACACGCACACACACACACAAACAGTCTCTCTCACATACACCCACAAATGGTGCGTCGTGTCGCACAAAAGGCAAAATAAAGGAAAATGTATGCAACATTTTACAATGCAAAAGCCATTTACTTGGACAGCGCCAGCAGTAAAAAGATGTGAGAAAAGCAAAGCAGGGCAAAGAAAAGAAAAGGAGCAAAGTATACGCAGAACATGTGGGAAAAAGCGTTTGGAAAATGTGCAAAAAGCAAAAAAAAAGTCATGGCAAAAAAAGAAAAATTCAAGAGCCTGAGAGCACTGCGGAACCGTGTATGACTGTGTGTGTGTACGGCAGTCAACATATGAAAAATGAAAAGTCACAACTACGAGAAAAGTTTGCAAAACCCCCACCGCCCACACTATACATATATACATACACCAACACACACCTCCGCCTTTCTTGACTTACATAGTATGCCGTTCTATTGTACTTTCCACAGAGCGAACTTTTATGTCGCTTTTCCCAGGCGTAATGTAAATAAAAAGAGACAGGAAATGTTTTGTAAAATAAAAAAAAGGAAGAAAAGTGAAAAATTCTAAAAGTTTGCACTTCTCTGAGCTTCATAACTTCAGGGTTGGGGGTATGTAGGTGCGCAAACAAAAAATAAAAAAATAAAGAGAGAAAATAAAAATATGAAAAGTTATGAGACATTGTTGGGCATATGGGGCGTATGTGGAATGTGAAAATTTCTTAGGTAGACTTTTGAGGGCGTTGCGCTCTGCATATAGTCAAATGCTATGAAATTCCAAGCCATAACTTACTATGCGCTTACTCGCTCACGCACATGCACTGCGTGACTAGCCGTCACGCTCAGTTACATAAGCATCACGGCTTTTATATCTTTTTTTAAACCTCTTAGCTTTGAATTGGTGGAGGTTTTAGAGATGCTAAATTTTTATTTTTTAAATGGTACAGGGGTGTGGTATAGTACACGCTCAAAAGTATACAATGAATTTAAATGCTTTCTTTATATGTACTTAAATAATAATATTGCGTAAGCCATTTGGTAAAATTTTAATTTACTTAAACTTCTGCTCTATGCAGATGCTGTATGATATTTCCCATATTGGTGCAATTAGAGCTAAAAACGAAACTACATCGCTTCCGGTTATCCGCGTTTGAGTGACTTAAATCGACTTAATTTAAACTTTAAACTTTGTCAATGCCTTTTTTTCAGTATTTGGTCCTTGCACTTAATTCTGACGCTTAGTTATTTAGAATATGGTTATCCGCCCAATTTAACGAAATTTCAATCAGTTGGGTAGGCAACAAGATTGTCCAGGCAAATAGTTTTCTGGTCAGGAAATTTCAGCAAAATGTAACAACAAATTTTTGCGTCAAAGTAAAATATTATTGCAGTTGTGAAAGGATCTGATCCAAGCTTTTCGGTTTAAACAACAGATATGCACAGAAACAAGGTGTGTCACCAGAGGCAAGAAGAACATTTTAGTATAGGTGCAACCCGTCAGTTATTGCTTTTTGGTCATGTTTGGAGTTTCTGGGTCTTATTGTATTCGGGCACAAGTTTTTATGCGGCTATAACGATTCCCGAAGAGATGCTGGTTATTTTAGTACAAATAACTTATAGTGCGCAAAGTTTTTTTTTAGTTATTAAATTGTTTCAACTCATAATAAACTGGTCTCTATGGGTTAAGGGTATAATAAAATTACACGACATTTTATATATGCATCAAGAATTAGGTTGAATCGGTTAAGTTTTTTATTGGTAAACGGTTGAGGTTTCATTTATCGTTTTATTTCTGCTCGTAAAACAGTTGAGGTTGCCTTGAAAACTAGACCCAAATACTTTGTATTGGTTTATTTCTTTAATTTGTTAAGCAAAACTATCTTTATAGCTCAAGTGGCAATCAACAAAAAACCAACTAGCTACAATTTTGGCAACAAATATACTAAAAATAACGTACAGACACACACAGACGCAAAGTGACATGCAACAGCAACAACCACAACAAACACAAAAGAGCACAACGAAGATGCCGCTGTAAGCAAACAAAAACAAAAAAAAAAAAACTCGACAATTTTGCTAATCAATGAAATTAAAGCAGCAGAGAACGCCAACAACAAAAACTACACCAAAAATAAGAAAGAAATGCGAGAGAAATGTTGCGAGAACTTAAAGCTTAGAGCAATGCCGGCAAGTCAACAACAGCAACAAAAACAACTACTACAACTAAGGGGGTTGCTGCCGCACCCACAACCTCTGGCCAAAAAGAGTGTATCGAGCGGCGTGTGGCGGAGTCATAGACGTCGCACGCCAACTTTAATGAACGGAAATTAGCCAAGAGCAAAGGTAAAAGCATAAGCCGCTCCAAGATGCTGTCAGTGCAAGAGGCGAATTCGAGAAATGCGGCGAATTGGTGAGAGAGCAAGCTAAGCACATGCGCTGCGACTGAGCGAAATACAGTAAAGTGTTGCGCCAAGCGCCAAGCTGATTGGCTGCCGTGCTCTGTAAGTGTAAGTGTGCGTATGTGTGTGGAGCGCTCTCACGAGTTGTGCACATTTCCCCAACATGTGTGCAGTGTGTGTGTGTGTGTGTGGTATAAACAAACCATTTTGAATATAATCAACGAAAACGTCAAGCTGCGACAGGAGCAGACACTGCTGCAGCAACAACAGCAATGTGTGGAACCCAAGTGTGGCCGAGCCTTTTGGGTATACTTGGCAACTGCACTCTTAGTTGCAACCGGTCAGTTGCAACTGGACGCAAAGGCAGCAACTCGCGCATCTCGTCGTGCTGCTATACCTATCATAAATGTTGCATGCCGCATTGGACATTGTGCGCGTATGTGTGTGCGTGTGTGTGTCCCTATCTTTAATGTGCGTAAACCACAACAACACAAACAACCAACAAAATCTGGTTCTGTCACTGCGCTGCCCCTGTCCGTAATTATTTTAATTTATGCGTTTATCGGTTTATCGTTTCTGCGGTCGCTGTCTCTGTCGCTGTCATTGCTGCTATGGCGGCCGTTGGCATGGCCTGTGTTTTTTTTTTTCTGCCGTCGTCGATCTGCCGAGGATTCCTTTGTTGACGTTTTTGCCTTGTCCGTTGACATTCACGTTTTGACAGGTAGCGAATAATTCTCGGTTCTGCACGCCATCTCAACATTATTTTTGTACGTTACTTTTTTTCCCCTTCCCCTCCACCCCTGCCACTAGCGAGTTTTTTTTTTTTGTAAAATGCCCAACGTTTTTCTCGCTTTTTTAAACACAGATGCATCACGGGGCGTATACATAATATTGCTTGCATAGAAAAAATACCGTCGGCATTACAATTAAACTGAATTTTCTATTTTAATCCGGCAGCTTCCTAGTCATTCCACACGAACCCAATTGTTTTGAAACGGATTAAACCAACTCGTATTTAATAGCAAAGTTTCACAAAAAAAATTAATAATTGCAAAATAATACAAGCTCTATAATTTCAAAAGGCAACTAAAAATTAGTCTTAAAAAATAAAATCTTTTCTCACAAGGGTCATTCTATCGCCTTATGCGAAGAATATCGAACTGTATCGTCAAACGATGCTGATCGTACGTATTATGTAAGCGAAATAAAAATATATACCAGAAGAAAAAAATCCGAAAATTGGCTAGCTTTTAAACGAATTTTGGGGATTTGGCGATGCCTTTCTGTTACCCCAAGAAACAAATTTGAAATAGAATGAAAAATTTATCACTACTAGGTTAAGCAATAAACAGAGCTACCATGCTCGTAGTACCGCCTCCTAAGCGTAATTCCAAATCCAATAAACATACTAAAGCTTGCTCATCTTAGAACACCCTCAATCGATAAACTCACAATACGAGCTTTTGATTTTGAAAAATTTAAAAATGGTCATAAAACGCCTAAGGCCACCCCTAAACTCCATTTAAAACTCACAGACCACCCTCTCCTTAGCCACCTGCAAGCGCACAATACACCTTCTACCCACACACATAGACACAGGGGCACACACACACATACACTGCTGCCTCAACATCATCTACTTTTTTTTTGCTTGACATTTTGTGGATACGTTCGACGTCGGCGCGCGAATTTTTTTCTCATATCTTCTGCGTTTTTTTTTTTAAGTTAGTCGTTTGTCGGAAGTCAATCAAAAAGCGTGTCTCTCTCACTCAGTTCTGTTACGGATACGACGCGCTCGCCAGTAGAGTACAAAAAAAACACGGCACTTGTCGTAAAACGTGAAAAATCACGGCATCTGTTGTGCAATTATTTTTCCCAAAACAAACAATTAAATTAAATCGCAAAACGGTGCACCGTTTTGGCCTCGTGATAGGTGCGGCTTGTGGCACGTATCTGTTGGTGTGCGTATGTGTAAAGCTTCGGCGTTCAACAGCTGTCAAGGAGCGCAACGACTGATCAGTGAGTCTTGTTGATCATTAAGATGACATTTCAAACTAGAGTTTCATATTTGTTAATTATAGTAGCTTGAGTGGGCGTTTTAATCTGACAACTTTTTGGGCGCTTAATAGTGCTGTTAATGCGAGGGTTGCCTTTAATATTTCCGGAACTGGCAATACTAGTGTTGCCTGGTGGATCATGTCTGAGAAGTCTGAAATGTTTGAAGTCTAAAAATAAAATCTTTTTAGACCATAAGCACACTGGTTCCAAAGTATTCTCTGTTCGCTCAGAAAGGTATTTGCAACTGTTATGCCAAGCTCGGCATTAAGATAAACTGATGACAATGTCTACTAATTATATTTATTTTAATACGATAAATCTTTTTGGTATTGATATTGTATATTGATATACATGTATGTATGTATGTATACATCGTAGTCCTAAGAAAAAAATATGAGACGCAGTCAAAGTCATGTGCTCGTGGTGAAATTATGAGCATTTATTGAGTTTCAATTTGTTGGTGTATTGATTATCACGTTTTTTTTTTTTTTGTCGCAGCAAATCCAATCAAGACAACCCACTGCCAAATTAAAGGTGCTATCTTTACAACCACTTCCATTGAAAAAATTATGAAAACAGTGTTTGAAAATTAAACCAATATAAACCAAATGTCAGCTTGTTCCAGAAAGACACACGCACTGTCAACAGCAACAAATTGTGTTTAATTTTTAAACAAGATAAAAGCACTTTGTAGTCAAAAATAGCAAATTGTGTGTTCTGATATCAAAAATATAGTATCTCGGAGTATCAGGCCCTGTGATAACAGAGCCAAACACAAAACGCTGCGATAATTAAACATATTTTAAATGTTCCATAATGAATATTGAAATTTTCATTCGATAAATATTAAAAATAGCTGCAGTATTCAATGCACTCGAAGTAACCAGTTGCGGCTTCTTTTGAAGAAGTCACCAACCTTTGCGGCAACTATCAACAATTGGTAGAACATAAATTTGTTTTAAGTTTTCACTCATAATTGATAACAATCAGAATTTGCTCGGGACTGTCATTTGATGTGTTGACAAGTGCCATTAATGTTTCCATGCATCGTATGTAAATGTTGGCCCTGCTCTTCCCACTTCGTGCATATTTCTATCTGGGAATCTTCAGCACTTAACGCTGCACTGCACCATTATCTTATCTCTGGGCTGACAAGCCGACCAGCTAGTCCAACAATATATCATACACTGAGAGAAAACCAATACAAAAATCTTGTTCTTGAAAACTAAGTAGGAAAAGATTTTCTGGCGTCAAGTTGATTATTTTATGGGTATCACATAAACCATTATTGTGCGATATTTAATTTCAATTCTATTTCAATAACTCTTATTTTTAATTTATATAATAAACCTTGAAGAACAACTCTTTTTTCCAAATTAAAAAATAAAAATTATGAAATAATTTAATTAATTTTCTTTTATTTTAAAAATTGAAAAATAAGATTTCATTTGAAATTTTTAAGTAAAATTTTTAATTTTTTTGATAAAAGTTAAAATACTAATTTATTCTTATTTCAGATAGTCCTTTCAAAAATATGATATACACTGCTTCTCAAAACTATAGGATACCTTGAAGTTTTATGTTCAATTGTAACGATCTCTTTTGTGGGGGTGATCCACCAAAGCTTTATTTGCCCCAACCATTTTTTATTTGCAGCACCGTTTTCGAGATATTTTCGAAAAACACTTATTTCAGTTATTTTTCAATATCTCGACTTTGGTTGCTTGTAACTTCTATAATTTTGACTTAACCTGTACATAATTATATATCACTGTAAAGAGAAAATCAATACCTTTCGATCTAATCATCTTTCATGTTGGTACAAATTTATTCACGAGATATTGAAAAACGAGTGATATAAGTGCCCAAAACATGTTTTTCGAAAATATCTCGAAAACGGTGCTTAAGAAAAAAAAGGTTGCCATTTTCGTGTTTCTCGACCCCAAATTACCCTAAAAAATACTTTTTTACGAAGGTTCATTTTTCGTGTAAACTAGTGTTATTGGACCTTTCGATTTACCATTACACCTTTGTATTATTGCTTCACACGATTTTTGGTAATAGGTTGATTTTTTTCAAACCCAAAACTCTTATCCTTGGTATAAAACTTTAAAAATAAAGAAATTTGTTTTGATAGCACATGAAAATTCTGACTATTTTTGAATTGCAAACTAAATAAATAGCAAACCATAAAATAAGATATGCTAATAATATGCTTTGTCATTTCCCATATATCAATAGACTGCTGATTTGAATAATCGGCCGTGCTCCGAAAAACGAATCCGAATATTTTATTCGGACTCGCTTTGATACCGAATGTTTGGTGCTCCCAAAAAACGATTTTTTTGTGGTTTGAAACCGAATGTTTTGTTACTAGAGGAATTAAAACGAATTTCAAATATTCTTTGATATTCTTAGATTATCTTTATGCCAACTTAAATTTATATATGGGAATTTCCACAGAAATGTCAACCTGGTCCAAAAATTACAATGTTAAGAAAAGAGTGACTTTTTTTCAACATTGTAAGTCAAAAATGGGTTAAATTTGATAAGACATTGATTTTACAGCTTTTCTTATAGATATTTATGTTTTTCTAAAATAGTTTTTACTACTTTTAAAATGATTTTCAGTCTAATTTGTTTAGGTTTCTCATTTACTTTTTTCGTTTCACATTTCTCTTGAATTAGCACTATTTTCATACTTAAATATTTATATTTTCTTATAATCAAATATTTTTTAAAATTACTTATTAAGAAATTCATAAAACTGAAGAGGTGGAAAAATATGTCGTGTACTGAATGTCACGTACTTAATCAAACTTAAGCTTATACAAAAATAACTAGTATACATTTCAACAAAACAAAGTGTAAAAGAATGCTATTATACAATATTTCACATTAGTTGAAAATTAAATGCTTTTAAATATTTTTTATTATTTCGAAGATTTTCAAATTTTTGTTGATGCAGTCGAAAACGACTTTTGTTTTTGTCGCGTACTAAACCGCAGGTTTATTGTCAATATATTGGAAACGTTAAATTATCCTTCATTTTGCACTACATATACAGCTACAAAAAAATATAAAAAAATAATTATTTTTGCTCACTTTAAAGGCGTACGAATGTCGCGAAATGCCCATATTTATTGACAAATATTTTTAATTTTAATTATTTTTTTTTTCTGACTTAACCCAAAAATAAATAGCATGCGTTGTGTAACGACGGTGTTTAAAAACTTTTCTTGGTTTTTTAAGTTCACAGAAACTTATTTTCTGCATAGGATCTTTTTCTATGTGTACAATTGTGCAACTAGGTATGTATAATTTAATAGTTGTTGTACATAGTTGTTGTTTTATTTTCCATTTCCTTTGATTTTGTCCAAAGAGCATTTCCAATAATATATACATACATATGTATATATACATACATATGTATGTATGTATATACTATTGGCATGGGAATCTTATCGCAGTGACTTCAATTTGTTTTCAATTTACAACAAATTTTATTTATGTTCGTTGCGCTTAAACCATTTGTAAATATGATTTGTCACTTTATTTTGTTTGCATAATTTATGAGTACAACATTTTTATGATTTGCCTAGTTGTTGTTGAAGTTGTAAAATTGACTTTTATAAAATCTTACAAAGAATATACTTGTTCTATTTATTTCTATAAAAACATTTATAAGTCAGTTCACCAAAATCCTTCTATTTATCTTGGTTTTGCAAAAGATTTAGTTACATAATGTCTGTTTTTAAGAAAAAAAAAACAACTCTTTCTTTGACTCAGTACAACAACAAAAATTTTAAAACATAAATACGTTTTGAGATTCATTTTTGAAAGCATTATTTTATAAAAGATCCTAAACTGTAGGACTTTGTTCTCTTTGAACAGTTATTAATAGAAATCCCCATGCTCCGCCCAGGGGCTACAGACAAAAATTGTCTATCAGGGAATTATCATTATCAATGAAATTAGTCATTTGACAAAAAAAAAAATAATTGTTTGCACTTCATAAATTCTGAACCGATGTGAACATAAAAATTCAAAGTTATTAAAGTAAAAAACACTGCATACACTTATATTTTTACTAAATTTATGATTTTATTTAACATAAGATCGACTTTATTGCTGATGAATTCTGTTTCGTCACATCCTCAAAATTGGTGTGGAAATGTCAATAAATGACGAAAATGGAACTCAAATTTTCGAGCAACTCCTCGCAGTAAAGTTCTTCTGAACGCGATGAATGTAACAATATATCCTTCACAAAAGAAATTTATATAGACATCTCTGTACATCTGAATGAGCTCGTAGATCTTGCTGACTATAGGTACAAGGATAACCAAACTTGACTTTTGTACTCTTAATATAGGGTGGGCCATCTGTTGGCTTAATTGTTAAACATTCATAATTCGTAACATAGTGGATGCTCTTCGACATACTATATGTCAAGTTCAAAACTTCTCAATTTAAGTCATGGGTCGTTTAACAACCGAACAACACGTTAACGTGGTACTGACGTACTATATGGCCGTTCTGTGAAAAAAACATAGCTGAGGCTAGTGACGACAAGTCGCCGGGAACATCGACGCGTCGTCGGTCCGTCAAATGACGCAACTATTGAAGCCCACGAATAATTATCAGCGTCGCTTATTCGTTGAGTGGATGGTAGAACAGCTAGATGAGTTTTCGAAAAAGGTCATCGAAAATTACGATGTTCGCAAACCATAGATGACCCACCCTATATAATATGTTTTTCCATTATTATCATCGAACTTATCAATTTATACTAGAAGTGGATATCACTATTAAGAACAATATGCAGCATTATAAACCGACTTAGGTTTACTTAACATTACTCAGTACTTTTGGGTAGAGTTTATTTGCTATCATGCTAACGAATGTAAACACCACGAAACCCTATGAGTAAGTATTTAAACTATAAAGTAGTGAAAGCGCTCAATTGTTTTTAGTGGGGTAGGGTGCAGTTCCAGCTGTTATAACGCCATTAAATGCAGTTTGAAATCCATAAATTAGTCACTAGAATCACGTGAATACAAAGACGATTATTGGCAGTGATAAGCTTTGGTCAGGCTATACTTTATCAGAATGGTATTGGGACTAGTCCCCAATGTAGCCGACAAGTGGTCAAGTGCTGGGCAAAATCAATTACTTCCGTTATCGTGGCACAAAAATCGCTGGGAGCTGGGTGGAAAATGATAGAGTGGACAGGGCAAGTGCAGAGATAAACATACACTGCCAACACAACACTCTGGCACAGAGAGTGAGTGAAGAGCGCCTTAGTTTTAATAACAACATTTTAAAAAGCACTTATCAGCAAATTAAGCTTTCAACAAAAGTTGCAGCAACAACAACGCAACTTGCCACAACTTGACAACGGCAGCATAAAAAGAAGACATTTTTAATTATCAACCATTTACAGGCAACGGCCACAATGGCAACAATCGCTGACGGTGCATGGGTCAATATCATAATCTGAGGCGCAACAACACAAAAAAGGGGCAACAAGTTGTAACAGAAGACAGAGCAGGAGCAGGAGCAGCAGCAGCAGCGAGCATCATAAATCAAAGCGTCGCAATTTGCTGCTGACGAACTGTGCAGAAACTTGCAACAAGAACAACAGAAATTGCAATGCCATTATTGCTGGCAACAACAGCAGGCCAGGAGCACAATTCCCATCATCAACACTTGAGCGTAAAGGCGGCAACTGCCACTGCTGCAGCAACAAGAACAACAACAACAAAACATACAGTTGCAACAATGATGATGTTGACGTCGCCAGCTCCAGTGGAGACGGCAGCAGCAACTCCGACAGCAACAGCCGATGATCATGTTCAAATTACTGCCAAAGGCGTTGAAGCTGTGACCAGCAATGGCCTAAACCCAGTCAATAATCTTGGCTTAGATGTTGATGCAGCCGAGGCAGACTTACAGCTGACAGCTGTTAATTATGCCTCGGGATTTAGCCATTTGAACGGTTTTAACCCTAAAGACAACAGCCCACAACGCACACCCCCCACCACTCAAGAGTCAGCTGGCCAGATCTTTGACGGATTGCCGCTGGCTTTGGCAAGCGTCAAGCAACAGGTGCTGAACACTGCTTTACCCAAGATTCAAGTGAAACAGGAGTTCATGGAACTGGACAGAACAAGTCCAATGCAATCAGGTGAGTACAGACATATGCTCATACTTTTCGCTAGTAAGTACCAATAAAAAAAATAACCTCCCCGTGTCAAGCCCACAAACCCCAACTCCCTGACCAGCCTTGCCACTTATAAACCCGTTAAGTGAAAAATGAGGTATTTACAATGTGTTAACAACATTGCCATTTTTCATGCCTCACATGTCGCCGCCGCTCCGATACGAAACCCTTCTAGAAGCCAAACCCAAAAATCGTGCCAAACGCATGCCTATTCCAGAGATTTTCAATTTTGTATGCGTTTAAGCAGATTTCGTTTTTTATTGCCCTCGACTCCCCCCGTTCGTTGCCTTAATGTCGCTAAGAAAGCAAAAGGTCGATGTCGAAATTGACATCATCTTGATAGACCAAAAAAGATGAGACACAAGGGACATCAGCTTGGAAGAGTCACTGCTCGAAACCCTTGCACAAAGCGTGCTAATATTGCAAACAGACATACTACTCCAAGAACAACGTACGGACGGATGGACTCTCAGACAGATAGCCAGCCGCACACTCACAACGTGTTGGCTGCCACGAGTGCCAACATTTATGAAGATTGAAAGGGTTGTCAGGCACTTCATCCATCTTAACGACCCAGCGGCCCAAAAGGGGTGCATATTCTTAAGCGCAAGGGTGCCCGAAGCCCTTTTGTTATACTGTTGCTCAATCCTGGCAGGCAATTTCAACTAGGAAACATCTTGTTTTCTTTCGATTATTGGAAACTGTTGGTATTGGCATTTCCATTTTCATTTTATGATCATGAATGCTGTGTTGTTGTTTTTTTTTTGCGGCAATAAGCACACTCAGCGGGAGGAAGCACTTATATAAACTAAACTGTTTGTATACACATGACCTCAATTGTGTTTAAAACAAAAATTGTTATACTTTTTTATTTCAACCCGTATTCCATTTGAATAAGCCTCATTCATCTTCATATGTAAATCCATTTCCTCTTTTGAACTTCAATTGCCGTGCTCACGGAAATGCGGCCATGACATGCAAAGTATTGGCCACAGACTTAAACCAACTCTTAAGTGTGGCAATTATAAAAATTTAATGTAAAACAATGTGGCCAAACGAAATTTAGCCCAAAACTAGGCATGTTTGTTGTTGGTCACACGCGACCGGAAATTAAACTCATTTTTCGAAATGGTTTCGATGCGTCTCTTTTTGTAGATCGTTAACATCGGTACAAGATGCACAGTGGGCCATAAGGGCTGATCTAGCCAAAATTATCAGTCAGTTTGTTAGAGACCATAAGGCCTAAGCGCATCACGAAATTTATCTTTTGCTATGTCTCTCTCTAAATTTTTACAATACGTTATTGTATATTGTATAACTTCGGCAGTTATGAGTAAAATACGAAAAATTCAAATTATTTTTAAAATTGTCGCGATCTTTCCGATGATAAATTTCATGCGCACAATCGGCCCTTTAGCCCACTGTGCAGCAGCTTGATGACTATGCTTAGCTGAAAGTATAATGTATACCTGGAGTCTGAGCTACACTGAGCAGGTTCATAACTCATGCCAAACATAATGCTCCCAACTGACGATAGAGAGCTCAGCTACTACATTTCACAACTCACAAATAATTTGCCATAAATGTACAGCTAAACATGTATAAAGTGCCACAATATGATGTAGACGGAGCCGGGAGTCGTCTGTCTGATTAACCATGGGAAAAACGGCAGTGGCTACAGTAAACGGCTGATGAATCTTACAGATACGTTGCAAGATGGTCGAGGCCCAACACAATGACAGTCGACGAGTGGCAACAACAACAAAAACAATTACTCAAAGGCGTAAATGGATTTCGAAAGAGCAAACGAATGAAAATTATAACATAATTTTCTTAATTGTCAATTACAACAAACCGCGCCGTAGCCCCAACTTATTGTTGGGGATTGGTTCGTTTCGAGGCTTCCAAGTTGCGCGCCGGAAATGCCATAAACAGTAAAATTTGAATGCATCCTGATCTGTGAGAACTCACAATCGACGGCTGTGTAAAATTTAACAAATTGTCTACAAAGCATTTCACTGCTGCCAGCCTCGCAGGAAAACTTATCTCTCCAATCAAAACTCTACACAAAACGTACTCAAAACTCGAGCTATCTACGTATCTCATGTCGCTGCATGAATGAAAAATAATTATGATAATTGCGATTGCTCTGTGCGGTTTAGGCAGCAGCCCAACGACTTAATTGCAGGCTCAATGGAACCGCAGAAAAAACTCTCAAATGTTTAACTACTACAGAGATGATGATTATTATGATGCTTAGAGTATCTAGACAACCAACCATTCAAGCTACCTGTAAAAAAAAAAAAAAAAAACAACCCAATAGTTCCATTGTTGCGCTTAATTATTGTCGAAATTCAAATCGATTCGATGGCAGAAGCAGAAGAAAAAGCAACCACACTATGTACCTGTTACCTGCAGCCAAGAGCTGAACTAACTCATCATTTATCTTCTGGCGGTGCGCAAAATTTGAATGCAGCCTACCACCATGGACCGTGGTGCATCCACATCCGTCAGCCGCCTGCAGTTGCAGCGAAACGTCAATCAAAGATGCGACTCGCCGACTCAACACGGAGCACACCTGATCACTTTATAAATTCATATGCCTTTCATGCCTCTTATACAGTTCTTGAGTTATTCTTCATTGTTGTTTGCGTTTTGAATAAAAAATGAGTTTCGTGTGGAAATTAGATCCTATTTGCCGCAGCGTGTGATTAGCGCATCCCTTTGATCAGACAGATCAGACAGAGAGGTAGAACGAGCACAGTTGCTGCACTTTGGAGCGACTACTGCATTGGATGGATGCTTCTGATGATGTGTTGAGCAACCGCATCAGATTTTGATTTATTTTCAATCAGAGCTGTAGTTGAACAGGTTCTTTGTGGTAATTAAATTCAAATCAAACATTTATTTAAATGATGTAAACCGGCTAGGGGGTAAATTGAATTGCATTGACCATTTACCATGCACAAACATCTGGGTGCTAAAGTCGGAGCAGCGAGCTAGGGCTAATATTAGTCATGTAACAGAAACTATTAGCTAACTGATGAATGAGATTCAGAGAATAAAACTGTTTTGTCAAATCAAATGTTTAGGGTAAGAGGTAAGGGCACTGACATCTGCGCTAATAGCCGTGCAATTGACCTCGGGAGCACAGAGATCAAACGCAGGGTCTCTAATGAAAATTTATATATTTATAATAGAATATAGCTACGGTTAGCACAGTTATCTACAGTCTAAAGGAGCTCATTGCAGAATCTACTTTCGGATGTAGGGACACCAAGCGAACCAGTTGCAGAAATTTGTATGTTGAAACCTAGATTCATCGACTCATCTATAGGGTTAAGCAGGAGGCATATTTTCAATACGAAGAGCCGCGAGCTGATATCGTAAGGGTGAAGTCCAACCCAAAGGCCAGCAATTGAATTTCAAGAATACGATCAATTACCTAAAGATATACTTGCAACTTGACCCTCTCACTTATTGCCAACCGGAAAGGAGTTACAAATAATTACCGTGCAGAGATCGGGTACCGAGTACTATTACACTATAAATACAAATTAAGCATCATTAATCAATAAATGGCATAGAAATGCTCTTACATGGCTCTTACATAACTTGCACAGCTGACGCCTCATCCGCGTCACTTCTTAACACTTCGTACCCCAAGGTAACCCAATTTTTAAGGGTATTCAACACATGTCTGGCATACTAATATCATTTTAATCGCGTCAAATTAAAGGTTCAATGAACAAACAAGCGGCAACCGAAATATTCCCACCATTTACGAGCCCATAAATGCAATATGTTAAATAACAACAAAAACGGCAGCATCTAGTACAAGCCAGGGCTAAGCATTAAGAGTTTATGCCTCAAGAGCAACGTTGAAGTTGCCTGCAGCAACCAAGCAGCCAGAACAAGAAAATTAGATTTTTAATTAAAATAATTTTATATGCAATTTAGATAATCGTTGGCAAAAATCCCAACGCCAATGCCGGTAAGCAGTCACTGAGCTACCAGCCGATCTTTACCCAGCATCGAACCAATCCGATCCGAAACTACGAACAAGCAACAATCCATACGCGATTTGTTTAACGTAACTCTGCTGCACATTTTCGGCGGGCGGGAGTTGCGTTTTTCTGGGGCGTTGACCAAACGAAGGCGGATGAGACCGACGTCCGAACGGACCACTAAAATGAAGCAAATTTTTTATACAAATCGACAGAATGCCGGACTTGGCCGCCGCATGCTGCATCAAGATGAATGCAACGGGCGGTTTCCTATGTTGCAGGTTTGGGTCAAACGCACACACCCAAACAAAAAATATTTAAATTGATCATCTCCATTTAATAAAAGCTAGCTGTCGATGCAGCAGCCGCACTTTGTCTTCCTCTGCTTCTTCTCGAATCTTGTGGTTGCTCTTGTACGCTGCTCCTGCAAAGTTCTTAACTTAATTTCGCAACGATTTTCATAATTCACCATGGACACCGTTTGATCGTGTCCATGGACCAGGCACATGATGTGGAATGACTGCAACTGTTTGGTAGTTGGCTGCCGAGTCCAAAACGACTAGCTGGCTACCTCTGTGGCTGCCGTGACGCCTCTTTTGTTCAATTTTGGTTGATCGCTGTGAAGGGTCTGGATTTCTGCTTAAGCGTTGGGAGTAAGCCAAAACAAGAGACTTTCTGCATGTAATTATGTTAAAATGTTTTGCTGGATTCTTGAGTGTTGTCAAAAAGCTTATACAAAGCAGAGTCGAAACTTTTGGCGCGATAGTGTAAAGTTTTTGAAATATGCCAATATCAAACATGCGGTTCTCCAAGACCTATAAATCACACAACTATTTTTACAACTCCTTCGCACCATTGTACAGTGGTGCCAATAACGATAAAAAAAAAACTCCTAAATAAGATATTCAACTGAACTTGTGCTATCATACTGCCTTGATCAAAAATTTACCGGAATCATCATCGTGTGGCGCTCATCTATCATTGACATTTTATTCTTATGCCAGCGCTTGATCCAATCCTGAAAACATTTTTTATTTTTTATAATCGGTTTGCGGTATGGCCATCAGAGCCATCTTTGATTTTTCCATGACCTCATCTCGGGTGCTGTAACACGTTCCACGGAGCGGTTTCTTGAGTCGACCGAATAGCAAAAAATCGCAGGGAGCCAAATCGGTTGAATTCGGTGGTTGTGGGATGGTATTTGCTCCGTTTTTAGCCAAATGGTCACGGATAACGATGCCATTTATTTTTAAGTTGTCAAAAATCAAAAAGACGCACAATCGGAGATTCACAAATTTCAAGCTATCAAGCTGAAAATTTCATAGAATGTCAATGACAGATTTAATTTAAGACAAAAAAAAAAGGGACATCACGGTGACGATTCCGGTAAATTTTTGATCAAGGTAGTATTATTATTTCCATTTGGTTAAAATGGTTTTGAAATATGTGATATAAAAATCTAAATTTTTTTTTGTGGACATGAATTTCGGTCTCTTCGTGGTTTCAACAAAGTATACCAAAGGCTTTAATTCTGAGCTGGAATTCCGTAGAATATGATTTCTGGCACACCACTGATAATAAACATATGCATTTAAAAGGTGGATTCAAGTCCCCATCAATTTTAAATTAAGTTTTTGTTGGTTTTGGCCTATAATAGAAACCACGGTGCCTTGCTTAGGAACCGTTCGATCTGCACAGCAAGTTGATTTTTTATTACACAGTCTACGCCTTTCGCATTAAGATCACGCCCAGTTTGTCTGGTTTACATAAATGAAATTAATGCGTCCAAGAGTGCAACGCAGAGTCCGTCTAGAAAATTACAAATGGTCGAACGTTTATCGTCTAAAGGATCGATCTACTAATTTGACTGATATTGTGTAGCAATTTGAGGAGCTACTCCGCTCCTCCGCATCACTGACATGAGTGCAATTATGAGATAAGTAAAAACTCGTGTTAGGTTACACAGCAATGTAATGGAAGATTTGCAATTTGATTTACGTATTAGAGGGAATAGAGAGACCACCTACAAGTGTGGCATTAGCCCTTAAGCAAACTGCTGTAGGTCCACTTTGCATTTCGGACTGGTATATAGTAGGATATACATAAAATTTACCATTTTGAAAAGAATCAACTACCCAAAGATAAAAACTGTTAAATTAATGATCTATGGCAATGCGCTGATTTTATGACCTGCAGATTAGACTAAAGTCAGACAAGTCACGCATCTTCCGCACGCTGTGCGTTTGCGTTTACCTGCCTCTGTCCAGGGATTGGTTTTCGCCCTAGCTAATAAGAGAGAACTCTGGCGCCGAAAATCCACAACAAATGCCTGAAAATCCGTTAGTCCATCGACTGACTGCAGACGGCAGATAAACTCGAACACATTCGGACTTGGAGGATTGTTAAGCAAATACACGTTCAAGATCATTTCGTATGCAGAGATCGCTTCCATTTTGACTTTGGCTGACTTTGTTACCCGAATTTATTCCGGGTATTGTGCAGAAACAGAAACTGTTATTTATTTTTTTGTTGAGTGCCGACTAATGATAGTAAAACTGTTTTTCTTTTTTGAGCCGAGGCATACTTTACTTTTTCAGCTGAAGCACGCTGTTTCTCACCTGTGCCTGTGTGTGTGTGTGTGCGACAATAGCTTCGAAATTCTGGAACTACTGTCCTTTTGTGGAAATGCCATTAATTAGTAATGAGAAAGGTGTCAGCAGCGCAAAGTCAAAGACAAATATTAAACGCCACGCCCAGAGAGTACCTTCTGCTTAAAATCAATTAGTTTCTATACCACTTGAGAATATTCAGCTGTGCAGCAGCAAAGCCATCAAATGAGAGATGATCAGGAGCAGAACTGCGGCTGGGAACTGGGCAATCTTCCAGTAAACAGTCAGTTTGTTGATGAATAAAATGCCGCCAACGGACCAAACGTTCTCCATCAATGGCGACTCTTAGCCATTTCGAGATCTGCCAAGTGACAGAACCATAACGTGTTCCCATTACTAGTCAGAAAGAAGAAGCTATAGCAAAACTATTGCTCAGCTACATTTGTTCAGTTTATTTAGACTACTACCATACTACGCATTTCTTTAGGGGATTCATTTCAGTGCCCAATTTACATTTGAAGGCTTCACTAAACTCGGGCATATTACTCAGCGTGCCCATGACTCGAAACTCATCATAGGCGTGCACGTCAGTTTTTAGCTTTTTAATCCTTAAGCCCGTGTCCTTGCCGTTGCACCAGGTTTGAGCAAATTTCAGAAAGAAAAGCTGCTTATTGCTAAAATCCAAACCACGCAGCGGCTTCTGCTGCCACGCTTTGTCACCAGTGTGTCGCTTGTAGGCGTAGTATGCCATACGTGTGCCCACGTTATCAGCTATGTTGTCTCCCGAAGTCAAGGTGCCATTCGTCTGCACTCCCATTACAATGAACTTGTTATACTGGGACTCCAGGCAGCGGTAGCGCTCTTTGAAGTTGCGCAACGAAGCAGCGGACCACCAGTTTACCTTTTTGCCATCATAATTGTACTGGTAGCAATAGGTGTCGAATCCATGTGCCATCTCATGTCCAATGATGTTGCCTATGCCGGCGTACTTGAGCACCGCTGGGAAATCTTTGTGGTAGAAGGGCAGCTGCGACATACCAATGGTGATAAAGGCCAAGTTAAGAAAGTCGGCATAGTAAGCGTTGACAGAGCGTGTCGGCATGAGTAAAGGTATCAGCGCCTTGTCAACAGATTTGAGACGTATACGCGCATGACTCTTCTCCAAGATGGCCAAGTTTTCATACCAATCAGCAGTCATATTGGTATCTATGTAGATAGCGTCTATTAGCTCGCGATGCTGCAGCTCATCACTGTAACCCACTAGTATGTCCATAGAGGCTAGCTTGGTTCGAGCCTCAGATTTGGTGTCATCGTCCAACCAGCTGTAGTGCGCCAGCAAATCATAGAATGTGTCTCTAATATCCTTGGCTACGCCGAGTATGTCCGCACGGCGATCCTTGTCAAACACATTGCTTATAAACCAGGGCAACAGCGCATAGTTAAAGAATGCTTCAGTGTGTGCACGACAGGCGCGTTCTAGGTTCTTATCGGTAGTCTCCAGCTTCCAGGTTGTATAGAACTTCAGCAGCACACGCCAGCGCACATAATCACGTAACACTTGTGGCTTGGTCTGTTCCAGAAAATGCACCAAGGGCCCAACACTCTCCAACAAGTTGTGCACTTGCCAATAGGACTTTTGTGTGTCATTAAAGGCCACCTCGAAATAGCGCGTCCAATTCAAACGGTCCTCTTTGTGCGTCACCAGAAACTCAGACAGCGTCAGCACCTCGGTTTCATTGCGCGTTTTTACCAATTCGGTTAGATTTCGCTCGAATTGTGTCAAGTTGTTAAAAGTGTCCAAAAATTTCTGCTCTGCCTCACCTTCAGCTATTTGAAAATCCCTGGTCATATTTTTTAAAGCCTCTGCATTGACATTAACCAACGCCTTACGTGGAGGCGATAGCAACACATCAAACTTTCTGGTGGCTGTATTGTACTGCACCTTGAGTGGCAATAGTGGATACATCTCATAGTGGGACATAAAGTTAATGTATATCCAGTCTTTGGTTTCGTTTTTGCGCTGAACCGCATACCTGTCGTCCTGCTCCTCTACCATGTGATAGTGATAGCCCTTAGATATATTGGCTTTCATTTTGACGCAACTGCTGTAAAATTGTTTGGCTTTGTATTCCGCCGAGGTTGTATTAAAGGTTTGCAACTCCACATCCGTGGCATTTTGCAGGAAGCCTAGCACGTAGTCATCAATGCGCTTTTGCATGGCATGCAGAAAACTATCATTTCGAGCCTCAACCGGCACCAAATCCGCCTTTTTCCAGTTTCCGCAAGCATACTCATAAAAGTTCTCACAAGGATCCACACTCTGATTCATGCTGGACAACATGAGTTGGGAGTACTGTGCCAGCAGATCTTCGGTATCATTGTAACTCGCAGGCAGATCAAACAAATTGCTTGTTGCTGTGGTATATGGACTCTCAGTTACGGCCGAAGCAGCATTAGCTATTAACGTGGCCAATAGAGCGCAACAAAAACCGCGCTTATACCAAACCATTTGAACTTGAACTTGATGCACTGTTTAGAGTTTGGAGTTTATAATTTTGAAGCTAACGTGCGCTCTGAAGCGCTTTCGCAAATGTTCTAAACTTTTTTGGCATCAGAGCTCGCCAATTTATATAGAAACCTTGGCTACGCTTTGTTTGCCACACACAGCTGACGAGGCACTTTTAATGCGTATAAATTTTGTTGGTTAATCCAAACTCATTCCTCATTCCAACTCACCACAGAAATCACATTATCTACGTCATTACAACGTCGAGTGTCTCTATTGTAGAGTGAAACAATTTATTGTTATTCTAAATCTGATTTTGCTCATTCGTCTCGTCAAAAGTTCTAATTGCAGACTGGAGCGATGTGATCTGTGATCTGTGATCACCTGGAGATGAGCACATTCTCCAATTAAGCAAAACTCTGAGAAATTTTTAGCACTTTACATCAAGGTACCGGCAGCACGCTTATCACCCCGTACTTATCATAAAGTTGTGTAAACTTTATGAGCTATTTTATCGCTTATTATAGATCAAGCTGGTTGTTGTTGCTGGGATTGGGTTTGTGACTCGTTCGGCGCCTGGCAAAAGCGGTTCTATGCTTTTTTTTTTTTTTTTTTTCATTTTTTGGTTTGAATGCCATATGTTAATGACCCCATTGAAAATAATAGCACCAATTATATTGCAAACATTTCTAAATGGGCCTTTAGTTTTGCGTAGGGCTTGGCTTTTGTATTTTTACCTGGATCTGAGAACTGTCTTCGTAAGTAGGTCAAATTTCTAATTGTATGCAGAACGACCTATCTTTGCCTTTGTGGCATATCTATGTTCAAAAAAATCCCTGAGGTCAAAAGCCCAACAAATGATCAATCTCTTCCGTCTTACCCACGCTACCGTTTACAGCTCCGTGATGACTTTATTTGAAAAGCATGCAGAGTGCAGTGCTAGACCTGTTACACTGGTGAACAAAAAAATCATAAATGATAAAATCATTTTTACGTATTACAAGAAATTACTTACGTAGATTTTTAACATTTAATAATACTTATTAATGGAATTGTTTGGAAAAAAGTTTCACAATTTAATTAATTAGAGATTGGCAACATCTGCAACATAGCGCTTGGGCTGCTATACATCGCATTGACTTGAAACCACTTCAATTGCCAGGGCAGCAAATCACTGTTGACCAGTGTAATCAGTTTATGAATGAATCGTTGAGCGTTGCTCCTAATGATGCATAGAAAATTCTGGCAGGTTTTTTTATTCTACGCGTATCTGACCGACCACAAAGTGTAATTAGAGCGCCAAGTCGTTTAAAAATCAAAAATTGGACTCTGTGAATAATGAGCGACTGTACTGCATGTGGAGTTGGTAATTGTGGTTATCAAGTAGCCCGACTTTATGGTATTAATTTGATTTATAGGCTTCAGGTAAAATATGTGAAGCAGCGGCACCAGAACAAAGCACACCTAGTTGAAACAGCAGGAATACCAAACATTGGAATTTTTTGTTCGAAAATCTTCACACAAACAACAAACTACGACACGCGTCGCCAACAAATTTAGCATAATAACGGATATATTAGTTAACATTAACACCCCATTGGACATGGTCATCAATCATAAAAAAAAAAAAAAAAAAAATAGTATAGACTTGCACCCTTTGCGCGGCGCAAGGTCATGAGGCAGCCTCGTAAAGGGGCGTGTGTCTGGCACGCGTCTCTAATATAAATACAAAATCAATCGGTTAAGATCTTTAAGATGCAAAAAGGGGTAAGAAAAAAAGGTGACAGGAAATTAAATGTATGCTAGGGAAAACAGCTGGCAAGCAGTCAGAGCGTGCCCAGAAACCATCAAGGGAAAGTATGAAAAACGAGGGCGTTGCGCCAAGCGAAATCTGACTTTGGCAGTTCTAATTACTAGAAAAATCCACTGGGTACTGGGTACTGTCAAAGGCGTTGAATGCCTGTGCCAATCAGTTCCTGTTGACGTTGACATTGACGCAACTATTCAGGCAATATGGCAAACTATTTTTAACGAAAATGAAATCAAAAAGGTGAAAGTTTTGGAACAAAACATCTTTTGCTTAGACAGTTGCACGGTTCGCAATTAAAGTGCAGAAGCAGCATTGCAACCTCGTTGCAGCGACAGCTGGCAACCAGCCACAAGCCGCAACGAGTAGAAAACGCGCCACAAGCCGCAGAGAAACGCAATTGTTAAAAAACTGAAAATTAAATCCTTTTTTCAGGCTCAATTTGTTACAGAGTAACACAGCCGTCGCGTCGTTGGACAGTGAAAGGAACGTCAATCGCAGCAAGGCTTAAGATTTGATGCATCCAAGCAACAGAAGCAGCCGAAGCAACCTTCCTTCCTGCAGGCAGCGCAGACTTAAAGCAAGCTGTTCCAACTTAACCGAGTGCGCAAACAAAGACACTGCGGACGCCCCTTTTGTCGACTGAGAGCCAAAAAGAAGACATTAAAAAACATATCCTAGTACTTTCCCTTCTTGCCCCTTGTGTCTAGCAAGCGATACGAGTTTTTCGGCGGTTTTCTACCATTAAATCTTTGGCATTGTTACTTTGCGATTATTTACCTGCAACATTCCGATTAACACGCACACACGCACACTCCTCCCGTGCTTCCTTTTTGCTCAATCTACTTGGATGTCGGGCGGACTGTCGACCTGGCTGTTTTATTGCTTTTATATATGCCCTTTGATTTCTATTGCGGCAATATCCTTTATCCTTTATCCTTTGTGGCATTGTGCAATGCACCGGCTGGCAAACACATTAGAGCTGCGCATCTTTGCACAAAAGGGGGGGTGAAAGTGAGTTGCAGTTGCGCCTTAATAGCTCGGTTTTTGTTGTTGCAAGTAGATTTAAGTGCATATGCAAGATCTTTTAACGATTTTCAATAGTGGATTGCTTGGAAAACTAAGTAAAATATTTTTTATGTTTTTCCACAAAAGTGAGTCCTTTTTCTCTAGTACGAGTATTATTATACTACACGCGAAAGGCAACGACGCGGAAGGACCTCACAAGATTTTCAATACCAAATCAGTCATGAAGAAAAATGTAAAACAAATAAAATTACCAATGGTGTTCCAAAAATGCATCCTTTAACCGATTTATAACGAATATAATTATATACTTTTAAAAAATTTTTTTTTTTTTTTTATTTTTTTTTTTTTTTTTTTTTTTTTTTAAATTTTTTTTTTTTTTTTTTTTTTTTTTTTTTTTTTTTTTTTTTTTTTTTTTTTTTTTTTTTTTTTTTTTTTTTTTT
>JAECWU010000213.1:457500-515000 GCA_018150985.1 Chymomyza costata | reverse complement strand
GCACGCCTCGTTTATGCCGCAGCAGACATGTCTGCCGTACTTTGGCATGGCCCAAAAGCGTGAGGCAGCATCAGTCAATGTCAAAGCACAAAAATCCTTGCCGGACTTTCTAATTCCACTGCATGAAATTATGTTTCAGCATCATTATCATCAGCAGCGTCATCAGGAGCACCTACAGTTACACAGCTTCAGCTCCAGCCACCCCCAACAAGAGCAACAACAGAAACAATGGCCACATTAATTAATAGCTTGCCGGGAGTTTGCTCCTCCCAGCTAGCGTACCCCTTTATCCCTGCAGCAAATACAACAACAACACCAACAGCATCAAAAGCCAAAACAGAGACATTTGCGAGCGCCAAGTCATTAACCTCACAACAGCAACAGCCAAAGCAACAACAACAACAAGTACAGCCGGCAGCCAAGCCCCACAACGACTTGGAGCAGCACCCATCCTCCATGCAACATCCACAACGACTTCATAATGGCGACCAAATGTTCGTTCGTCACTTTCACGAACGGGATCGCCTTATACGTGAGCATCAATTAAAACAACGTCTCCGTGATTTTGTGGAGCAACCCGTAAGCAACGACAACGAAAACGACGTCGACGATCGACAACTGCCTTTGACTTAGAGCTACTGAAGGCAAAAAATAGTGCGACCAAGACGACGCACACTGCCACACACGCCCATAACAATCATTGGTACGGTGTCGTCTATGATAGCAATGGCAATACCATGACGCCAGGTTTATGTGCTGCCCCAGCTGCCCCAGCTGGTGGCTGCTGCTCCTGCTCATATTTTGACAGTTGGCAACGACAACGGTGGCAAAACGACACGGAAGCTTGGCATTGGAGCGCGCGAGGAAGAAACAGCGATTCCGGCAATGCCTGTTGATGGGGGTCGTGGTCTGCGGCACACACATAAAGAGCTTACTACATGCAAGCACGAGCAGCAGGAGAGAGAGCAACAATCTGGTCGACTTGGCAACGAAGGCAGCCCCGAGAACAAAGGTGAGTAAATTACTACGTACATACTAACTAATTGCAAACAAGATATTTTTGGAGAGGTTTCTATTTGTGTGGTTTAGTTCTAACATGCAACAGGGTTGCAACCAATGACCCATACTCTTACTATTCCAACCTGAACAGGAATGTCGTCACGATTTATTGATTAGCATATTAGAACTATCTACGGTTTACTAAAAGCAAATTCTAAAAATATTAAATATTGCTCTAATATTTATTCCTGGGTAATTTGGTATCAAAAAATTCTAAGCACTACAATTTATCTAAGATCAAATCTAAAAGGACAACTATCTTATTTATCAAATTTTATTGTCGATAGAGAGCGAGATTTATAGTAGATCTAAACAAAAAATAGAATAATTGGACGTGTTCCCGAAAACAAATCCGAACATTTCATTCGGATTATTTTTGAAACCGAATGTTTGGTGCTCCCTATTTCACCAAAACGAATTTTTCATGTGGCTTGAAATCGAATGTTTTGTTGCAAGAGGTAGTATAACGATTTGGCAAAATAGGTTTTAAAAAGTCAAAATTTTATACTGAAATAATTTTTTGCTAAGCCTATATTAGATATTTACTGGTATCATTTATTTTTTTTCTGACTCAAAATAGCATGCACAGCCCAAAACTTATTTTCTTGTGTTTGGGTATGTGCACGTATCATACACGAACACATGACCGATGGGTGCGGCAGAGTACCCGCGTTACACAAAAAAAATTGTTAAATTTCAATAAATATTGTTAAAAAGTAATATTTTTTTGTAATTTTATTTAAAAAATAGAATAATAATGAACTATCAATATTTGAATGAAAATGGAATGCAAACAATATACATATAGTAATAAAAGGTGCAGAGCTACGGCAACCATATCAACTGTTTTGTATCAAACAAAAATAAGAATTTATCGGAAAAATAAGGGAAAAACGAATTTATCGAAAATAAAAATGGAAATATCGACCAAAAAAATGCGTTTTCAGGAACACGCCAAAACAAATCTGAATAAAATTGTTCGGTTTGGTTTTTTCGTTTTGCAGATTCAGTCGTATAAAAAAAAATAAGATATAAGATAATAATAAGATAGTAATAAAAATCGAAGCAAATCCCAAAGGACCTTTGAAAAAAGTCGGACGGTAGAAAAAATGTTTTTGAATTTTTAATTTCCCGGTTGTTTTTCTGCGACTTTTAAAAGGTTAATTAATCGATAACAGAAATAAATAACATAATCAAATTACGATTAAGGATGAACTGATTTAGTTATACGTTACATTCATGAATTTTTTTGAATTCGAAGCTTCAATTTTTGAAAGCACTATGCGTCTGAGTGGTAAAAAAAGTTTTTTCCAATTTCTTTCCAGTCAGATTCTGTATATTATGATTATTAACAAATTGCCTAAAACGTAGACTTAACCAACCATCCAAGTTGTTTAACACTTCAAAATTTTAAGCTGAGCTCCCTGGTTGTTCTTATGTATATGCAACAGGGCTTACTATCTACATAACGCACGAAACAAGCAACTCAATCACTTACACGAAATAATGTAATTTTTCATGGCACACATATAAGACCAACTCCCATGGACTAAACAGGTCTTGCGCTCCCTTCGGTAAACTCCAGAAAAAGTTCATGCATGCCCACCCACACATACTACATATAAATTCCATTTCAAATCACTGAAATATTAATAAATTTTTCAAAAGTGCGAACAAAATATCCGTGAAAATTCTCAAGTTGAGCCTTTACAACTTTATTTAATGGAATTTAAAACCACTTTGCGTTTGTGGGGCAAGAACGAAGAGTCTGTGGCTAGCTGCCAGCCCTGCGGCGCAACACAATAGAAGTGAACCGCAATTGCATGAGGTAACCTTTGAAACGGGGACGGTCGAAAAGCAAAAAAAAAAAAAAAACCCTCGCAAGGGTTTTCTTAAAAAAAAAAAAATGAACTAAATGGAAGGAAGGTTGCGCCTTTTGAATGGCGAAAAGCTTGCAAAGAGCTGGTGTCACTACCAACTGCGTCAATACGGCAACTTAGAACCAATTGAGCGCTAGGGGTGGCCGAGTGGGGTGACCCCAGTACCCTGCAACGGCTGTGCGCTCAAAAAACACAAATCCAATAAAAACACTTTACAAGTTGTAAAGCAAAGATCATAAATCCAATTGCTCCAACTAAACACCAACTGTGACCTGCCTCGAACTTGGTCTGGTGTAGAATTTACAAAGCGATTTACATGCCCAAAATGGTTGAACACATATTTAAAATAATGGCGTATAGATTTTTTTTTAAGGTAAGGGTTAGATTTAAATATGTATATTGCTGCAGCAAGGGGTAGCTCTAGTACTACACTAAAAAATGGCGCAAGATGGCTTTGCTTTTTGGCGCCAAAAAAAAAAATTGACAACCCTTTTTTATTTTTAATGGAAAATCTGCGCAAATGTAGCCCAAAATTCTTTGCTAGTTGTGAGAAAATTTGCCAAAAATTCCGTTATCTTAGCTGTACTTGGAAACAGGAGGTACAGAGCTGAAGTCATGCCCGTCAATAGTTAATCAATGGCACCCAAATACCGCAACTGGGAAACTATTGTTCGTAAAGGAATAACACAAAAAGCAAACAAAAAATTTTTGGAAAAAAACGCAATTTGAAGCAATTTTTTGCGCCCAAAGTAAAAAAGAAATTTATTTCTACCTTTTTTAAAATATTACACAAAAAAATGTACGTTAAAATTGCGCCTTAATTTGGTACATTCACCCTAAGGAACCCAAAATTGTATGTACTAGGTAAGAAAAAGAAACACAACGGCGCATAAACTGTCTAAGGGGTTGCTACCCTACAAGTGTGTTTACCCTATAGCTAAGCTGTGCAAGATCTTCGGTAATCTGTGACAGTGATCCTCAATTTTTACCCTTGATTTTGTCTATTTTCTTGCTTGAAAATAGTGAAAAACTAACGTTGCTGCTTTTCTTGGGTTTTTTTTCCGTTTTTTTTTCCTTCAACAAAATCTGTAAAAATGCAGTTTTATTTTTTGGGTAAATTTGAAGGGTTGTGTTTGACAGCGATTTTTTGTGGCAGATTTCTAAGCAAGTCGAAATCAATAAACGTTAATAAATAGGCAAGGAAGCGGGACGCCTGTAGGACATTGGGCCAAAGACATTGATAAAATACGGAAGTAAATACATTTAAAGGCTGCATTGTTTGACGTATATCGCTATGTTTGTGTGTGAGTTTTTTTTTTTGGCTTTGATTTCCGTTACAATATTCGGCGATTCGCTGAACGATTACTTAAAGGGCTGCTGTTACTTTTGGCGCCAATCTTTGTTAGCTAAGAGCTATCACTAGGCATAGCAACCAAGGCAGATTTCATAAAAATTGCAAAATTTGAAGAAGCGTCCAACAAATATAATGCTAGAAAGTATTATAGAGTTTATTAGTCGGGTCGCGTAAAAGAGTACAAATGGATAGAGCGGATATATGTTAACCATAGCTATTACACAAACAATTATATGCACTCTATAAATCTTTAGCTTTTCATTAAAGAGCTCAAATCAATATTGCTATAAATTTCACATAAACTAGCCCATTAAAGCGGCAAGTTGTAGCACTACTTGGGTGTGCCACCCTTAGTGAAGCAACTCAGTCAGAAAACAAACGAACGTTGACTTGTCTTATTTGCTTAGCGAAAATTGGTATGTCATTTTAATTCACTACATACAAAGCAAAAAGGACAAGCAAATTTCACCCACATCGACTGCACCAAATTCTGGTCCTCTGCTCCCTGACAATCTTGTCGCCCCAACAACAACTACTTCTATTTAGCCTGCCTAATGTTCGTCATGCAAAATGCTCCCTTTTCGTTTTTGATGCTGCCAAGCGTTTATTTTCTTGATTAATTTCAACAAAAACTTTTCTGTTGCTTTTCCTATTTACATTTAGAGAAAGAGCCATGTATGTACTATGTTTGTGTCCATCCAACTCCCCAACTTTTTGTACAGTTCGTTGAGCTACGGCCTTGTGCCGGCGCTCGTCTGTTTTTGGCAAATAATCAAATTGCATAGACACTGCCGGATCTGAATCTGAACCTGAGTGGAGGCTGCCTCTGTTTATCTTTTGTTTCGCAGTGACAAGTTTAATCAGGCTACGTACCGTGGCGTAGACAAGTAGACAGGATAAAGTCAAAAGGATAACTATTGAAATTAGTTTGCATTTGTTTGGGGGTGGTATTTCTCTACGTATTGATTCATTTTTCCCTTGCATGTCCTTAAATCATTTTGTCACTTTAATGTGGTTTTTCGGCCATATGTTTTTAGTGCCAGACCATCCTTATATATAGCACATCCATCCAACGACAATAACAACATCGGCGAAACAAACATTAATTTTGCAGTTTTAATTAAAACGTTCGGTCGCGGCCCACGCAACACTTCATCCCGTAACCCATACCCCATCCCTTCACATTTTTTTCATTTCGTACTCTTTTGCTGCAAACTTTCTGCGCTAAGCTAAAACAAAAGCTGCCCAGCATCTAGCCAGGGTACTCATAATCATAAAATGTATGCGCTGTCACCGCACACGTACTAGTCTACCCCCTACGCCCACAACCATGTCCGCCCCCATACCCGTACCAAGGCCACTTGCCCACAAATACTACGTGATATTCGTTGCTCTCAAGCGTCTCTTGCATGCTCAAAAGACTTGCTGTTCCTGCTGCATCGTTGCAAAAACTTTGCCTCTAATGAAAGTCCAATCCTTGCCCAAACACACATAATACACACACACACGCATACACATGGCAGACTCCTTGTTGTATATAGTCCTATACACCTACGCTGGCCCCCCTTTCACTCTGCTGCAAGCAGTCGTCTCGACAACTTCCACAACATCCGACAATGTCTGCGCCGCAACAACAACAACATGCAGGATAACAACAACACTTGTTATAATTACTCCCAACTCTCAGCTCAATGGCTACGTTGATGTTTATATGAATGTGTTTTGTGTTTATATAATCACACCAAAATGCTGAACGTTATGGGGGTCAATCGTTGGTTGGGGTGATTTTGGCACAGTGTCGCAAAAGATTTTCGAAGAGTGTCTACACTGAGACAAAAACATGGTCCAAATTCGTTTTTGAATTAAGAAATTTGGATTCAAGCCGGTTGCTTTTTCCATTTTCAAAAATTTAAATAACTTTATTTTGATTAGAAAATTAAGTTCTAAAAAATATGTCTTGATTTTTATAGTTAAAAAAATTTTTAAAAACACTTTTGATAACTAATGATTTCTGCTTCATTTATTATTCATTTTCAAACGCTGTTTAGTTATTTCACTACTCCACCTATTACATTTTTCCAGTTTTAAGTAGATTTTGATGCGCATGGGTATATAGGAACTTTGAATCGTTCGCGCTATCCCGGAAAAAAAAAAAACTTAAAAAAAGAATTGCGTTGTAGCCCGAAAATAAAAAAAAGTACACCAGCATCATAATTGGCTCTGCACAAGTTTATACACCGATTTAAGTGGAGATCAGGCAAACACTCAAATCCTAGGTCGATCAAAAACATTTGCTGGATATAAGACTAGAAACATAAAATTGTCTTTACAATGGCTGTGCTTGAATATAAATTTATAGAATAATAACTAATAATAATTATAATTGCTTGAAAACTCTGATTCAACAAAACTAAGACACTATTTTAATTGCATTAACATAATATGCCATATGCACTAGGAAAATGCAAAGAAAATAAGGAAAGCCAAGCGACAAAAAAAATTCTCTATGCGAAAATAAGATATAAAAGTGCATAAGCCACACCCATTTGAAATTTTACTAGCAACAACAAGAACAACAACAACAGGAAGAAAAACTCAAGCGAACATTCTATGCTAATATCGGGAAACGAGCAGGGGTAAAAAGCCCAACAACAATAAAAACATGCATACAATAGTCTGATTAGAATGCAACAAGACACTGTGAATACGATCCACAAAATGTACGAACTTCTACGTCACAGTGCTGAGCTGAGTTGGGGTTGTTTCAACCCTAGTTGAGTGAGTGAGGTGAGTAAGAGAGAAGAGCGTAAGAGCGCACAGAGTCCAACAATGTCGTAGGAAAAATGAATTTCTTTTCATGCAACGCAACACACACACAAGCACAAGTCCACTCTCACAGGAAATGCAAAACTGTGAGTGTATGAAGCACTCACACACAAGCACACTGGTTGGAATAAGAAAAATTCTGAGTGAAAAGCAACCAAAAAGAAAAAAAAGACTGCTAGTCTGCAACGGCAAATCATAAAGCATATCGGTGTGTCACACCAACACACACACACACACACACTCAAACTCATACTCACACAGCAACAACAACTCCGACTGCAGTGACAGCCAGCGGCTGGCAACGAACTTGGCTGCGTCAGATGCATTCGGGAAGCGGCCACAGCAAGTCGGGTCGGACGAAGTGAAAACCTTACAAAACGAGAAAACTGTTTGTTAGTCGTTTCTGACTTGCAACTTGGCACAAAAGATAATTTGACTAAAAAATTTGTAATTTAATTTACATATGCATTCTTAATTGATAATTTATTAAAGTGTATTTGCATATTGAACGTTTTTTTGTGCACGTGTGTGTGTTTGTGTGTGCAAGTGTGCAAAAATGATGGTGCTACAGCAACAACAACGTTTGTGGGATGCAACAAAATCACAAACAGCTACAACGGCCACGGCCACAACGGGTGCAACACAAGTGGCGAGAAGCGTCAATTCGGAGACACTGCATCTGTTGGATAAAAAGGATACGTGCATAAAAGAGGAACAGCTTGAGGCGACAACACATACATGTACGTTTTTACCAATTGACATTTTATTTGCATATTACAATACATGCATTTGTCAAAGTGACTGGGGATGCCAACTGTTTTATTATAATTGTGATTGACAAATTTGCATGCCCATAAAGCTGTTGTAGAACAACAATTTTATTTTTTCGTCAATAGTACACTTAACTTCAGGAAAATTGGAATTTGGAGTATCAAATAATTATAATATATATTTTTATTATTTATATTATTATTATTTATTTTAAAACCATTGTTTTTTAATGTTGAACTTGTTGGATCATCATCTGTTTCCTATTTGCTAATTTATGGGTCTTCTGCATTCGGAACGGAGGCAAGGTTTATTTTGTCGCAAACAAAATGTACTATAGCTGTTTTGATGCTTACCAAAATTTTGGTGATTTCAATATGTTTCTAGTTAGAACTTTAAACCAGCCAAATTAAATTCGCTAAATTTCAATTTATTTATTTAAACTAAAATTGAAGGAATTTCAGTCTAAATAAACGGATGGCAATTCGCATAAAAGTCATAATACCTTCAATGTAACTTTCTACAGAGATATAAAGAGCGTAAATCTGTAGCAGGGAAAGGATTGAAAGTAAAAAGCATTATAGGATAGTAGCTTAAGAAAAATTTGGACTTTTTTTTCGTTTTTTGTTGTCTACACGCACCTGCACTTTTGGCGATAAAGATCCGCATTTACTTTCACTTTCTTTGAAAAAGAACGCAAAGATGAATCTGAACAATTGCTAAAAGCACTCCCACACATTAGGGCCATGCGTGCGGGTCCACATAATGGCCAGGAATTGTGTTTCAAAGACAAGCAATCTCTAATTTCATGGCATTTGCAACATACTGCAGCCAGAGTTTTGATTTTGCATGATGTGTTGTTCGGACTCCCGCTGATTGACTATAGAGTTCCGATTTGCATGCAGCGACAGCTGTGGGAGTCAGGACTAGCTAACGATCCACTGAGCGTGTGATGAGGCTTTGTTTACATTTACATCTTTGAGGTTGCAAGTATGCTGCAGCAGCCAACGCCGCAGTACCCTAGAAGACTTTTTTTTAATGTCTACACAGAGTGTCCTTTTTACCTGTGTGCTACAAAAACCGGACTCAGGTATTTTGCATGCTGCATAAGGAAAAAAAAAACTAAAAAAAATGCAGTCTCTAAAATCTACCTAGAAAGAGCATGAAATGTGTCCTTTAAAAAATGATGCGCATTTTTTTAAAAGGAATTTCGTAAAAGAATAAAAAACAACAGCAATGCAGCCTTAAGAGGCGTGCAATTTTCTTAAAATTTTCATTTCCAGTACAAATGGTAATAAAAAATAGTTGGCCACAAAAGCCAAATTGTCTGTAATTACATTAAAGCCGAAGGTGAAACTATGTATCTTCAGCATTGCCTTTTTAATTGTCTTCCTTTTTAGAGTGACCGTGTTGGCTTCTGCAACATGCAGATTAGTGTGTGACCGAAGCACATGCTTTTTATTACGCAAACACCTCAACAAGTCTCAATGCTAATGCTGCTTATAATCGCTACATAAAAAGCGACACCAAGACTCCCCTGATAATAGATAAGCTCCAAACACAAAACAGCCAAAAAGCAAAGCAATTTTTTTTAGTAAAAGCGCAAAAAACTTGCTAAGCCCCCCAACCCATCAAAAATCCCATTACCAACCACACTGTGTGCCAGGACTTGTAGTAATCTGTATATTTATTATACAAAATAGCCAGTGCTGGACATTATGCACAAGGATTAGAGTAAAAATATGTTCCTTTTTTTGTTACTGCTATGTCCCTGCTCAATGTGCAAAGGATTCTACTTTGTTTACGCCCCGGGGGAGCTATAAATTTAATATCTACTCGCAAAACAAAAACCAAATGGCACAAAAATGTACTAAAAATAAAATAGGGCGGCTGTGGCAAGTTCTGGACAGGCGGCAATGGTAGCATAAACGAAACAATTTTCTGTTATAATCGAGCTCATTGAACTCAAGCAAATGTAAAAATGTAGCACTTCAAATTGTATCTCTTTAATGTGTTTAAACTAAAAAACACAAGTCTAACGAAGCAATGCAAAATGTACCACAACTCCACAAGGAAAGAATTTTGCATGTTTCGCTATAAAGTCCGTAAATACTAATGGACATTTTACGAGGCAACAACACAGACTGGTCATCACTAGATACTCGAATGTGTCAGTACCACTTACATAGATACAGACCATCATCCCATGCAATGTCCAGTAGGTTCTTGTCGTTCTAAAAGTCTGCAAGACTTTTACAAATTGACAGCACAAGAACGTGCCATTTGCATTACACTTTACAACACAAGTGAAAAACATAAATAGTCAAGGACATAAACAAATTCACAGTACATGTCGCAGACCCCAGAATCTGGGGAAAGACACAAGCACCCCTAGTAAAGTACCCCCATTCATATACGTATGTGACTGAGTGACTGTTGTTTAAAAATCGATGCACATTACATATATCAGCAAAAGTCGTTATTAATCTGCATCAGGTCTGGAAAATTTAAAGGTTTCTTATGAAAACTTTTTGCTAAAGCAGTTCATTTAAGACTCTTACAAATTTTTATATAATTCCATACAAGTATTTACATAATAGTTACACAAGACAAATGCAATAAAGGCCAACTTTTCAAAAAATAAAACTTCCTACTCAGGTTTGTTAATCGGTTACGAGTAAAAGAGGCTAACAGTTTCACAGCCCACCATTTCATACAGATTTTTGTGAAAATTTTAACCTGTGTATATCACAAGCAACTAAAACTAGATTGGAGAACTAAAGCCCGTTTCGATTCAAAACCGATATTCCATGCTACTTTACATTTATAGCCGTATACGTGATTTTATCATAAACTAAATGAACCGCCTACCATTTCTTTACAGTTATGCGACACATGTCAAACTCTTCAACACCACCGTCACCACTACGATCTCTATCAGGTATGTAACGATCTTCTTCGTCCTATGCCCAACTAATCCTTTGCCACAATTCAGCCAACATGTCTCTATAGAGTGTAGCAACTAGGTTTGTGGCTACTTTGTGTATTTTTTTTTTGTTGCTGCAACGTGTGCCGTCAGTGTGCTCAGACAAATTGATTACTCACACGAGCTATGGCTATTCAAGTCGGCTATTTGGCATTTATCGTTGTATTTTTATGTAACTAAAGAAATTTTATAGTTTTCACAATGTTTCAATAGAAGCAGAAGCAACCCCCAGCTTGTACACGGAAAAGGATGAGTTGGGTTCGCGATCTGCCCGTCTACTCCTAAATTTATGACGCCAGTTGGGTTTGGCCTGTGCATCGGGGCAATGTAGGTTCTCTGGCTGCATAGCCCGCACGTGACTGACATGCGACCAAAATGCGGCTCTAATTCGCATTTTGCCAACTAGGGTGGTAGCGAATTTGACTCAAAACTCTTAAAACTTAGTTTTCTGCTTCTTTTTCAATGAACCCAAAACCTCTATGACAGTTTTGAGTTTTAATGCAAACTAGAATAACACCCACGCCACCAAGACAACCAGTCTCACCCCTAACCCTATGGTATCACGCGCATTAGTCCCAACCAATAACAACCCCCACCCGGTTAACAACAAAGAAGTCCCTAACAAGCGGACACACGTTGTACACACTTTTGACCTCGACCTCTACTCAAAGTCCGGCTTACAAACAAAAACAGTAATTTGTCAGAATGTAAATTTTTGGCACAACTGCGCATTTAAATGATTGCCATCAATTATATAATTTTGCAGTCGGAGGAGGGAGAGTAACACGGCACCATAACAAACTGCAACTAATCTATGCAAAAACATGCATAAGGCAATGTCCTGGCGAACAAACCTACCCTTGATTTAGGCCAGGACTCTGTCTCTCTGTTTATTCTAACGAATTTAAATGCCAACACAGCGTGGCAACCCTCATTGCTAATTTAAATATGTGTGTTGGTGTAGCTGCAACAATATATTAACAGGGTTGCCAAATGCTATGTTAATGCGCGTAACAAAGGTCGTCTTTGGGGGTTACGCTTCCTGACAACTGCAATTAAACTTTCATTTTTATTGGTTTATACAAATTAAACGCGCCCTTAACTCCTGCTCATTATGCGCTAGGTATTTAAATGTGTCATAACAACTACAACAACACCAAAGACAACACAATAAAAAAAGGGTTGCTCTTATGTCATTCATTTAAAAAACGCTGAACGCTGGTTGTGCTCGCAACCAATCAACTGTTGCTCCTTCCCCGCCTATTTAACATCTCATTTGAATAGCGCTGAGGTGTAAACGCGTGTGCCAAATGAAGGGGTTCGTCGCTACCTCTACCCTAATACCCTCTATACGATACGATAAGTGGTGCTTATGGGTAACTCTATTGCCACTTGTTGACTGCGCTTGCCGGTTCTTTTATTCAAATTGTGCGCCTCTTCTGAAAGGGTTGCGTGAAACTAATTGTAGTTGTGGTAACTTGGCATTATCGTGCAATATGTAAAATGAGTAGCTGTTTAAGGGACTTGGGCACCTTTATTCAAGTTTATAATAAGCGGTTTTGATTTTTTGTGTTCTTATACAAGAGATTCAAATTGCTTCAAACGATCGCTATGTTTAAATGGGCGTTTAGGAGGCGTGCTTAGCTTTGCTTTATATAGATGGGACTCAGGCATACGTAATAATAAAAATACTTTTGGGAAGCAGAGCACTGCGATGCCGTTTGACGACTTGAGCCATGTGGCTACTACTGAACTTTTTTTTCGGATCCCATTCAAATGTGCCAGGAATGTGTGAGGATTGGTCGAAATATCTTATGGCAGCTTACAACACCCATATTTCGAGTACACTTAATTGTGTTTATACACGGTCTTTTTCTCACACGGTTTTTAAAAAACGCGGCCTACAAAAAAATTTTATTCAAAAAGCTATTTGAAATTTTAAAGAAAAATATTTTAAGTTGACAATTTGCTTTATTTCTTTAGGACCTTTGTCCATATAAGTATAAGTTTACTAAAAACTAGTATAGTCTTGATTTTCATTAATTTTTAGATTAAATTTTCTTTACGCTCGAAAAATAAGTTCATCGATCATGTCAATACATACGTAAATATTTTGTTGGATCATAGTAGGGGGAGGTTAAACATCTTCTTCAATATTTTTTACTGCGCTGTTTGTAACTTTTTTAAATAAGTTTTAGAAGAAAAATATTTTTTATAAACCTAATCTTTTAGAAATTTTGTTAGGAAATTCCCCTTTCTAATTTATTTTCATAGCAGCTTTAGGATTTACTTCCTGCCTTTTTTTACTGTTTTTTTTTTACGTTTTTTTCTGGAACGTATCCACCGATTATTTCAAGCTAACTTTAAAATTGACACACAAACTAAGATCTGATTAAACAATTATTATTATGTTTAATTCGAGTTCTCCATAAACATCTGTAAGGTCACATTATTCACATTAATTTGGATGAAAACCGGTTTGCAGCCCTGTTTTTGACTTTAGGCAAAAAAGATTTTTAGCTTAGACCAAAATATGCACATACTCTCACTTAATTGGATTAATTTTATCGGGCAAGCTACAGTGCAGCATATCTTTCGCTTGAATCGCAGCGGACTTTACTTGGATGCATTCGAAAAAGAGTTCCCTTGATGAAGCATCCCTTAAGAGTGACAATACATTCGACAATTTCTAGCTGCAAACGCAAACACTTCATTTGTCAGTAAAACATTCACACATTCCCATTGTCCCACAACACATCTGCTGCGTTGGACAAAACCAACAATATAACAAAACAACAAGAATAACGTCAGTGCGACAGCGGGTAGGAGAGTAGAAGAAACACACACAAAGCGACAGCCCAGCATCACCTGGATGCTGTCTTTAGTGGCACACAGAGCAAGTGAGTCCTTCTGGACTTGGAAAATAGTGTTAGAAAGTGTAGCTGCATTGAAATCGAATACCTTATGCAAGTTGCGCCCGCAGCTTCTTGACTTTTATTGAGCCCAACAACAATGCAATTTGCCACATTTACCGAGGACACCCCACCAAGGCAACATAAACCCTTTACAGACGGGGATAACGCGTAAACCAATCGCAAGTTCCAGCCCCCATGTATTTTAAACTCTGTGCGTATGTAACGAATTGTTTAAATTTTACACACCCCGCCGCTCCTACCCCACATTTAAGGGTTGCAATTACCCGAGGGTGTTTTTAAAAATCACACTTTCATCTAGGCAAATCTCAGGCCAAGCTAAACCCTTATGGGATGTGATTTTTATTTTTACTGGTTTTGGGAAACTGTTTCGGCTAATTATATTAAGCGATTTTTTACATGTTTAAAAGTCATAAAAACAGCTGCCCACATGCCCAACGAAGAGCTCACCACCCGCATTTGCTGTTTAATCCTGAACGCGACTCACGGGTTGACTTTGTTTGACTTGACTGCCTTGAAAAGCGGCTTAAAGCTATCATTTAATGAAATCGTACTAAGCGCTTTACTTCATTGCGGTATAGGACACCTGGCCAACTTTGACTATGTTTTGAACTTCTATTATAGTTTTTCTGTCGGAAGTTTCATACTATTGTTTAGAACAAAGGGCGTTTCATAGTTTTCATCACAAATTATGAGCAGCTTGAAACTTGAGCTGCTATGCATACATTTTTGAACGTATGTTCTCATGTAGCTCTCAAATAAAAGACCATAAAAAATTGTCATAGCCATCTGGCTCAAGAAGACGACTTACGGACTCAGCCTGTGCTCACAGTGATTGTCAATTATTATGCATGATTGAGTTTCCAAATATTCGAAAATTGCCAAAAACAGGCTAAGGAAAACATCAACATGGCCACAAAGAAAAACCCTTCCACTTGACCGTTTATCGGAAATGCAACAGCAAACCGCAGAGCCGACAAACCCAGGACATAAAAGCGCCAGCCAACCAACTGGGTGCACTCAGTCGGAAGATTGAATAAAATTTGCCTTAAAAAGCCTGAAATATTGAAAAGTGATGGCAGTGAAAAACCCGTACAGTAACAATGAAGCGGGGGCGTTTGGGTTAAAATCAAATTATGCGGCGCATGTTGGGGGCATCAGCTTCAGCAGCACAGGCTACTTAAACTTCATTGAGTTGGAAAATTGAAAAGCAAAATATTTTTATTTTATTAATAGTTCAACTATTTTCAGTGCCCTGTACACTGCCACACAAGATAACAAAATTTCTGTTTTACTTTTTTTTTACAGATTGCGACAAAAGCTATGAAGAGGACGAAGTTGGTCACGAGACGCCGCAAAACCTGAGCCACAAACGCAGGGCACTTGAGCTGGAGCTGGACTCGACTGAGGCTCTAAACTTGGCACACCAAACTCCTAAGAGAGCAGCAAAATTACCTGCCCCAACACTGCAGCTCAAAAATGAAGTTCCAGAATCAGACTTGCCAACGCCAATTTCAACTGACTATATAACTCCCCATCTGTTGAGCACACTGCAGAATCCGATTACACCGCTGCTGCTGCAGCAACAACCACTTGCATTTGGGCCCGAGGATATGCAACAGGCGCTCCAACTGCAACTACAAAACTATATTGAAATGGTGCGTCAAATGGTGCCAGACGCTTTTCCCAATCCCAATGTGGGCATACAATTTTTGCTGCAAAACTCGCTGCAGGCTTTGGCACAATTTCAGGCGTTGCAGCAGATGAAACAGCTGCAGCAGCAGCAGCAGCAGCAGGAACCCAATACGACTGCGGCAGATGTGGAGCTTAAGCATTATTCTACACCACTCAGCAAGTCACCGCTGCGGAGTCCTTCGCTTAGTCCGGTTAGTCGACCAGGCAAGACACCCAACAGCAGCTGCAATGCCACGCAGCAAAAGACGCCGCCCAACTCCGTTTCCAACCTGGGTCTGAGCAGCGCTGTGCTGACGCCGAATACGCCCAGCATGCTGCCCACAAACACGCACAGCTTTGGAAGTACTAGCACACCACAGAACTCCAAGTTGCACTCTGGTGGCGCCACTGTCGCAGCCATATCCAATGCGGCACGTACGCTGGACCAGTCGCCCGAGGAGACTACGGACTTGGAAGAGCTGGAGCAGTTTGCCAAGACTTTCAAGCAGCGTCGCATCAAATTGGGTTTTACACAGGGTGACGTGGGTCTAGCTATGGGCAAGCTGTACGGCAATGACTTCTCTCAGACAACCATATCGCGCTTTGAAGCATTAAACCTTAGCTTTAAAAACATGTGCAAGCTGAAGCCTCTGTTGCAAAAGTGGCTGGAAGATGCTGACACAAGTGTAGCCAAATCAGGTGGTGTATTTAATATAAACACCATGACCAGCAGCTTATCCACGCCAGAGAGCATACTAGGGCGGCGGCGCAAAAAGCGCACATCGATAGAAACCACTGTGCGCACCACGCTCGAAAAGGCCTTCCTGCTTAATTGCAAGCCCACTTCGGAGGAAATTAATCACCTATCCGAAACGCTGCACATGGACAAGGAGGTGGTGCGCGTGTGGTTTTGCAATCGACGTCAAAAGGAGAAGCGCATCAATCCCTCGCTAGATTTAGACAGTCCCACGGGCACTCCTATAAGTAGCCATGCTTTTGGCTATCCACCGCAAGCGTTGAATATGTCTATCAGCAGTGCGGGTGGTTCTGGTGGCTTTAGTGGCAGTGGCAACGCCTTGCTAGAGGCCAATTCTCACTGCAGCAGCTCCATCAGCTCGCTGTCACCGCATTATGGCATTAAAGCCGAATGATGTTGGTACTATAACAACGAGTCATTGAACGAGATGGAACCCAACTGGCAGACGCACATAGGCAACTATTAGCGTTAGATTTGTGTAAATATAGATAGAACTAGAAAAAGTACATAGTAGCATACATTAGTTTTAGCAGCTCCAAATCTTCCACAACATTCCATAATCATATCAGTCGTAGGATTTAGAAATAACCTAGGTGATAGCCAGTCGTATCAGAAATCATTTACGAATTTATATCTAGTATCCTTCTACGTACTGTAGCTATGAATGTATTGTATGTATTATAAAATCAGTATTGACAAAATTATAACTATTGTAACTATTTATTATTATGTCGAGTTCCTAGTTCTTAGGCCTACGAATTTCTTACATTGTATACTAAAGCAACCGAAATCGTTGTCCTTGTACAATATTTATAATAACTGTTTTGTGTATAGTATGTATTTGTCAACTAATTATATAAGTATATAGTACAGAGGCAAATACTTATGACGTATTACATATACAAATCTTGTTGTATAATGTCCAATTGTAAATTGACCTTTATTCTTAGATTTAACATTAATTCCAATAAAAATTACAAAAAATACTTTGCTTGTGACTTACTTTTAAAGCTACTATCGGGCAGTTTGGTTTTGTTATTATACCTACTCGAATCTCATTAGTTACTCTTTAAATAAATATCGAAACATGTATTTAGTTAACTGATCTCTGATGCTTCTTTACTCTCCTCGCCATTTCAATGGGTTGACCCGCTTGTCCCTTTTTCAGCCACGCGCCAAACGCAAACACACCGTTTTTTAATAAACTTCCTTTCGGAACACTTCACACACACACACACATGCACAAACACCCCATACCAAAGGACAACCCCTTTCTTGGGCTTGCATTGTTGTTTGCAAAATCTTGGGAGTGGATTTGTAAGATACCAAATCACTTCATCTCTGCCTTGCGACAGTCAATATGGCACTTTAGCCATACTTTGACAACTACAAAAATAAAGAAATAGTGGACCCTTATTTGTATATTGAAGCAAGCGTGAAGTCCTTGTATGACCAACCCCCCAACCCCGAACCCTTACATGGAAGTTGGGCGTCGCTTTCTGATTCGCACAAGGTGCAAGAAATAGTAGGAAAGTAAAAAGGGTTTATAACATAAATTCTCACAAGGACGTTTTATATACTGACAATGTGTTTGTTGTTTTTGGGCTTTAATGTTGTAAGTAGATCCCAGTGGCGTAGAAACTTAGGGACTTATGGGATAAGTATTCACGCAATGAGGCTGCAAGGAATATAATTCATCAAGTTCATCATCATTAACCAAAAAATTGTGTTACTTGATTAAAAATTACACTAGTTTAAAGCAAAATGTATCCTCAACATGTTTTACTCGTTTCCGTAGTAAAATGGCACGCTAAAACCGAAAAATTTTCATGGAACGGATTTCGAGATATTTCGGAAAAACCACTTTTCGAAACTAATTACCAAAGTCTAGATAATTGAATTACCTATCGATTATACTTGGAACATATTTTTATTTTTGTCAAATTTACGGTTTGGTCGTTATTAATCCATTCATATGAAATTTTTCGTAATTTTTAGCAAATTTTTGAAAATATTCTAGCGTAAATTTAAAAATTAAAAAAAACTCGTTAAGTTTGATCGATTACGAAGAAAATTAGTGGTTGTTTATCAAAATCGGAGAAAAAATGTGGAAAATTGTCAAAATCGGTTTGGTAGAACTAGAGATATTTGCTTTAAAGTAAAGACACTTTTTTTTAGTTTCGAAAAGTGTTTTTTTTCGAAATACCTCGAAATCCGTTCCTTGAAAAAATTTTTGGACTTCATTTTCGGATTTAGCGTGCCATTTTACTACGGAAATGACTAAAACACGTTGAGGATACCAAAATTTTTTAAATTTGTAAACTAGTGTTATTAAAACATATGTATAGTCATTTTTATTAGACTTTTATTAAATCGAAATCGACTCCCTACATGCTAATGGAAGCCATTTGCTTGAATGATTGAACGATTAAACATTAAATCAACTCTGCCATGCAAAACCAATTGAATACGAGTATCTTTAAATTAATAAAACTAATTTTGCAACCTTGTACATCTTAGATCTTATACTTCTTTTAGGAATACATCTTACCATCAACAACAGCTTTCTATTCCAAATTTTTGTTCTCTTCCTGCTACCGCCCTTAAGCAGCACTCAGACATAATTGGAACACTCGAAAGCATTGCTCTTTAAACGTTATCAGTCAGAGGCAGGCGGTCCTCGAACAGTCAAAGGAAATGTCCTTGCTTTGAATTTTTAGCTGCTTAATGTCTATAAAGGAAAAGGCGAAAGGCTACCAAAACCCAAATTCAATTGCAGGCCATATTCAAAATGGCTTTCCTCTCTGCTGCTTCCGCTGCTGATGGTCAAACAAACCTTAAATTCTGAGCCTCGCCTGAGGGTAAGTGAGTTTGTTGAGGGTGAGTAACTGGTAGTCCTTTAAATGCGCTTGGGGTCATTATTTGTGGCATGCGATAAGGCGGCCAGATCGGCTGCCAGAGATTTAAGCTCTTTGATAGATTTTACTACCCGTTCCCCTTCCCCTTGCCACTCTGCCACGGCTGCATTTGCAAAATGAATTTTATTTTATTTTTTTTTTTTTCAAACTCAACAGCCATTGCCCAATGGCCAGCGCTTTGAAAAATGTATTATTGCGCTTTCTATTTGGCCCGTTCAGCTCCATTTATAACAATTTAATGAAATTTTCGAATACGTTTTCATAATAATGTGAAAGACATTAATCATGTGGGCGTTGGCAGCAACGTCAGCTTTTGGATTGACCCTAACTAAGAGCCAACTATTGTAAAAATAAGCAACATTTGGTTAATACTAACGAAAATTGAGTAACTTTTTACAAGTGTTCAAAAAGTTAAGACAAAACTATTTCGACTCGATAAAAATTAAAGCAGGAATTTTGCGCACGACTGGTTCAAAATTGCCCAGCTCCAGACAGATATTATAGCAATTTGGTCTTATTGATTATCGAAAAACCTGTTGACACTCGGACAAAAAGGTTTATCAAATTAAAAGTGCTCGGAAATTATATGGCAAACATATGTTAAACTTTTGCTTGATTGAATGCGCAATTTATGCTTTGAATTTCAATATAAATGCGTCTAGCGTAAAATTACACAAATAAATTGTACATGGGTTAAACTCAACCACCACTTGTCACCCAGCACCCTCTCCTTGGCAGCACTAGTCATTGTGTGTCAAGTGAACATGGAACTTGGGTAAACATTTGGCTAAAAACAACAGCAAGCAAAATACATACAATTGAATTACATTGAAAATATTGTATAAAAAAATTTGTTGCAGACATGCTGTCGAACTCGACAGTTGAATACTCTATATCCTTTATTTCTGAGAAAAATGTATTCCTGCAAGCGATGAATTCCTTCTGCACTCCGACTGTCATTCGTCAGAACTATATTTCTTGCTTTGATATCAACGTCTCGAACAGATGCTATAAGTTAAGAATTTGTCCAATTGTACAGCATAGGCATCAATTGATCAGTGGTGTCAATTAATCCCACCCTAAGAAATCGTGAAATTTGCCTTAAAAGTTGTCTGTATAGTCAGCGACTAATTCGTCGGTCTGAAGCGGGTTTTTTTACAAGTCCAATCAATTTTTTTTGAGTAACTAATTTTAAATTGGTATTCTATATGTAGCATTGGCAATTCTGTTAATCTGAATTGAAAGTTGAGGGCCTGAAAACGCCTAGGTTTACCAGGAGTTTAAAAGTAAGTTCGTGAACATGGATTTTAATCGTTAAATTAAGTTGGACCTAGGTCCTCGACACTGTCACATCTTTATCAAAATCCGTATCAATGCTGATTATTTTGATAAAAAAAGCTTATGGTCTGCCATGCCTACTTGTGCCTCTACGAAATTCTGCACAAATCTACAACATCCTTAGATCTATGTTTACAGGGTATACAAAAAAAATCAACGTACAAAATAAAATAAAATTTTTTGTACCACGAAAACGCATACAAATATTAAGCAAACATTCGCAAAAATGTTAGAAAAAGATGCCAAAAAGAGAGGGCAACGAAACAAAGAAAATATAAAATAGAATACATAAAAATCGAATTGAAAATTTGAAAAGTATGGGCGACTGCCAGCAAATATTTGGCTCAAGAGCTACACAAAAAAAAAAGAAGAAAAAAACACCAATTCAATATTTGTACACGAGCAAATGTAGCAGGGTGCTTCGTAGGGACAGGATACTGGAGGCAGTACAGCATCAAAATGACGACAATGATTATGTGTGCCCCAAGACATGTAGACAAACAAAATACTAGTCAAACAACGCCTGGACAAGCTTAAATTGTAGCAATACTTTCCCAGCCACGCCCAGAAGTATGCCACAAAGTAGCCCAAAAAAATTCAATTTTCAATGGTGGATTTTAAAATGGTGTTCTTAAATTACCATGCCCGATTTTTTAGACAGGGTGTTGCGACCACCACCCTTGGTTCAATCAACAAAGTCCCAAACACATTAGCCAATTAGCAGGGACATCACATGTCTTAGCTTTGATGCTCAAAAATCAAAGTTACATCCCCTAACAAAAGAATTTCAAAAAGGCGTGAAAAGAAATCAACACCAAAGAAATTCTTACTTTGATATGTTTACACATTTAATTAACTAACTATGTACCACCTAAAACGTTAGCAAAAAGTTCGAATTCCTGCAGCACAGCACGCTTTCGACCCATATACTAGTCCGCATCTAATCAGACCCAGCGTAATCGAAACGCACACATCAAACTGGGCTAAGAAAACAAAAAGCCTAAACAACGGAAATCAGATTTTGTTTTCTCTCCTTTTCTTTTTTTTTTTTTTTTTTGAGACAATTTGAAACCATTTCAAGTGGCTTAATCATTTAACGCACATCATAAAAATAGCATCAAGTGACTTTTATTTACACAAACTACAAAAGGAAAAAAGTAACCCAAAGATAAAAGCCCATTACATGGTTAAGAGCATATAGAACAACCCTTTGAAACATAAGTTGTAAGTGAAAGCCTAGAAATTTGCAGCTTAGATAATATTTAACAAGTTTTTTGCTTTTAACTTGTTTTTAAGGACAGGAGTCTTGTTTTGGGTATTTTTTGAAGATTGTATTTTTTTCCATGTACAGAAAATACTCCAATGCATATTCTAATGGTTTCTTTTAGAATATCTTAATTTGTATTTACTCAATCGCCTAAAACTGAAAAAATTGAATCATGTTGGAATGGTCATATGAGTGTAGTTATTTTTTAAAACGAGACCTTTTTAATCATTTTATTTTTAAGTATTGTAGAGTTCTTCGTAACCCCCGTACGGCCCTTTATATTCATTTCGATACATCCCGAGTACAGTGCTAGAGTTCGCCTCTCGATTTAGGTGACTGTAACTTCTTCTCAAAAAACTTTATAAAGAACTTGTTTTTAAAGTATCTTCTAGTCGAATTTGAAATAAATTAAATTTGATTATTTTTCGTATTAACTCGGTATATTGTATACCATATTGCTTAAGAAGTCCAAAAGATATCACTAGCTTACACGAAAAATCAACCTTCGTAGAAAAGTGTTTTTTAGGATAATTTGGGATCGAGAAACACGAAAATGGCAACGTTCTTTTTTTCTTAAGCACCGTTTTCGAGATATTTTCGAAAAACACGTTTTTGGGCACTTATTTCAGTTATTCGTCAATATCTCGTGAACAAACATCGTTCCATAACATCTACAATTCTTACCCGAATTTAAAGATCTTAGACTCAAAATGTTCGTAAAACAATTCTCTTTCAGCCTAAAGCTAAACATAGTTTTTAAAAATATTTTTTTATTTTTTAATTTATAATTTTGAAAAATTGTCAAAAATTACATTAAATTTAAATTATTGGGTCGTTCACTAAGTAATTTCGTTTGATGACAACAGCTGATCTTACCGCTTTACCTTTATATATTTGAACAGCTGATATAGTAAGGCTTTTTTGTAAAAAATTTTGTTACATTTTTGGAATATTTTTTGTTTGGTGCCCTACCGAAGATAGAAGATCGAAAACAGCATTTTCGCATATTTTACTGTTTTACTATCAAAATGTAAAAATGTAGTTCATGCAAGGCGAAAATTATGTGATGTGTACGGAGAAGATGTGTTGACCGAACGCCAATGCCAAAATTGGTTTGCAAAATTTCGTTCCGGCAATTTCAATCTTGAGGATGCACCACGTCCTGGAAGGCCTCTTGAAGCCGATGTGGATAAAATAAAGTCGTTGGTCGATGCAAATCGTCGAATAACAACTCGAGAGATTGCTGTTGGATTTAATTTGTCTAACGCGACCGTTCACAAGCACATGAAACGTCTAGGATTAATTTCGAAGCTTGGCATATGGGTCCCTCATGTTCTTACAGAACGAAATTTGCTTCGTCGCATTAACGACTGTGATTTGCTTATCAAACGTCAAAGAAGTGATCCATTTTTGAAGTGCATTGTACAAGAATGTAAAGCGCAAGAGATCATGGTCTAAAAAGGATGAACCAGCTCAAACCACTTCGAAGGCCGATATTCACCAAAAAAAAGGTTATGTTGTCTGTTTGGTGGGATTTCAAAGGGATCGTTTATTTTGAGCTTTTGCCCGACAATACCACGAATAATTCTGAAGTGTATTGTGATCAGCTGGACAAATTGAGTGATGCACTCAAACAGAAGAGGCCAGAATTAATCAATAGAAAAGGTGTAGTGTTCCACCAGTATAATGCGAGACCTCATACAAGTTTGATGACTCGCCAAAAGCTTTTGCAGCTTGAATGGGATGTGCTACCACACCCACCATATTCCCCAGACTTGGCACCTTCGGACTACTACTTGTTCCGGTCTCTGCAAAATTTTTTGGATGGGAGAACCTTCACCTCAAATCAGGACGTCAAAAACCACTTGGACCTGTTTTTTGCCTGCAAGGATTAAAAATTATATGAGCGTGGAATCAATCTCTTGCCCGAAAGATGGCAAAAGGTATTGGATCAAAATGGAGAATATATAATTTCATAAAATGTTTTACACAATAAATAAATCGAATTTAAATTGCACTAAAAAAAACGAAATTACTGCGTGAAACTTCTTTAAATTTGACTTAATCTGTACAAAATTATATATCACAGTAAGAAGCACATAAATACCTTTCGATCTAGTTATCTTTCATTTCGATACAAAATTTTGTTCACGAGTTATTGACGAACAACTGAAATAAGTGCCCAAAAACTTAAGAAAACAAAGGTTGCCGTTTTCGTGTTTCTCGACCCCAAATTACCCTAAAAAACACTTTTTTACGATGGTTCACTCGATGGAACCCATAAATTTGTAAACTAGTGTATTTGATTCGCAAATTTGGTTACGATGTCTTCTTAAACAAAGATAAAAAAACAGAAGAATTTTGCGCCTAAAACATTTTTTGACGGATCTTATGGGGGCTATATAATATACTCGACTGATTTTAATCGTATGCGAAACAATTTTTTTTTGGATTATGCATCGAACTACATCATTAGTTTACAAAAATCGCTGGGGGCAGTTTCCAGTACCTTATCCAGTTAGACCCTTTGGTACAGTGCTCTAATAGACTTCCGAATGCCAAATTTCGATACGATATCTTAGTAAACAAACGAATTATCCATCGAAATTTTTTTTTTTTTTTGAAGTCCTCTGAAACACATCTATGCGAGCTATAGAATATATCCCCGATATCAAAAAAAAAAAATAAACTTATCTCTGCGTCTGCGTTTCTGGCTTGATGAAAATTTGTATGTCTCAAAATGGGGTTTTAACATAATTTTACGTCTGGTGTAAGGTTTTTCTGAATAACTCATTTTGTGACTCGGCAGTAGATGGTTAAAATATCTCTTCTTGAGTCATCTTATTCCTATAAGTCTCTTGAAGCAGTTGCGATTGGCTATCAGCCTATCATTATATCTGCTCCTGCTCTCGGTCTCAGATTAAACTCACGATGCAAAGGCAAGTTACTTAAGTAGGTACTAATCGCATCAAGAAATAAGGCGGTGCACCTCATTCTGTATGATTTTAGAATATATGTACATATGTAAATATATGTAGCTGTTTGGCTTAGAAACGGCAATACGGAGACACATAAAGAGTGTCATGGCTTAATCGTTTAACAAGGTTTTGGAGTCTTACTCCTTTACTTGCATGTTTTTCACGCAAAATTATTTGAAACTCAATATGCTTTGTGCCTTAATAAAATACAAGGTATAAAAAACTTTTTTTAAGTTTTTAAACGCATTCTACTACTTTTAATTAGTTAGCTTAATAAATCAACTTTTGTTTTTGGAGCAGCCAAAGATTCAGATGTAGACATTGAAACCCAACACAAAAGCCGATTAGGTTTGGTTTTTTCCAGCATAATTGTTTTCAAACAACCAAAACAGCTGATAAAAATCAAAAGTCTTCAGCTTTAATTTAAGCATTACTTTTTAACGACTGTTCTATTCGAGTTTTGTGTACTTTCAAGTTGAACTGCATTTAATTCTTTTAATTGTCACTGCAACACATACTTAGCTAACGACAATTCCAAGCTAAGTACACCAAAGAGCCTCCCTATTAGCATGTATGTAAATTATTATTAAACTTACCTGCATGTATCCAATTTTTACAAAGAAACATCCCATAGAATCTGAATGATTAGATGTTGACTTTGATTTCCTGACAAAATTTACCCCTGAGACATGTTTACAAAGTGAATCGATATGGTATGATATGCCATTTAATGATTTTGATATTTTCATTTAAAAGTTATTCTCAGTGGAGAATATTTAGGTAGAATTTGTTATTAAAGCAACAAAATTTTGCACAATTTATTGCAACCAAAAAATTTTTGTTAGACGCAGCACAATTGATGTTTATGGTACATATGTACATACATATGTATGTTTATATATACACACATTTGAGCGCGCGCCGTCGTCAAAAACCGTTACTCGAACGCACGACATTAATTGCTTATTATGAGATTATTACGAGTAGCCGCTTCAAGAATTTCTTATTGGCATCACTTTATTAATCTACATAACAACAAATTAAATTATTCGTGTATTTTAACTTAAATCACGCTGTGCAGCTTTAGCGGTAAGATCAGCTATTTATTTGTAAAGGTTGGCAGCTCCAAGTATACGCATAAGTGTGAATGGCAAATGCAGCACAGCTGTTTTTGTTCTGTAGAACAAAAGCGTCGTACTAACACGTGTGCCTGTATCTACTTTAAATTATTGTTTATACGCAATTTAGCTGCAGAAAGACATGGTAAATATTCATAAAACACTCGAAACACCAACAACTTTTGCAACATGTTTTTATTATATGCAGGGAAAGCAAAAGAAGACTAAAAAAATACAAAAACAACGCAATGCTCAGCTCAAGCGATTGATGAAACCGACAGACTCCCGCATAAAAGAAGATTTACGAAAAAAACGGAAAAAAGCTGTCGATCCACATGCAATTAAACTTCATGAAGCTACTCAACAAAGCTCTGCACTCTTCTTTCAGTACAACACGCAACTTGGGCCGCCTTATCACGTAGTGCTCGACACAAATTTCATCAACTTTAGCATTAAAAACAAGCTCGACATAATACAAGGTATGATGGACTGTCTATATGCCAAATGCATACCCTACATATCGGATTGTGTGCGCGCCGAGTTAGAAAAACTAGGTAACAAATACAAACTGGCATTGCGAATTATATCAGATCCGCGTTTCGAACGACTGCCATGTCTGCACACGGGAACCTACGCTGACGACTGCATTGTGGAGCGTGTGCGGCAGCATAAATGTTACATTGTGGCTACTAACGACAAGGATTTGAAGAACCGCATACGAAAAATCCCAGGCGTACCAATAATGTATGTTGCAGCTCACAAATACGCAATTGAACGCATGCCCGAAGCGTATGGCGTTAAAGCTTAGAATATAGATTTATGTTAATACAAAGCGAAATTTTTTATTTTCATTAAATAGATAATAACTTGTAAGGTGTTATGCGTGTTATATTATGAATCATATTCATTTTAAGTGAGGGAGGTTAAATGAAATTATGCAATTAGTTTGATCCTGAAGTAGTAGACCACACGTTTAGCTTATCAGCGTTTAGCTTCCTTCTTAGCTGATCGTGTTTATCTTAAATAAAAAACAAAAAATTAGCAATGAGAGGCCAAAACGCAGATGCCAAATAAAACTACTTACAATATCATCAATTTTTAGAATTGATCGTATGGTCTCTGTGGCCAAGGTGATTGCCGCAATATTGACCAGCAATGGTTGCACGACATTCTCTGCCATTATGTCGGTAATAGCACCCTTGCGCACATTGATACCCGCCGTCTTCTCACCCTGAGCATGACGGTTACGCAGCTCAGTCACGGTGGCAATTGGATTCAAGCCAGCGTTCTCAGCCAATGTTGACGGAATGACCTCCAACGCATCGGCAAATGCACGGAAACAATAGGCGTCCACGCCCTCTACGGTCTGAGCAATGGCTGCCAATTGCAGAGCCATTTCAATTTCGGGTGCGCCGCCACCGACAATTTGAGCACGCTTCTTTACCAAGCAACGTACCACACATAGAGCATCGTGCAGTGAGCGTGCTGCTTCCTCCAGGACCAATTTGTTGGACCCACGACATATGATTGAAACAGTGCGGCCTTGGTTCTGAATGCCTGTTATTTTGACAAACTTATTCGATCCGCTGGACACTTCCTCAACCAGTTCGGCACTTGACAAATTTTCGGCTGTAAAATGATCCAACGAAGCAATGGGTCGGCAGTGTAAAGTTTTGCAAACGAACTCAATGTCCTCACGTTCGACGTCCTTGACAACTAGGCACTTTATCTTGTCCAGGAAGTGCTGAGCCAAGTCGGAAACGGCGTCACTATGAATAGTCAAAATTCAAATTTTTACCTGTCCTTGCTACAAAAGATAAAATCTTACCGCAGAATCGACTTTTGTACAAGCAGCACGTTGCATCCAGCCTTTTTAATTTGCTTTACAATGTTTAAGATGTAGGTACGCTCCTCCTTTAATACACGATCCATGGCTGCATAGTCGGAAACAATCACATTATGGTCCATCTGTTTCGAGTAAAAGTTCTTTCATAAAAAAAGCTTAGCAAAATTTAAAGCATTTACTCACATCAGTTTTCGGAGCTGAAATGCAAAACTGAATCAAGCCAATCTTGGCCTTTTCGATACGCTTGGGCGCATTGGTGCCAGCAGAGCGGCTGGTAAATACCAAACCCTCGATTAGCTGTGTATCCTCCACAGTGCCACCAAGACTCTGAATGACTTTTATATTCTTCAAATCGACAGCGATTTCCTTGCCAGGCTCGGTTACTTTCAGCACCGCATCGACAGCTATGGGCGCTAAAAGGCTGCTCTGCTGAGACACAACCTTGGAGTTAAGCGAGGTCGAAGCGCTTTTTATAAGGGTTTCACGATCGGTGAGCTCAATTGGAGTCGACATCTGTGTCAAAATTTCAACAGCCTTGTTCGAGCAGCGCTGGAACGAATCTGAAATTGCTGTGGGATGCAAGCCCTTTTGCAGAAGCTTTTCACAAGCCTCCAACAAAGCACCAGCAATAACTACAACGGATGTAGTACCGTCTCCGGCCTCTACATCCTGGGCACGCGAAAGCTCAACTAACATTTTGGCAGCTGGATGCAGAACGTTCATTTGCTTCAAAATTGTGGCGCCATCGTTGGTAATGGACACCTCGCCATTTGCGGCCTGGATCATTTTGTCCATACCGCGAGGACCCAGACTAGTCCGAATGGCGCTGGAGACAGCTAAAATAAAATTAAATCAATTATATTGAACATATTCTATGGCGTCACATGAGTCATGTGCGCTTCTTCTTCTTGTTCAGCGGCAAGAAACTTCGAGACGGCTGCAGCCGGCTATTTATTTTGCAGCACAACTGTGTTTTTCTATTGGTTATTTAATGAAAATCGGTTGCAATTAATCAAATCACGCATTTAAATGCAAGACTGACGATACAAATGATAGCTTCAGCAGTGAATTCTGTTATATTTTAAGCCTTTAAGTTAATTTTTTTTATTTTTACCTTTTGCCGCTTGTATGTTTGACAGCCGCACATCGGTAGGTTTCGACTTGTCTTTAAAGGACTGCGCCTGTGGTTTGATGCCAACTGATTTAGCTTTCGGAGCCATTGTGTTCTTAAAAATGTGAATTAAAACAATTTATAATTATTAAATTAATGTATCAATGCGATTTACACAGATTAAAAACCGTCAAAGATTTTGTTAACTGTGAAGTTTTCTAGACGAACAAAATCGTTAGACATGCCAACTAATTTTGACGATGTTTAAGTAGCTTGTTGCTTTTCAACACTAAAAATGTATTGCGTTGCCACAACAATTGTGTATTAGTGTTGGGCAGAGAAAGCTCACTTATTCAATTAGTTCATTGTTCATAAAACGACATTTAGTTTATTTTATTAGCGAAATGCTCTATTATTTTATTTAAATTTTTTTGAAAAATTATTCGATATATGTGCTTATATAGTTTAATGAGGCTGGCCATACCTTAAAGAAGAAAGGAGTTATAACAAATTTGTGTTAAAGTCTTATTTGCCAAGTAACCACTACGACTTGAATGATTAGTTTTCCAATTTTGTGTGTTTTTGCTTTAATTTAGATACTCTTATTCTTACGCAGACGACATAAACATATTTCCATGCATTCCAATTATAATATTTAAATTTATTAAATTGACTTCAAAATGACTGGTTAAAAAGAACAAGTATGCAAAAAGTTCAATTGAGCTGTAGAACTAAATCATTCCGTGTTGTGAACGCTTCGTTTTCGTTCAACCACTCGTGAACAACACAACACTAGAGCCATGCACTAAATTGCGCGAAAATTAATGCCAAAAACTCGCAAATTACGGCTAAAGCAATACAAAATTAATCAAAAATGTTTTAAATGTGTTTACAATACCTCAGCACAAACATTTTACCAAACAATATTTAGTATTTATACAGTAATGTGAGTTTTCTACAATACTCTTTGTGCATTTTCTTTTGTGTGCCTGTTCGTCGTCTGCGCGCTCGGTCCGCTTCATTGACTTTTCGAGCATAAAGCGCAACACAAAAGATACGAATATGTTCTTAATTAGTTTTTGTGTGTGTTTTTGCAATTTTAGTTGAAAAAATTAACAAAAAGTGCATCTTGCGACTTTGTCCATACTCTAGTTAAAACTCCTATGCAGTTTAGTTGCAGCGGAAGTCATTAATCATTTCCGCAGCGCCCTAACTCAGCCAAACCAAAGCGCAGCAGCTGCGTTTCGTGCAAAAAAATAAAATAAAAAAGTATAAGTTTACCGAATGCAACTTGAAAAAAACCTCTTTACTTTTGTGCAAGTGTCATCATAAGAATAAGAAGATTTAAAGCCAAGTGAATGAATCCACACGTGCTTCGTATATGCATACTATTTTATAAATTTGCGTGTGTTTCCATTGCAGACAAGCCGCTTCAATAAACAAAAATGTTGCACGGTGTCTTACAATTTTTAGTTTAACAAATAGTAAGCTCTAAAAAATGAATCCGGCCGAGCTACGTATGATGTGGATGAGCAGCCAGTATAACTCGGAACGAATTTCTTTGGAAGATGCTGCTACTCTCTTCGGTCATCCCTCAGTAGGACTCTCCGTAGTGGAGGACATGACACATCAGCCCACTTTGGTAAGTCTATGTCTATAATCTAAATATTTAATATGCAGGATTGTTTTACATCTTTAGGCTGTCCGCTTAAAAGTCTTTGGGTGATTTTGTTAAGTAAGCGCTTTACTTGCTCTTATCACCCAAACTAAACAAACCCAAATTCTTAAGGCTCATCCTGAAATTTCATTCATTTATGTATTGTATTTTTAAAAACAATTTTTTGCACTCTGGTTTCTTTAAAATTCGAATTTGTTTACTTATTTCTTCTACTTTCTTTTCTATGATTTATGTATTGGTTACGCTTATGCGCTATACGTTTTACCCGACTGACACCCACTCAACAAAAAACCCAACAATTTCAAACAACAACACAAAAACACATGACCAACAACCAACCACCACACCAACCGAACAATCAACCAACCAATCAACCCACTATTAACCAAAGGATCTAAATCCAATGATGAGCATTGTTGGGGGGGATTTTTCGGGTCAGGCAGCTGCAGCTGCTGCTGCACTCGGCGTCCAACCAGGTACTCTAATAGCCACAAATGCAAACAATTTATATGGATTTGCACACATGGGTGGCCTGCAACAACAGCTGCTACAGCATTCTGCCGCAGCAGCCGTCTTTCAAAACTACTCTGAGGTCTTGGACGACGACGAAGCCGTCGGTGGCTCTGTTATGGGCGCGGGCAATTCCTTGATTGGCGTTGGCGACGATGGTGGTGGCGTATGTGGCCTTGGCGGCACCACAACAGTTATTGATGACGAGCAGCAGGTTTATGGCCAAAGAGACGATGCATATGATGATGGAGGGGCCAGTGGCGGAATGCCGGATCTGGAGCCTAAACAGGAAATTATTAATATTGATGACTTTGTGATGATGAACGAAGAAAACAATTCGTATGATGATGCCGACTTTATGACCTCTTCGGACAAGGACATTTCGCAATCTTCGTCATCTTGTATGACAAATTTGGCGGGGCTTAGCACAGGCGTAGAGCATGACTTGCTCGCTCCTATCAGCGACGGTCTGCTGCATCACAAACTTTTGAGTACCACTCATGCCATGGTCAACACGATGTCCACTACTGGGCTGTCCTCTTTAATGGGCAGCAATGAGAATGCGTTTAGCGATATCATGATTGATGCTGAACAACCAGGTATGTCTGCATCTGCTGTTGGCAAAGTAATGCGTCCGTATAGCCTGGCTAGTGCTGGTAAAAGTGGCGGTTCGGTTGTCGGTTCTGTTGCTGCTGGTGGTGGCGGCAGTATGCGTGCCCAACGTAAAACACGCAAAATTGAGCCAGTGAACAGGCCAGGACTTGTGCTTAAGACACCGATTGCTTATAAAGGCAACATTGATCCTTCGGTGATACCGATCCAAAAAGATGGCATGGGTATGTTTTCCTTTTTAATCTTTAATTTATTGTGTATATACTTCTTTAGTTTAGTTTGTCTAGCTTTTGGTATACTTGCGAATTTGGGTTTGTATGGCAGACGTAGGTGCTTAAGGTAGAATATATATTCTTATGTTTTTGTTAAATGACCTTTGATCCGAGAACTTGAAACTAATTGTGACTTTTGCCCCTTTCAGCCGTCTGTGAGCGTTGTGGCGCCATCGGTGTAAAGCACACCTTCTACACAAAATCCCGACGCTTCTGTAGCATGGCCTGCGCTCGCGGGGAACTTTACTCATTGGTCTTAAACAGTAAGATGGATCACCAGCAGGAGGAGCAATCACTGCAGTATGCAGCCACTTCGGGAAATTCACCCGCAGCCGCTGATAACGTCGAAATGATTGACAACATCGGCGGAGAGACATCCCAAACGGAGCAACAGCAACAATCAGATATAGAGCTTACATTGCGAGCCGCACACATCAAGAATGCAAATTATCGCTTTCGGATTACGGACCAATCAAAAATTACACAGCTTAATGGGTTTGGTGAGCCCATGTCCTTAGGCGGGGATGCAGCCGCCAACAATGTGCAGATGGCCACCGATGAAACCATTGCAGCATTAAATGGAGGAGCAGTGGGCGATGCCGCAGTACCCAGCATAGCCAATGGCAGTGATTTGAATCAGAATGCTTCGCCACAGGCGGAAATCAACTCAGGCACATATCTGGGCGGTACGCCCACACCCAAGAGCTTACGGCTCTTTCGTGATGTTTTCCCACAGGACGATCTGCCGCAAATACCGAAATACGAACGTCTTCCAGCACCATGTCCGCAAATGGAAAAAATCATTAGTATTAGGCGGCGCCTGTACGATCCAACACACTCCTACGATTGGATGCCGCGCCTAGGCAAGAAAGAATTTTTTGCTGCGCCTGTTACCTGTTTCCCTCATGCCCCCGGATATCAAGTGTGGGATAACTTGGACGTAAATATGAAGGTCGAGGTGGAAAACACAGATTGTGACAACATTGAGGTAATACAGCCTGGACAGACGCCTACTTCGTTTTGGGTGGCAACCATTTTAGAAATAAGCGGCTACAAGGCGTTGATGCGATACGAAGGCTTCGATACAGATTCACATGACTTCTGGGTGAATCTATGCAATGCCGAGGTACATTCGGTGGGTTGGTGTGCGACCCGTGGTAAGCCATTGATACCGCCTCGCAGCATAGAGAACAAGTACAAGGACTGGAAGGACTTTCTTGTGGGTCGTTTGTCGGGAGCACGCACCCTGCCATCAAGTTTCTACAACAAAATCAATGATAGCATGCAATCGCGTTTTCGTCTGGGTTTGAACCTCGAGTGCGTTGACAAAGATCGTATTTCTCAGGTACGCTTGGCCACTGTAACTAAGATTGTAGGCAAGCGTTTGTTTCTGCGATACTTTGACTCAGATGATGGCTTTTGGTGTCACGAAGACTCACCCATTATTCATCCAGTGGGCTGGGCCACAACGGTGGGTCACAATTTAGCAGCGCCTCAGGATTATCTGGAGCGCATGTTGGGTAAGATTTTGTACACTTAATAGCTATAAATAATACCTAACTACTATATGCCGAATTTACAGCGGGCCGCGAAGCCATGATCGAGGTCCACGAAGACGATGCAACTATCGAGCTATTCAAAATGAACTTTACCTTTGATGAATACTTTTTGGATGGCAAGACAAACGGATTTATCGAAGGCATGAAGCTGGAAGCCGTTGATCCTCTTAACCTTTCTTCCATATGCCCTGCCACGGTAATGGCTGTTCTCAAGTTTGGCTATATGATGATACGCATTGACTCCTATCAGCCGGACGCCTCAGGGTCAGATTGGTGAGCTTATCATAGCTAATTTCATCGAAGATTTCAAGTAACTTGTATTATTTTTTAATCTTACAGGTTTTGCTATCATGAAAAGTCACCCTGCATTTTTCCTGCCGGTTTTTGTGCCTCAAATAACATTGCCGTAACGCCTCCAAATGGCTACGATGCGCGCACCTTCACATGGGAGGGATATTTGCGTGATACGGGCGTAGTAGCAGCCGGTCAGCATCTATTTCATCGTGTGCTTCCTGATCATGGCTTCGAGGTACGTAGTAAATTTAAAATAGTTACCTTTAAATTTTCCAACATCAATACTACAATGTTTTTAGTGCGGCATGAGCTTGGAATGTGCTGATCTTATGGATCCCCGGCTTGTCTGTGTAGCCACAGTGGCCAGAGTTGTTGGGCGTCTGCTTAAAGTTCATTTCGACGGTTGGACAGACGAATATGATCAATGGCTGGACTGTGAGTCAGCTGACATATATCCAGTGGGCTGGTGTGTCCTGGTAGGTCACAAGCTAGAAGGTCCGCCACGCGTTTCACAACAGCAAATTCCGAAGGCAGCTCCAAAAAGCAAGGTACAAAAGAAACGAAAAACAAAGAAGGGCGGCAACGGCGGTTCCGGTGCTGCATCCACAGCTGGAACAAAGCAACAGCATGACAACACAACTCAATCGGGTAAGCATATACGCCAGATTAGGAACGCACCATTTTTGTACTTTAAGCAAAGATATTTATCAATTGGTTGGTAAGCTAACTTTATTGATTATACTTTTTATATATATAGGAATATATTCATTCACTGAAAAGCACTGAAAGTACTCATTTTGATGTTTTCTATTACAGTCAAGCCGCGCACAATTGCTTTAAAGACGACACCTCACTTGCCCAAGCTTAGCATTAAGCTCGAACTAAAGCCAGAACATCACAATCCAGCGTTTTATGAAAACGATCAACCTGAAGAAGATGAAGATGAAGACCCTGACGGCGATGGTGATGGCGACGGCAGCACAAGCCATGTTTCGGAACAATCCACGACACACTCTAATGCCACTGACCAAGGACTAGTGGCCACGGGAGGAGCCTCTGTTGCTGTCACAAGGGCACAGCCACCACAAGCGGCTGTTGCCAATAAAACAACGGTAAAGAAAAGTTCCACTACTAAATCTCCCGCGCCACCAACTGTTGGCCGCAAAGCGACCAGCTACATTGCGGTGAGTACTTGTAAATAATAGTGCGTATAATGTTAGCAAAGTGATTTAAAAGAAATAATCAAAACCTGCCCGTCCGCCTGCTTGCCTGCATCTGCTTGCCTGACCCATTGGAAGTAACTTTAGAATGCGACGGCCGCACGCTTCACATGCATTAAATACCCATCATCACACACTTGTATATAATTTATTTTTACGCACTGTTATTTGGTACTTGCAGCAGTCTCATGTTATCCTAACCCAATCTTTTATCGCAAAGTAGTCTGCTTTTATTTATAAAATTTTAATTTATTGCTTTCCCCTCCAGAACTCCGCCGTCACCAACAGCAAGTACATTCCTCGTCTCGCTGATATCGACTCGAATGAAGCCCAGCTGATGGAGCTCATGCCCGAAACCTGGAACGTGTACGATGTATCACAATTTCTGCGCGTCAACGATTGTACCGCCCATTGTGACACCTTCAGCCGCGGCAAAATAGACGGGAAACGCCTGCTGGCGCTGACTAATAATGACATTATACCCCTTCTGGGTATGAAAGTTGGCCCAGCGCTTAAAATTCTGGATCTTATTACACAACTTAAGTGCAAAATTAATCCAGGCAAGGCTAGATCACACAAAACCAATAAGTCGCCATTTTTATAGTGCGGATTTTACTATTGCACACTTTCAACGCGACCGACACTACGAATAAAAGAACTCAAGGATCTTTATGTTTATAAAGTGTGCAAGAAGCAGAAACAACTTTAAGTATATTAAGTTGAAAATAATGTATTTTATTGAACCCAACAAAAAGGCGCCGATCGCAAGCTTTTTTATTTTCAAATTTTTTTTGAAACCCAATTACGAACCGCATACTAATATAAAATATCGAAGTAAGAAAAAATAACTCACCAGAAAATTTAAACTTAGAAAAGTATTTTGTTAGCACTTAAAATTGAAACACATACGTTGCCTATATAATGGAATAACATCCAAAAACATTTGTAGAACTCAAGTCTTTCAGCGCGTTATTTTATATGATTAGTATATAGTACGAAATCATGTTATCAGTCAGAGTTTCTATATAGAGAATTAATTGAAAAGAGCATTAAATCTTTCATACATATTTTTATATAAGCAAAGGCACAGAAATATATTCGTATAAGTAAGTTTGTTAATTATATGAGAAGAACTATTTGCAAGGCCTTGATTTAAATAATCAATCCAGGAAGAAAGGCAGCATACAGTTGGCCATCGCCGTTCTTATATATTTTACTGTACATGATATGTATGCGTATGTACTTTATAAAGCGAAACGTAATTTTAATTATTGCTAGTACTCTATACTAAATAGATGCGTAAGAAAATATCAGCTAAATAAAACGAATTCAAAATTGCAATTGATCAATATGTTTTTACTACGCTTATTTCCAAGATTTCATTGTTTTTAACATTTATAGCTCTGGAATTCTTTAAGCCCAAAAAGCAGGTAATAAATAACCTGCTGCATCATAACGAAATATTTCGACGTGTTGAACCCAAATGCAATGCTAACTCCATTAGATTTGATATAGTACTTTTTTTTATTGAATATTTTCAGAAAACATGTTTGCAAAACATGTAAGTTTTGTTTTTGTCTTAAACATGTTTATCGAAATTTTTATTTTTTTTGGATATTAATACATTTATGTCATAACAACTAGAGTTGACTTATAAGTAGTTTTACATTTAAGATTGGTAACTATGTTTTTTTTTTTTTTGTAAACTAATTTTTCATTTAAAATTTTAGGGGCGTATAAAGCACTGATCAAAATTGTTTTGATTATACTTATCCAAATTTGCTGCCGACCCTGTACCTTACCTATAGGCCCTGTTCGTCTGTCCGCATGATTTTCGACACCATGAGTTGGGAATACCAAGTATTAACAAAAATCGTTCGATTTGACCCTGCCCTTTTGGGAAAACTTTGATCCACACAAAAGCAGTCTTGGCATAGTTAAAATGCTCTGGTGTTTATAATACAGATCGGATAGGAGCGACAAGTTTTAATTCATTTATAAAATTAAAGTGAAAACAAACTTCCAAAAAAAATATTGAAGCTTTGTCGAAAACGGCCGCTTACCACACCAGAACAACCATTTCTTCCCCCACAAAAAACCTTCCTCACAAAACGTATTGATACAAAACTTGGCACGGATGTATACTCTTTGGGTAAAATGGGTACAGGGTATCCCTCTTTTTTTTTTTATATAAATATTTTGGATATTGTAGTTGCCATAACCGAAAGTAAGAAAGGAGAAAATAAAAAGATTACATATAAAAAATTGTTAAAAGTTTATAATAATTATATAATATATGTGTTCCTATATACAGTGTTTGTGTCTGCGATAAACTTTACTACACATGAATACTCATTCTCACAACTTTTGCACTCTTAAAACTAGGCTTTTCTGTTATACTTTTAGTGTTATTTTTCCTTTGATTTACTTTTATAGCTTAGCTCTATAGTTGAGGCATTTTCTCATTCATACCAAACGTCTTGAGTTAGTAGCACTGATTCATGTAGCTAAAAAGGCCTCTATAACAAATTATTATAATTATTTAACATTAAAAGTTTTTTTACGTTGGGCTTAGAGCAGCTGAAGTACGAGCTATATACAATTTAGCCTCGCAAGCCATTCCGATCGGACATATAAACAAGAAAAGTGCGTAAAGTTCAAATAAATAGTGGGTAATTAAATATTCTAAAAATTTTACAAAAAACAGCTTCGGTACAAGCTTCTTTAGACATTGCTAGCTTAACGCGTGTGTGTGTGAAGCGTTACTTATTTATAATTGGTTTGCCAATGTATTGCAACACGCTAATGTGTACTTTAAATAAATATTAAGTTACTAATTAAAATGTATATACGAAACAAAATTTACATAGTTGGTAACGCACTAATTGCTCCGCTGGTTGTGGTGTCTGCCAGGGCGCAGAGTTCTTCAGAAATCTCCGCGCTAGACCGTCGCTTCTTTATAGGTGGCGAACTGTAAACATGCACTGGCTGGATTTTGCAATCATCTGTAGATGGCTGTACATCTTCGACGGCTGAAGAGGATCTTCGTTTTTTAGTTGGGCTGCAGCTACTTACGCTTGGCGCCATTGTACCACTGGCTATTTCAGTGACTATGTGCTCCTCAAGTGAGGGCGGCAGCAACGGCGACAAGGGTACCGTGTTAAGATCGCAAGCATCCTCATCAGCTGTCACGCCCTCGCCAAAAATGTCTCTACTAGCTGGATCGCACTCATCATCATCGTCATCCTCGACGTCGCTATAATCGTTGTCCCAAAATACTTGCGCACCGGGGAAGACATACGAGTGATTATTTGTATGGCAATAGAAAGTACCTGGCGCTAGGCGTTCGGCAACGCTCTGTTTTTTGCGCTGCGGCGGTGTTGGCGTTAAGCAGGTCGCCGCGGTTTTGGTTTCCTGAACAACATTCTCACGATCACCACCGCCACCACCAGTGCATTCGGCACTGCTAGCAAAGTTTCGGCGTTGTATTTCGTTGTGACTCATGGTTGTCTCGAGCTGGGCGGAATTTAAGAATTCACACTGTTCAATGCCGCTGTCCTTGGAAGAATCAATTGACAGATGACGGTAACTTTCCGCAGAATTGCTCGCAGTTGGCGGCGCTAATCTATCGCAACTTAAGGACGCTGTAGTTTCGTTTAACTCCACCATTATATCTGTTTTAATGCGTTCAATGGCCGCACGTTCGGTTGCACAATGTGGCATGGCGGCACGTTTAACATGCACTGAAGTGAATGTGGAAGATTCAAAACCACTGTCGGAACAAGTTCCCGCCGATCCAAGTATGAAGTCGGCTGAACCATTAGACTTTAGTGATAGTGTGTCAGTGTCCAATTGTGATTGTTGCTCACTCTCTGAGCTGGAGTGGCGATATATATGTTGATGTTGGTATGTAGGTTCAAGGGGTAGCAGCTCTTTGGACTCGCTGAGTATGGCATCATCGTAACAAAGCTGCAGCCAGTCCGGCCCATCATTATCGGCTAAACGATGACAGATCTGATTAATAATGACATCAGAGTCGCCCAGCAGCTCAACGTCAAATTTTAAGTGATGCAATTGCTCGCGATTAATGAGTATCTGCGGCACTGAAGCTGGGATACTGCTAGGTATGTGTGCCACCGGGCGCACTTTCAGCGATGAGCCAATTACAATGAGCAAATCGCATTTATCCTTGTCCGTAGCCATGACGGTGTGGTACTCGTCAGGCAAACCTACCAAAAACTAGAGTTATTAGCAGTTCGAACGCTTATATGAATAAGACTTACCTTCTCCAAAGAATACAATGTCAGGTTTCATGATGCCATTTTCAACTATTTGCTTAAGATCTTCCTCTCTAACTGCAACGGAAGCATCAACACTTTGTTCAACATTTGGTTGACACTGCGGACAGACAGGTATACGCTGGGCGAATATATCGGCGCGTAGTGCATCCGCGTTGCACTTAAATTTGCACTTTGTGCATGACGCAGTCGAAAAGGAGCCGTGACACTCTATTACGCGGCGTATGCCCGCTACCTGTTCCAGTGTATCGATGTTCTGCGTATAATTGCGGAGTAGTTTGCCTTTCGCCTCGAGCATTTTAATAAAGCGATGACAGGGCGATGGTTTGAACTCGCCAGGGTAAATCTCGCGTGCAAATTTATAGAATGGACGTGGATCCCGTTTGAAGTAATTTATATCAAACATGGCCTGTGGATCGGGTAGGTCGGGAAAATCATGCGCCAGTCGCGCATAGATACCGTTTGTTGAGCGAAAGTCGGGGATACCACAGGACACAGAAACACCAGCGCCGGTTAGCACAATAATATTTTTGGATTTTTGTACTAGCTCGATAACATCCTCAAATGTATTCACATGGCTCAGCTTGTTGCGGCGCTTTGGCTCGTTAAGCAGATGCGCTAGATAATCCCATAGCACGGAGTCATCGGTATCGGCAGCAAATCCTGTTGCAATATGAGGCATTATGCTGGCAATAACCTGTCGTGGAACGCGTCCTGTGTAAAATTCACGTTGCAGCCACCTGAGCTTCCACTCATCCCCATCGGACGAACAATCCGAGCTGGTATCGTCGTCGTCATCATCATCGCAATCATTTGTCTCATCATCATCATCATCGTCGTCGTCATCTTCGTCTTCATCATCTTCTGCTTCGGAGTTAGACTTTTCCAGCAATTTTGTTTCTGAATTTTTTTGAAGTTGTTCAATTTGTGGTGTGGACTTGGCGTTGGCGCCAATTTGTTGTTCTTCTATTGGAGGCAATGTTTTTGTTTTGATTTCGCAATTTGCTTTGGATAGCTGTTCGCTTGTTGCTACTGGTGCTGCCACTGCGGCCACCTTAGATATTGGGCTCACATTTGTTGACAAAATTTCGGCGCCAAAATCGAATTTGGGTTGTGGTCGGTCATCAAAACTTATGTATGGATCGCCGTTTTGTATTTTAACATCGCGCACATTAGCAAGCTCTTTAGAATTTATGTGCGCCAGTCGAATATCGTCGTAGTTTTCCATCATTTTCCAGGCACAGCCAACAAAAAACACAATTGTCTACTGTTGCTTCTTCTTGCTACAGTTTTACGTTTTCTTTACACTAGTTTCGCGCCTTACGTTTTCACCGTTCATTCGTTGATACACACAAAATTTTTACGATTCCACTTTGCATGGAAATTTTTGTAAAAATCTTCCAGAGAAAGTTTTAAAGATTTTTTCTTAAAAAATTTGATTTGCTTTAATTATTTTATCTTCGATTTATTTAATTGAATTTTTTCACTATTTTTCTTGGGTAATTTCGCAATAATTTCTGGAAAATTTTCCGATGATGTGACGTGAAAAGAAAGATGGCGACGTTTCTTCCTCTTCTTATCGAAGCAACATTTGCCATTAACTGAGGATTTTAATAGTTTTATCGATTGCATAAAAATATGGTTGTCGTTCCTATGAGCGTCAACGCAAGTTGCGTCCTTTCAAACATTATAAAAGAAAATAAATGTTAAATAACAACATTAACTGACGATATTAAAATTAAACTACATTTATTAATTTTTTTACAAGTTTGTATGCACTGTGACTGCCGTGATGGTACGTACACCAATTCAGTATTTAAATACCAAATCGAGTATATTAAGTGATGCCATATCGTGATTTTGACAACAGAATTTAACAAAATATCTAGTCACAAATAAATTCACTCCGATTTTCCAGTACTGGTCTCAAGTTATACAACACTGTATATTAGAAAAAATTGTTTTTAGTTTTAGTTTAAAATTAAATACCCAAAATTTATGGATTTGTATGAAGTGCTAGGCGTGGAAAAAGATGCATCAGATGAAGAAATAAAAAAGGTGCGTATATAGCCAAAAAGGCAAACCAAATTACGCATAAAAATGCATTAATTATTGTCATCAACGTCACTGGCTTAGCCCGCTGCATATGCATATTCGCTGATTGTGTGCTTTTGGTCCTTACTAGGAATTGATAATGCAGAAACTAAATTAGAAATTCAATTACACTTATAATGTCTCTATCCAACAGAATTATCGAAAATTGGCAAAAGAATTCCATCCAGATAAAAATCCAGATGCTGGCGAAAAATTCAAAGAAATATCCTTTGCCTATGAGGTTTTATCAGATCCAGAAAAACGGCGCATATATAATCGCTACGGTTTAAAAGGACTGCAAGAAGGTGCCGATGGGTTCAGTGATGCATCCGATTTGTTTGGGCAATTTTTTCCGTTTGGTGGAGCAACTGCAAGCGGGCGTGGCAGGCGTGAGGGACAAATTGTGATAAAACTGGAATTGACGCTCGAGGAGATCTATGTAGGCGGTATGAAGAAATCAGTGGATTATAAACGTTTAAAACTTTGTAGCACTTGCAACGGCGATGGAGGTCCCAAAGAAGCGGCTGAGAGCTGTCAGGCTTGTGGCGGAGTGGGGAGGACAGCAGCAGCCTTTACATTTATGGGTTTAAGCGCTTTGGATGCGGTGCGTACATGACTATTACAGCTTAAACTCATTAAACTGATAGCGCGATTTGTAGGTATGTCCCACCTGTGACGGGCGTGGTTTTACAATTAAAGACAACATGCGTTGTCGGAATTGTCGCGGTAAAGGTTTATCAGAGGAGGCCAAACAAATGGAAGTACAAGTCGAACCTGGTGCGACTCACATGCTTAAAATACCGTTCGCAAACGAGGGTCATCAGCTTCGTAGTGGGGACTATGGCGACTTGATTGTCGTCATTTTGCAGGCCGAGCATTCACTTTTTTTGCGGCGCCATGCAAATCTGTACATGCGGGACCGCGAAATTAATCTCGCAGAAGCTCTTTGCGGCTATACATATTGTTTCAAACACCTTGATGGTCGGACTATGTGCATGCGCACTCAGCCAGGCGAAGTTCTAAAACATAATCATATCAAGATGGTGCGAGGCAAGGGCATGCCCCTCTACGGAAAGCCAACCGATAGGGGTGATCTTTATATCAAGTTTGTTGTTAAATTTCCCGAAAGCAACTTTGCTACGGCAGCGCAGCTCGCTATGATAGAGGATTTATTGCCGCCGCGTCAAGTTGTCACTATACCACAAACGGCTGAGCAAGTAGAGATGACCGATTTTAAGCCAAAAACGCGACGATCTAACACTGACGATGATGATGACGACTACGGTCAGTCGCCACACTTTGAGAGCGTCCAATGCCAGACGGCTTAAACCTAAGCTAGGTACGTTGGTGATGGAGCATCACTTGGTCTCGCGGGCATAGCCTAAGCCAAGCATGCAGCTAGTCGTTTTATTTTTGCATAGTATTTCTCTTCGTATGAGCGTGATCAAAATTATTTGTGGTTCAGTTGAATGACACTTATACAAACTTATCTAGTAATTATTTGATAGCATAAATAGGACATCACCAAAATTGTAACTGTATACTTAATATAAAAACTATATTCGCTTAACCAAATAACATACCACAATAAAAAAATTAGTTCCCTGAAGAATTCTGGGGAAAAAATTAAAACTTTGTATGGATAGTGTAGGTGTTATTGTCAATATATTTGGTGTATGCATGAGTCTGTTTAGAATTGTACAAATTTTATCACAAAAAATCTTTAAAAAAAACTAAACACTAATGGGGGTTAGAGTTGGAGACCACTTTATCTGTTCCGACCTTAGAAAACTCTTCCATGTCGTTCAGACCCACCTGCTTTACCATGGGTGCAGGAGAAAAGGAATCCATCTGATCGGATTGGTTTAGTGGCTCAGTCTGTTCTTGAAAGCTAGTAGTATGTACTGGTGAGTTGGTGGCCACTTTATCTTGTCCAACGACCCAAGAAAAATCATTTATGTCGTTTTGACCCTCCTTCTTTACCATGGGTGCATGCAAAAAGGAGTCCATCTGATGAGTTTGCTTTAATGCATCAGTCTGTTCTTGAAAGATTGTTGCCTGTACTGATGAATTGATGGACACTTCATCCATTCCATCGACCCACGAAAACTCTTTTAAATCGTTGTGACCCACCTTCTTCACTATGGATTCAGGAAAAAAAGAGTCCACCTGATGAGTTTGGTTTAGTTCCTCAGTCTGTTGTTGAATGCTAGTAGTGTGTTCTGGTGGCTTTTTGGCCACATCGTCAGTTCCAATGACCCAAGAAAGTTCTTTCATGTCGTGTTGACCCACCTTCTGGATCATGGTTGCACCAGTTTGTTCTTGAAAGCTAGCAGTGCATTCAGATGAGTTGGTGGTCACTTGATTCGTTTCTTCAACTATCCAAACGAACTCTTCCATATCGTTTTTATTCACCTTCTTTACCATGGGTGCAGGAAAAAGGAGGTCCACCTGATGGGTTTGTTGTAGTGACTCAGTCTCTTCTTGAAACCTAGTAGTGTGTACAATCAGATGTGAACTTAAGTCGGCGTCAGTTTTACACTGATAGGAACAGTAAAGACATGAAAAGCACCCCTTAGCCCCTTTCTCCTGTTTGTGAGCTGCCACATGACGTCCAATTTTGAGAACATAGCTAAAATCATTCAAAGAGGTTTGTCCAAAACGTGCGGGACAATAATGGCAATAAGAAATAAGTTTTTTTGTACTCTCAGTAGCTAGCTTTTCGCTGAAATCGTTAACACACTTTTCAATGTCCATTGAACTGGCGTGCTTTAGGCGGCTATGGCGCTAAATCAGTATTGGACGTAATCGGTTACTTATATAAATCAATTTTACAATACGCTTCTCACCTGTTTTACATGCTTCCAGTTGGAAGATTGGTCGCAGAGACCGCCGGCTTCAACTGTATTATCTTCATTCTGCATTTCTTTGTCAGCATCCCAAACGTTTCCCATATACTCCGGATCAAACAAAGCGGAATCTTCAATTTGAGCGCTCGGTGTTATTTTCTTTTCAATCAACTCATTCTGGTTTACAGAATCGTTGTCATAGACTCTGGGAAGAAAAAAATGATAAGTAAATGAAATAAATAAACTTGAAATACTTACTGTGTTCCTATTTCCAGATCAGGTCTCTGTTCATTTGGTAAGCAATTCCCGTCGTCGGTATCTTCCATTGCTTCACCGAAATTATCATTTATTTCTTCTTCTTCAGCATCATTTATCTGTATAGTTTCTCCACAGCTAATGTGCAATATAGCTAAGTGTTTTAATTGCGATAACCATACCAATTGTTACTTACTCTATTTCATCCCAGCTAGGCCGTGGCGTCTCTGTAGAGACGTCATTATCACTTTTAGACCATTCACCGCTGCGCAAGGCCTTTGCGTCCATCCCACTATCCGTATTAACTTTCATATAAGTCAGGTATTGATTATATTTTGCATAGTTACGGCGTCCAGTCTCGTCGTTCATAAGAACCTCGGCTTGCAAATGCGGTGTGTCGCGCAGGGCCTTAAGACGTATGTGCTTGGTAATGTCCCAGCGCCAGTTGGAGCGGTAGGCGCACAAAGAGCATCCAAATGGCTTTTTGTTCAAGTGTCCAACAATGTGCACATGGAAACGTGATGCAGTTGCTGCCCAGAAAGCACAGTGTGGACATTTGAAGACCTTCTTAAGAGCAGTCGAAGTTTCAGCATCCTCCGTTGGTAAATCCTCGGTTACCTTATAGAATTAATAAATATTGATTTGATTAAAGCAACTTGCGATCATGTTGGATTACCTTGCCATAACCAGGTGCTGTCTCCACGCCACAAAAATTTGGACTGTTGGCGCCAAGGTCAGTAGTGGCATCATCATGTTCACCTGTTTGATGCAGTCTGCTCGTATCCCCTTCCAAGTCGGCTATGTTGGTTAGCACGTATTGATTGGAATTGCACATAGACGGTGAAAAAGTCTGCGAATTCCCCATATCCTTTGGCAGTGTATGTGGGCAGTCTGAGCAAGGATTCGATGCTAGCTCCAGCATTCTCGAAGCCTCAACAGCATTCGATGCATTATTCTCTTTGACCGGCATGATATCCTGTTTTTTGTCAGTTACGGAATGTATATTAGTAGATTTTCCACTGTTATCCACACTGGTTTGTTCGGCAGCCAAAGCACGCTGTGTCCGGCGTGAATTTGAGATTGGAGCACCAATCTTAGGTACATGATGGTTTAATGCATGTATAGTTAACGATTGCTTGATGTCTGTGCTAAAGTTACAAATGGTACAACGAAAATTGCCGTCACCACCATGGTTCTTAGTGTGTCGATCCAGATTCCACTTGTACGGTGTTTGAAAGTCACACGAATCGCACTTAATTAAAGGCATAGAGTGGTATTTAACATGTTTCTTAAAGCGCGACTTGACGGGTGTTGTATAGGAGCATTGTTTACAGCAATATTTAGTAGCAGATGTGCTGGAAAGGTCCAAGGGTTCATTTGAAGGCGTGGTCTCGACTAGTTTTGCATCTGAACTTGTTGACAGCATTATCTCCGGCAGCGTTGACTCTTCGGTGTCGGATGACGAGTTTTCAGCTTCCATTTCTATGGCAGCAGTTTTTTTGTAAGCGACTGGTAATGGAAGCAGCAGTTGCAACTGATTCTGCGCACGCGACTGCATCTCATAGGCAATCGAGAAGATATTATTATTGCTGGTCATAAGGCTATGTAGTTGTTGAACATCCTGTAGGCGGTTGTAGGCTTGCATGTTTTGCAACAGCTGTTCCTCTTGAATCTGCAGCTCGAACTTTAACTTTAAAGACAGAAAAACGATAGGAGCACTCTTTAGGCATTAAACGAAAATATTTACCTGCTCCAGCGACGGTCCGTTTTGCATCATTTTGGCCAAGTTTGCCGGATCTACGCTTTCTTCCAGACGACGCTTGCGAACTTCGCGCACCTCGCGTAATCCACTTCGTTTACCACTGCCTATGCTAGCGGTGTCCTCGGCACATCCATGCACCATCTTTAGGTGGCGCACCAGCTTTTGAAAGTGTCTCGAGGCATACAGGCAAAGCTTGCATTCATTAATAACTATGCGTTCACCGTGCACATCTCGTAGATGTGACAGATGATTGCGGGGATTCTGTGTAAAGTAGCTGCAATGGGTGCAGCTGTAGTTGCGACGTATCTTGCACTGCGGCAAATCGTCACCAATCGTTTCTTCAGTTTCCAATCCGGTTAAACTGCTAGCAGCGCTTAAGGACGATGGTATGATAATGGACGAATTTGCATTGTGCCGATAAAGTTCTAGTTGATGTTCTAAAAGCTCCGCGTCCACCAAAGGATGACGTTTTGTATGTGTGCCTGTTCCAGCAATCGTTGATGGGTCTGTCTTCTGGGCATCATAAATTGAGGCCCCGGTTACCAAGCTACGCACAATTATTTTGTCACCGGCTCTTTCCACCATAGAGGGCAAATCCATGATGTTATACTGCAATATTCGTTCTCGTAGATTTAATTTGAATTTGGTTTTTTCTTATTTTTGTTTTTGCCAACAATTTTTCAGTTTCATTTATTTTAAGCGCTGTGAAGCTTACTCTTTGAATACTTGTGAGGAAGTAAGCAAAGTTCGTCTGTCATTTTATGGTTTTCTTTTTTTGGAGGCAAAGCCTACTTTGGTATGGTCTTTGGGTTTACATCTAAAGCTATTACTCTTTTCTTTATCTGAAATTTAAATTTGCATTTGCAGTTATTTAAAAAATATAAATTTTTAAGCGGGTAACCCAAAAACTTACCCAAGCAATTTGTGTTACGAAATCCTAAACTAAACTTAATTTTAATTATCTTAAAAATAATGCGTTTTAAAAAAAAAAGTATGTTTATGCTACAAATGTTTGTAAACATTCAGATGCACCATCATTTGCCGGACTTGGAAAATAGAGTGGTAAAAGCTGCGGCCACAGACCAGGTTCAATGCTCAACTCATAGGAACTAAAATTAAATAATTGTGGCAAGACGTTGCCATTTGGCATGGGTGTGCGCATAGTCTCCATCGTACGCAGTTCATCATAGCTATTGTGAGCACAGGCTTTCATTGGAGCAATCCGTAAGTGGTAGTCAAATTCAAAGCAATGAGTAAGCAAATCGCTCAAATCATTGGGTACGTTTCTGTTCAGTAACTCACTCCAGTTTTTTTGCCTTGGCATTTTATGTAATTTCAGGCCACAGTTTTTATAAATTTGATAAGTGACATTTGTTTTTTTCACCTTTGGGTTGCCCAAAATTGCAAACATATACTTTAAATGCGCTGCATCGGGACGTATCGATTTAAACAAAGTCGATCCCTTGATCAACTCGGCTAGCACACAGCCAGCGCTCCATATATCAATAGTTTCATTGTATTTATCAAAGTTGGCAAAAATTTCGGGTGCACGATAAAGGCGCGAACAAATATATTTCCAATTTGTCTCACCCTTTTTGCAATACTTGGCACTACCAAAATCGGCTATTTTGAGGCAAAATGTGCAGGGATCTATTAGCAAATTCGCCGGTTTAATGTCGCGATGGCATATGAACAGCGAGTGCATGTAGGCCAAAGCACGAAAAAGCTGGTACGACACGATGCGTACGTAGACCATGTTCATTCCTGATGGCTGCATTTTCACCACTAATTGGTGTAGACTCATTGGCATGAAACTGTAGGCCAACATCACATAGTAACGCGATTCCAATTTAAAGTCGCAGTGCATTTCTAAACGCACTATGTTGCAATGATCTATGGCGTTTAGAATTTGCGCCTCGCGTTCATTCCAATTATTAGATAGCACTTGCTTTAGTGCCACCATTTTGTTTGCCATTGTGGCCTTATACACGCGGCCAAAGGTTCCCCCGCCAATTAATTCATTTATACAAAGTTCTGTGATCACTGGCATCGAACTGCCGCGATGTATGACATTGACAGATACTGAGCAGCCAATTAACATTTGGCTTTGAAATTTGTCTTCATGTTTCCCTTGCAAAGGAAGCAGTAAGCTGCGCGTCAGAATCAGACATGGCTATGATTTTTATGTGCAAATGGTTTTTATGTATGTACAATGTATGAATGCAAGCTAATTGCTATGTGTATACATACATACATACTATGTATGTATATTAATATTTCTTAATTACTTTATAATTAATTAACTTTCTATGTACAATAAGTCCTTGCACGCATTTAATACGACGCTACAAGACGGCGACGTCTTGAAAACTTGTCGAAATTTCAGTTTTAAAACAGCGTTGCCACACTGTCCGCCAGCTACTGAAGTCTGGCCACGCTGCGTTTGTTTACTGTGGTAAGTTTGACTGTTGCTGGCTGTGTGATCTGGTGCCAAATCATCAAAAAGCATAGATGTGTGTGATGGAGGAGGGGGTTCAGGCATCGGGACCTACGTTTGTATGTATTTTTTTGTTTGCCACCAATTATGACGAAAGCTTACGAAGCCGAAAAACCACTAACCAGTATGAACCTTATTTTGTTACAGGAGTCAAGCTTATTTTACTTTTTTGATATCGGAGTAATTCAGAGCCAGGCCCCACGAGAGAGGGGGGAAAGGGGGGATTCCCCCCGGGCACTGAGTTTTCTCAGGGGCCTGGTGTAATTACTGTCGTACTGACGTTGTTCAAGCTGAAGGTGTAATAGAGGGGCCGGTATATTTTTCCCTCCTTCCCTTTTTATACCTTGTACCCTGTACCGTATGCTACAAAGGATATCTTAAGTTTTTGCACGCCGAAAATGTATGTAACATACAGAAGGAAACGTCGGAGACCCCAAAAGTTACCTAAAGTATGATCAGGGTGAGTAGAGAAGTCGATATACCCATGTCCGTCTGTCCGCCCGTGCGACTGTCTGTATGAACGCCTAGATCTCAGAGATGGTAAGAGCTGAAGTAACCAAATTTTCAGATTAGATGCGTAATTATGTCAGGTGATATCGAGGATATATTATAAAGCTCCCATAGGGGTGTTCAGAGGACCTCGAAAAAAACCAAAAGTTTTAGAAATTTGTTTTGAAGATCTTCAAACAAAACGAATTTTAGATGGAAATATAGAAATATAATTTAATCACTCTAAAAGTTATACTAAACTCAATTTTTAAATAAATATAATATTATCGTGCATAATTTTCAATTGTCTACTAATTTTGTTAAAAAAAAAACTTTTCTGAAGATTCTACACAGGTGTTACCGCTTAAGTAATATACCAATTGTGATTGCAATGTGATAGTACAGAGTATCTCAAAGTCGTCCGCCCTGGACTTTAGCTGATTCAACTGATTTCGCTAGGCTAATAGATTTTTCGAGAAAATAGCATGTTGACAAAGTCAAATCTGCAACTCTTTCGCCAATTCTACGGTTTGAGGGAGTCGTAACAATAAAATTTTCAATCGTTGGCATTAGGCCAATAGAAATTGGCCACGATGAATTCCCAAATGAAATTGAAAGGGGCTAAAAGCAAAGCCCAGCCTAATGGTATTTTGGCAACATATGTATGTAGTCGTTTAGAAGTTCAAGCGAGATAAAAGTTGCTGTAACTGCAACTTAAAATAAAATCGAATGGAAAATTGAAAATTCTGCTCAGCATTCGTTTCGTTTGTTTTCCATGCAAAAATAAAGTGGATTATGTTTATGCGCTTAAGTGGGTGGGCGTGTGGGATGAAAATAGGGATGGGCGGGAGCGCCAGAGTACTGTCATCTGCCATACTTACTTTTAGATCTTTGCATTGACACACATTTCTGTCTACATTTGAGTATGTGCCTTTGTGTATGTATGTGTGTGTGTACATATACATATATATAGAGATAGTTTGGGTCTTGAAAAGCTTAGTGTGCCATTGCCATTTCCGGTGCCACGAAAACTTTAGCATGAAACGACAAAAAGGCCATGAGCTTCGTCTGTTTTTTGCGGAAATGTCGCTGCCAGTTTTTGTGGTTCAGAGTTGAAATTCATGTAATTCCATTAACACAGACAACTTCCGTTAGACGAAAATGGTATTTTGTTTAATGGGCAACGCGTGAGCGCCTAAGGAACTGGCGTAGGGTGTCCTCTTCTGAGTGTCTCACATATATAAGTATATGAACGTGGGCATATCTACGAACTGTGACTGAATTGCCTAAAAATATTTGCCGCTAGCACTCACTGGGAGTAGACCCTTTCTGCATAAGCATCAAATTTGAATTCCTTACACAAAACGCTTCTCCGAATGGCATATTTTATGGCATAAATCGTTAAAGCTAGCAGCAGTAAGGGGCTTTAGCGAAGGAGCAAGCAATGCAACAGGTTTCCTTAAAAAATGATTTGCCACGCAGTAACGGAAGTAATGAAAAACTCACAACGGAAATGCCTGTCAGCTGATTTAGTGTTAAAGACGCCATTAGGAATGTCCGCATTAGATTTGCCACTTAGCAAATCAAAAAGAGCAAAAAAAAAAAGAAGTCAATTTCATTAAAAAAAAGAGCCCACATATTTTTCTTCAGCAATATTTATAGCATAAAATCTTATTAAATAACTTCAAATTATGATCTTAAAGTTTATTTCTAAAATTATTTATTATTATTATTATAATTATTTTTCATAAAAACAAAACAGCAAGCATTTAATATTTTCATACATTCTGAGATCTATTTACAGTCTTTAGCAGACCACACATAATGAGCGTCCGTACCATTAAGAACTGAATTACATTCAAGTTTATTTCTTCATTTGGTTTTTATTGAGCTAATGTCAAAAAATGTACCATCTAAAAATTTTGTCAACGGGTAATAAATGTGGTACTAACTTTTTTCTAAAGGGTTATGCCTAATGGGATTTTTGTTTTTTACATGGTTTTGTCATTCCGTGCCTAATTTTTTTGTATTCTGCGTATAGGCCTATAGTCTCTAATTTTTACATTTTTAAAGTCCAAATTCTTAAAATTAGTGTGTGGTATAAAATTAATTAGGATTTTTTTGGCTTTATATTGTTTACTTCTAAAGATAGTACAGTAAGCGAAGAGTTTGAGCTGGACAAAAATACTTGATGAAACTTTGATCGATTGTTTGGGACCCTGCTCTAAGTCTAAAGCCGAGTTTTTGTATTCGGGGGAAAGCGGCAAGTTTTCCTTCCCCACAAAAATGTGGCTGGTGCGGTTTTAGCCTGATATCTTTTTTGCTAGAAAACTTTTTATAGATTCATGTTTTCTAAATAAGAATTGTTGGCAGTAAAATAATCTATCAAATAAAACTGATCTCAAGGCCATAAATCAATTGGCTCAAGCACAATGACTGTAAAGTAAAAAAAAATTTAAAATCGGCTTTCTCCGGCTTTCTCCGGGCCCGGGGGGAATCCCCCTTTCCCACCTCCCTCTCGTCAGGCCTGGTTACGCCTCAAAAAATTGCCTTTAAAACAGAATTGTAGTTCTATTACAACAGAACTTACCATCGTAGTCCAGGAACTTTTCGTAAGACCAATTACGCCAAATCAGCTGGTACAAATTCTCATTTAACTGAGAGCCCCTTCTACTACACACAAAGGCAAACCGGAAAATACAAAAATTATAAAGTGTGCAATGCTTAATCAACAAAACATGGTCAAAAGTAGCTCCAACTCTCCGCTGCTGTGGTGGCACATAAAAAGAACCGTGTTGCGGTGTTCTGCACGTCAGCTGCTGCGGTCTCATTTGTCGGCACGGAGTGGCTCACTAAATTAATATGTATTCTGTTTCTGTTTGTAGCATACTTAGGGGCGCGTCTGTTTGGACTCCACGAATTGCGGCGGATAAGCTGACGTGGCTGCAACATGTTGCTGCTGCCTTTTTCGAGTTGTTTGTTGCTGCGGTGGAGGAAGGCGTTTTAAAAAGGGTTTTTTGTTTGCTTGTTGGCAATAAGAAGTGTAACTGTATGGACGGACATAAAGTGTTGCTTTGGAAGCTTTTTAATGTGCCTTCGTTGAATGGCAATTGCCGCCAGTTAGCCTCGAATACATATCTGATGCACACAACAACCCTTACAATCCCCGCTCATTTGCAATGGTAATGATAAATCAATGAGCAATTGTGTTTCAAGTCCACACCGATGCACACCTTTACGACAAGCACCTTCTTGGCTAAAACCAACCCAAGTCGTTAGCGGCGGATCGTGCTTGTCACCGTCATCTTACTGCGCTGCTGCCTCTATTCTTGTGCTTGTTTGCAGTGCAAAACTCACATGACTCTCCCGCAGCGCATGGGTAACTAACCGGTTCTGAGCGCAAAGCTTCAGTATCTAATACCAAGTTCAAGGTCGCAGCGTACTGCATAATCATATAGGCAAGTGATGGAACCAAAAGTCGAGTTGAAGATCAGAAAGTACCTCTCAATTTGCACAAAACCGACGAATGAAATTGCAAGAGTGAAGAGTGTGTGCTCTTCGCTGTTGCCTCTCTGCGTTGCTTGGTAGGGCTGGTCTGGTCTGGTCTGGCCTGGGCTGTGCTGGGCTGAGCTGAGGCTAGGTTTTACTACGCTGCAAAGCCGCTGGCATGGGAATTTTCCATTCAATTGTAATTAAAAGTGACTGTAAGGCAGGCAGTCAACTATGCATTTGTTTTGAATTTTAAGCTAAGTTCTAGAACAATGAATTTCCCACGATTTGCCCATTGAATTGACGTTTTGATCAAAGACTAGGTTTGGAATTACACTTATCCATCAAACAATATTTTTTGAAAATTTTCGAATGTAATTAAATGCAATGGATATACAAAATTTAAGTAATTTAATACAAAAGTATCAGATTGTGTTAACGCAATTTAATTTCGATTTTGGGATATCATTTCGACGTTTAAACAAATCCGTTTCCCACTAATTTTCGACGCCATTGTATAAGACAGTACGGATTTAATTCGATACAAAAGCGAGGCATTAAAACACATATTAACCAACTGCTGATTGGATATATAATTGGCTTTTTTGTTTTATTTCTAGGAACATTTTTTGAAACCAGGTTTATATTAATAAAAAAAAAAACAGGGTATTAAAATGTAGTTGTATACTTCTTTGATTTTTTTTAAGATTTCATGACAACTTTTTTTTTTTGCATTTTTTATAATTACATATTACTTTTAAATTTTAATAGAAATTTTGTATCGGAATAGATGGACCTTTTGATTTAATTCTAGTGAATTTGAACTTTATTTTAAATTTAATGTTATGCTAAATGGTTCGGTTATATACCACAATTTACTTAACGCCAGCTCTTGATAAGGCGAAGATGCAGATCAACTTAAATTCAGTATGTGTTACAGTGCGTATAATTAATGCGCAAGCTAGGTTCTGGTACGTTGTTCTTTTTCGAATCGATTTAGTTAAAACCGATTTCCAGCTTTGTAATGAATATCAATTTGAAGATGTTTTGATTTTTTTTAAGAATTCATGACAAATTTTTTTTGTTGCATGCACTTTTTATTATTATTAATTTTAAAAATGGAAATTTAGTATTGGAATAAATGGACATTTTGATTTAATTTTCGTCAATTTGAACTTCATTTTAAATTTACATACATACTTATATATTCTATATATATATTGTTTATTTATCATTAACATAATTATGGGTACAAATAATAAGTTATAGAGTTTAGCTTTAAAAAGAAGCTTTACAACTAGGAAATTAAAAATTGTGTTGTGTAAATTTTTTTAAAGTAAAATTGAATTTTTAAGGAAAAAATGAGAATAAAAACCTTAGAAATACAAAAATAAAAAAAAAAAAAATAAAAATAGAAACTAAAACTACGAAAACTAAAAACTAAGACTATGGTTGTGAACCTAAGATGGTGAGATCTCCGTATTTTTCATATTGAATTTGGTTATAGCCTGACTGATTTTTTCATTAATCATGCAAATAACAGCTTTTTCGTGGAGACAAGAAGTGGAAAAATAAAATGGCAAATCAAATATAATTTTAAGCAATTTATTTTGTGCTCTTTGTAACTTCAGCCGATGGCACGCAGCACAATCACCCCAAACCTCCGAGCCATACAATATACATGGGATAAATATTGTTTTAAATATTATTAATTTGTTTTTTATGGACAATTTTGATTTTCTGTTTATAAAAGTATATAATATTCTTATACTTTTATTAACTTTATCTATTGTCCTGCTAATATGCAAATTAAATAGCATTTTGCTGTCAAAATTTATACCAAGATATCTAATGTTAGTCTCCCATTGAATGGCTTCATTGTATATCTGAATATTATTGTTTGGACAATGGCAAGGTTTTCGCTTACGGGTGAAATAAATTGCGCTTGTTTTATTGATGTTTAATTTGATTTTCCACTTGTGAAAATATCTAACAAGGCAGTGCAGAGCTTCAGTTAGGTTACTTTCTATAATACTGTAGTTAATACCAGAGCAGTATAAGGCTGTGTCGTCGGCAAAGATAAGTGTTTTACATTGTTCGTGCATTGGAATTTCATGAGTATAAATATTATAAAGAATGGGTCCTAAAACTGATCCCTGAGGCACGCCTGCGTTTATTAGTTTTTTTATTTGACTTGACACCATTCATATCTACCCAAAAAAATCTTTCCGACAAGAAGCTGTTTATGGTACGCAAAAGGTACGAGGGCGTGCCTATGTTTTGCAGTTTATACAAAAGTCCTTTGTGCCAAACGGTGTCAAAAGCGGATTGTATATCTAAAGTCACCATACCTACTGAATTTTTACTTTGTAGTTGATCTTTAATGTCTTCTTTAAGTTTTTTGAGCGGATGAATGCAGCTGCGACTAGTCCTAAAGCCATATTGTGCAGACGGAAGAACATGGTTCTCTTCAATATAGGCGTTTAGTCTTGATTTTAAAATACGCTCGAAAATTTTGGAAAACCCACACAAAAGGCTAATAGGACGATAGCTTTCTGGAGAGTCCAGAGGCTTACCTGGCTTAGGAATTGCCACAATTTTGGCCAGTTTCCATTTGCGTGGAAAGTAGCCGGTTTGAATGCAATTGTTACAAATTTGGGTCAGCATAACAAGTGCACGTTTTGGCAGGTGTTTTAAACAGATGTTAGGTATACAATCAGGTCCTGGCGACTTGTTGTTTTTATTTTAAATTTAATGTTATGCTAAATTGAATGAATATAAATTTTTTGTGTATAGAATAATTTACTTAACGCCAGCCCTTGATAAGGCAAAGATGCAGATCAACTTAAATTCAGTTTGTGTTACAGTGCGTATAATTAATGCTCAAGCTAATGTATTTGTTTGGAAGCTGTATAAAATCGCAAAGTCACAAAGGATTCTATGACACTTCAACTTATTTAAGTGTGGGCAGCAATTATTTAAAAAAAAAAAACCTTTTTAAAATGCCATTAAAATTAACAAGGAAGTTCAGCTCTTTATGATGACAAATATCCCCTTTGGCCTGGGCTGGCCCCGCCCAGTTTTTGCTGTCTGAAAGACATGTATTCCTGGCCTGCACCTGGACTAACTGACGGCTGACCGTCTGATGAACTTTGCTTAACCAGCTGTAACTTAATCAAATTAATAATACGTATAATATTTTAGTATATCATGACACCATTATAAAGCAATGCAACGAAGCGTTGCATATAAATTGCCAAAAATTATGAAAATTAACCCTTCCAGGTAGCTCAGTTTAAGCTATACGTATAAAGTAGCTAATTATAGGGGTACAAAAACTGACAGCTTGTATATGAGTAATTAAGTCTGTCAGTCTGTCTTTCGTCGCTGCTGCTGCACTCACCGCCCCCCATCCCACCGTTGCCCTCTGGCCTTATTGGACTTACTATACTTTGCTGCTTATGACATCAATTTTTTCGGGCATTATATGGGCATTCAGCCAACTGACGTGATCTTGAACCTGCTGCTGCACAGAACATTTTACAATTAAAAAAAAAAAAATCACAAAAATACCCCAACCATAAACAAGTCATTGTAAGACAGCGAAATGCGTTAAAACAAAGTGTTGGTCAACCTCGAGGCGTCCAACGTTCAAGCGATTTGCAATTTTAAATGTAAAACTTGAAGTACAGCTTCAGATTACTTATGTACTTACCTGCTGATTTGTACGATTAAAACTGGCGGTAAGAATTTAAATTCGTGTACACAAGTAATTCGCTTGTTAGTAAGTGCCCATGTAACTTTTATTACACATACGGCATGTGTAACAAGAAATTTAGACTTGCACATAATTGCCCTGAGAACTTTTTTATGTGTCCACACTAAAAAAAAAAAACTAAACATTTTTTTCTATTTCTGTATCAATACCGAACGCTGTCAAAGGGATATTGGCTTGAAAGTAATCCAATTTAAGTATATTTTATTTAACAGCTTAACAGACATTTTTGCTTTTCTCGAATTTATTTCTAAGAAGAAAGGTGTGCTGTACAAACTTTAAAGACCGTATGCTACTTGCAAAGATATGGGAACACTAGTTTACAACATGTTTTTCGAAACAATCTCGAAAACGGTTCTTGAGAAAAAAAAATGATTGCAATTTTCGTATTTCTCTACCCAAAACCCTAAAAATACCTTTATACGATGGTTCATTTTTCGTGCAAACTAGTGTTTTAAATACTGCGGCTTTCACAATTAATTCCTTTTTTGCGGTACTGCTTTTCAGGTTTATTCACTATCGGGCACAACACTGACTGACTTGAATTTTTTTATCAGTGTACTACTCTAAAGTTATATCACCAAACATACATAATCGCCAGCAATTTATTACTTAGTCATTTGTTAAAGCTCAGCTTGTTGTTGCATCAAACTTGTTGCAAGCACTAGTTGCCGTTCGCATTGCAACCGAAACCTGACTATCAACTTTGCCAACATCATCATGGCCAAAGCGTAGCCTCAAAACCTTGACCTGGTTCTTGAAAAAATGGCAACAGCAGCGCAAGCGCCAACAACTTTGGCAACATGCAACCAGACAACATGCTGCAATTTAGCTCTGGCCAAGTGGCAGCTGTTCGTTGCAGCGTTGCATTAGCGTGTGAACCGGTTTGAGATTTTCTCATTGCTCATAGCAATCAATTGGCTATCTGGTAAGTATTAGTAGTAGTAGTCCCCAACGACGTTGCTTACTTGGCCTAAATCGTTTCGAGACCGCCCTCCCGCCGTCTGCTAATTTCACGAGGCTTTAATAGGCGT